>JASPKZ010005283.1:2207500-2365000 GCA_030220185.1 Diploptera punctata | reverse complement strand
ATATTTTTACTCCTGGGGGGGTTTAGTTTTTTCCACTTCTTGACAATTTTATTTAGATATAGAATAAACAGTAATGGAGATAGTCCACATCCCTGTCTTAAACCTTGGTTAATTTCAAATTTATCTGTTATTTTCCCATGATCTAACTTTACTTTTATAAATGTGGTTTCATATAAACTTTTTATAGCATTTATTAGATTATTGGGGACGTGGTAGCTTTCCAATATTTTCCACATTATGTCCCGTTTGACTCTATCATAGGCCTTTTCAAAATCTAAAAATTATATATATAGGGGGATATTAAATTCTTTCCACTTCTCAATTAGTTGTTTTATAACAAATATAGCGTCGATACATGATCGGCCTTTTCGAAATTCACATTGTTCCTCTCCAACTTATGATAATAAATGATGATAATTCTTTCAAGGCAAGAAACTGCAATATTGACCTCTATCGCATGTTTCTGGTTAATGGTACATATTCGTATTATAAAAACGAATTTGTAAACATTTCTTTCATTGATCGAATATATGTTTTCCTACTTCCTTATGGATTTACAACGACTTGTTCTGTGAGAGATTTCCATTTGAAGTCCACTTGGGATGCTTTATACGAGTAAGTTATAGTGAGCGAAAACATCAGAACCAATTACAGGTCAACATAACCGCGTACTGTGGGAACTGGGGTTGACATCAGTCACAGACACAGTTATGTCTACCAGTAGCAACGTAAACAATTGTTAGATATTTATTTAAAATGCGTTAGTAAATAAAACTACGTAGAATCGTTTAACAGTAAAATACGTAATAATCTGATGAACTTCATATGGTATAAAACAGGCAATAGATGAATGGAAATAACAAATTAACAGAGATTTCCAGTAGGCACCTGGAAGAAGAAAGAAAGGAAGATCTGAAAACTCATGGAGGCAAGAAAATATAACTGGAGTGAGAACAAGAGACTGGAGGATATGGAGTGGATGGATATTCTATTTTATTTATTTATTTATTTTATCTGACGGAGTTAAGACCGTAAGGTCTTCTCTTCCACTACATCAAGGATAAATTATACATACAATGAGAATTATCACATGTTGATTAATGATACATAATAGATAAAGGCTACACAATGTAAAGTTGACAAAGGAAAGAAAAAAATGATGATGATGATAATAATAATAATAATAATAATAATAATAATAATACATCCATCCATAGTTATTCTGCCCGAGGGAGGTCTTTCACTGCAATGCTTTACAGCTTTACTAGGGAATTATAGGTGTGGTAGTTTCCCGTTGTTTTCCATACCGGTGAAGGATGGTGATGATAATGATAAGGATGATGATGGCCGCACAATTTTCGGGGACCGTTGGGCCCTAAACTTCCTGGCATTTGTCATATAGGTGAGGAAAAACCCCGAAAATAACCTCACCTGGGTATCGAACCCGGGCCCACTGCGTGACAAGGCAGCACGCTACCTCGAGACCACAGCGGTGGACAATAATAATAATAATAAAAATAATAATAATAATAATAATAATAATAATAATAATAATAATAATAATAATAAATATAATAATTTTATCATTTTGAGAATGTTCCTCATCATTGAGGGTTTTCTCTAACCAATTTTAGAAATTAACACAAATTAAAAAAATATATATATAAATGACTAGGGACTTATAGACTATCATTTTGCAATAAACATTCACAAATTTCCGTTAATTAAAGTTCTCCATCGTTCTCTTTGTCTTCTGTGTGATTAATAATAATAATAATAATAATAATAATAATAATAATAATAATCCATCCGGCTGACATATTTTACTGGAGTACGTAGGGATATACTTTTTTCCAGGGCCAGGTTGCCAGCCTGACGCCTAACCCCAGACACGGAGGACCTGGGTTTCTTTTTAGGGTTTGCTCCCTTAGTCGACAGGTCTCAGTTTTAAGGCGCTGAGAACTCGCCTTTCGTCCCACCCTGTTAGCTACAGTCTATTACGACTGCACTCAGGAAGTACGACGAGAACGTAGGATTAGGACTTGCTGGCAGAGCTGCTAAAAAAGTTGCAGTGGAATTACTCGAGATTTATTAAGGTATACATAGTCGGCATCTGTACCCTTCTCGAGGCCGTACCAACCATGGATAAAATATGAAATGAATTCCTTTGGAGAGAAATGAATGTCACCACATCTGTTGTTAAGAGGATTGAAAATCAAACGGTTAAATTTTATGGCCATGTACAAAGAATGGAAAATGAAAGATGGCCACAAAATATATACCAATGGTCACTCCTGGAATAAATAAACGTGGCAGACCAAGATGGAAATGGAAAACGTACGTCAGAAACCCTAATGGATGATAGGAATTTGGAAGAGGGAAATTGGAATAATAGAAGACAAAGAAACTGAAGACTACCACCTATAAGTGGGGGGGGGGAAAGCCGAAGAAGAAGAAGAATATCGAAAATAACCTATTGTTAGATTAAGTAAATGGCTTAGTAAAGAAAGTTTAAAATATAAAGGAATGATAAAGAGTATACATTGGAACACAGTTATATATTATATTGTCTAAGGAAATAAGAAATGAGTTTCTTTTTAAACTATTTTTTGAGTCTGGCAGTCCTTTATATACGAGGGGAAGGACGAGTGGAGAAGTAAAATAAAATTTTAGGCACAGAAAATGTGTAAACATTGAAAATCTACATATAAACAATTATTTTTTTATACTGAATTATTGTAGGATCTACAGTTAGTTTAATTATCTGTCTGGGAATTCCCAACTTCATTCAATAGACTGCATGACAATGCACGGTAGCGGCGGTCTACCTTACAACCACGTGATCCATTAATCAAAATGTCAAATGATCGATGAATCTACAAATAGAATCATAGCTACGTCAGGTCTGCTTGTTGGTTGTTTGTTTATTCAGTCAGCTGACTTTGATATCTGTCAGACGACATACCGTAAGAAAGCGCTTGTTTCCTTTAATTTAAATGTATAAGCTTATATTTATTGACTATAATGCTACAGTTAATTTTTTAAAAGAATATTATAAATCATTTGTAATTATATGTTGATTTAGAATTTATATTATTAGCTATGAAATTTTACGTGAATTTAAGAAATGTTTCCCATAGAATTTCGGCCAGTATGGGACCGGTGCCCACCCAGAATCGTGAGGCATTTGGATAGCTACAATAAGTAGTGACTCCAGGTTGAGAATACCAGCTATAACGGCTGGGGGATCCGCTATGCTGACCACATGTCACCCTACACTGGCTAGATGATCGTCTTAACCTCTGTGATTAACACCTGTGGATGTGAAGCCAGCAGCAGCCTGTGGTCCAGCCAAGGGCCTTCTAGGCCTGTCGCGCCTAGGAGATTTTTTTTAACTTTTTCTATTTCTAATAAAAAATATGTTGAGGTTACAATTTGACAGTTCGTTCCTTCTTACAAATACAGTAAAACGTGCTCAAAGCGGAATCACAATGGAGACAAATTTTTTTCCACTTTGGCCAAAATTCCTCCGCATATAAAACCTAAAACATATTAATAATCTTAGATTATAGATTATACCGTTTATGTCTTTTTTTATGTACCTTGGATTAATTGTATTTCCGCTGCCCGTGAAAAGTGAGGTATAGTATGTAGGAGCGCGAGCGCTTCGACGGTAAACGCGCGAAAAAACAGTTCCCTTTTCGTCAGCGTTAAACATGTCTCTTGGAGGCCGTGTATCCTGAAATTCAAATATGGGCAAGTTTGGGTTTCGGCTCACTAATTAACACTTTCCGTCCACATTCTTTGATATCCTCCTGCAAATTTTATTCCACACTACTTATGTGTCGTCTTTTAAAACTGTCGCATCCAACCTGAAAATTCTTTGAAATCGTTATTTCCTTAGGGATTTAACAAGAGTCTAGAGCTGAACTTTGGAGCATCGGTCCGGAAATGTTTGGAGATTTATCTTCAATCACTTTCAATTTTTCTCATTAATGAGAATGATACATACGTTTCAGCCATCTTTATTCCGTAAATTCAGAACGCTACCTGTGAAAGATCGGTCTCAGAACTTAGCTAATTTAAGATTTTACAGAGCAATTGTTGTTTGCAAGACAGGTATCTGTGTTTCGCATAACGGGTGTGCAATGAGGCCGAATCTATACAGGTAGAATCAATACAGCCGATGGTTAATAAATATCATCATCATCATCATGAACAAATTCGTTTTAGGCCATGTGGCCTGTACGGTAAACCTAGCGAAGATGGTCTTGATCTTTCCACCGATGTTTTGGTCTTCCTTGGTCCCTATGTCCAGTTGGGGTATATTGGAATGCCAATTTTGGAAGTCTATTTCTTGCCATTCTTCTCAGAGGTTAATATAAATATATATAATATATATATATATTATATATATTATATATGACTATAATTATATATAAATAAGATCAAAAATAAATAAATTTCAGACAGTGTGTGAAACAATACAGAGAACATTCAAAAATAAAATTAAAAAAGAAACCAGATAAAAAATGGTCTAATGTTATGGCGGTTCCCCTCCCCACAATATTGTATGGATGTGAAAACTTGGGCCTCCAGTGACAAGACAAGAAGGATAGAATACAGACGGCGGAGATGAGGTTCCTAAGACAAGTAAAAAGGATATACAAGACTTGATAGAATAAGAAATGAGGATATAAGAGAAGAATTGAAAGTGCAGCCTTTATTGGATAAAGTCCCGCATTACAGACCAACAATGGATTGATCACATGGATGGAATGAGTAGGGATAGATATCGCTTTTTAGCTAGAAATCCATCAAGCAAGAGGAAGACGTGATGTTGGAAGACCTATAAGACGTTGGGCCTATGCCATTATGAAGTTCGGAACGAGGCAATTGCCTAATCCCTGGAGTGATGATGATGATGATGATCTATATATATATATATATATCTATAATCCGCTTTATAGTATTTTTTCATAAATGGGGTTAGAAATGTTCTTTCGTTTCCGCGTTTGACCCACGGATTCCGTTTTATGCAAAATAAATACTGGTAAAATTACTATTGATTTTCCACGGACTCCCCATAATTTGTTTCCCTTTGGACATAATTTTCGCGTTATTCACATTCCGGAGTAGAGAAGTTTAACTGTTTTTTGAAAACTCTCCCCTAACAAAACTTGTTGTATTTTATGCTATTACCCTTTGTATTTAATTACTTTTCTAAGTTTGGTATTAATTCATATAAGATTGTTTTGTTCATACAATAATTCTCCTTTGTTTTAATTTTTCGTGGTCTAAATTTGTTTCGTTTTATATGATTTCCTAACGTCCTTAATTTACCTTCTTCAGTCTGGTATTAATATATATTTATATTGTTTTTTTACTTTATTATCTCTTGTATTAATTTTACGTGCCTGAATTTATTTTATGTCTTGAAACTGGCTACTAAATTTATATATTTTGTTTCCCCTCTCCCTTTAACTAAAACTTTGTAATGTATATATTCTGTATGTATTATTTCTGTAACTGAACTGTACCCGAGCACGAGCGCTTGCTCATTCGGGTGTCTATACTTAGTAGCCTACGTACAACATTTATTCTTACCTAATGTCATATGGTTACAGCAGATTTTAGTACTCCATGTCGTTCCAGTTAATCAAGTAAGGAGTTATAAATATTTGAAATTATAAATGAATAAACTGTACATTATAGGAAAATTATATTAAATTTTCCTTTAATAAAAATAGAATATAGTTCCAACAGTCAATAACGGTAGAATAGATATAATTACAATCTAGATGAGGAACAATTAGATCTTACCTAATTGTTTGAATAGGTCATATGTCAGCTAGTTGAGATGCTCTCTGAAAAAAAAAAGAAATATTAAAATTAATTCATTTTTTTTAATCTTCTTGAATAAAATGTAAATAGAACGCAAGACATCTAAAGCCGGTGTTCAAGAACCAAACTTTCCGCGAAGAACGACTCTCAGCCCGTCTCTCCGTGGTGAATTATGTGAGTCATGCAGAACCTATTCTAACAGGCTCACTCTATTCAACAACATGTGCTAACAAATATTACTTTTAAAAAAGTTTCCGGGAACAATTGAAAGATGAGAACCTCAACTTACGCAACATGGAAATGGCATGGCCTAGAGAGCTTGATTCTTGAATACGGGCCTAAACTACTGCGCTCTATAAACAATGACAACATGCCGGCTATAATATTAGATAATTAACAATTTACATATGCCATCTATGAGATGAAGCCATAACAAACTGCAGATTGTTCATGATATGTGTTCATTTAATGTCCTAAAATATGGTCATATTTTTCCATGAGTTATCATGGATCCATCTCAGAGATTACAATGTCAATTACACTGTCTACTGTAGTTCTCTACTTGGACTCAATTATTTTGCCTCTTGTTTCCAGTATCTATCCTCCAACCATAACATACATACACGATCACAATATAATATCTTGCTTAATATACCGCAACATATGACATCCCATCACTTCACACCATACCATCTCCATTTCTCATAAATGGAATTTCCCTATCTAAAACGTCATCATCATCATCATCATCATCCAGGAATTAAGCCTGTTGCCTCGTTCCGGTTCCATAAAAGCTAGAATTGTTAAAATTGTTCAGACCATCTTCTGTGTGGGCGTCCAACATTTCTCCTTCCGTGCGGTTTATAATTTAGCAATAATTTTGGAAATCTTTCTTCTGGCATTCTATCAATGTGTTCTTTCCAGTCGTTCCTATATTTAATTATTCGGTCTGTAAGTTTTAAAATATTTAGTTCCTTTCTTATATCTTCATTCCTTTTCTTATCCAGCAGAGTATATCCTGCTATATTTCTTAAAAATCTCATCTCAGCTGCTTCCAATCTTTCTTGTCTTTTAGTGATCGTCCAATATTCTGATCCATACATCAATACATGAACAGCCATTACTTTATAATTTTTTTTTTCTTTTCTTGTGTTTTTAAGGTCCCGCGCCGTAGCCGAGCGGTTAAGGTAGGAAGCCTTGGCGCAGAGCTACGGGACTTGCGCTGGTTCGAGTCTCCAGGGGGGAAGAAATTTTCTCATGGTATTTCGGCCAGTATGGGACCGGTGCCCACCCAGCATCGTGAGGCAATTGGGTAGCTACAATAAGTAGCGGCTCCAGGTTGAGGAACCAGCTATAACGGCTGGGGGACTCGACATGCTAACCACATGTCACCCCTACACTCGCTGTTGATCATCTACCTCTGTGATTGACACATGTGGATGTGAAGGGCCAGCAGCCGGCTGGTAAAAGGGCAACCGCTGAAAAGTGGAAAGACCCTCAATCGGAATCGGTGTTTTTAAGGGTTCTTTTTATAGTACCACACATTAGATTAAATTTATTTATTTTGTCATTAAATTGAAACCTAGATATTTAAAACTGTTCTCTTGCTCTGAAATTTTATTATCAATTACTATTTTTGCTCTTAAGGTACCATGTCCTTTAAATGCTAAAATTTTAGTTTTATTCTTTGAAATTTTAAAATTGTAATTGGCTATCTAAAAATTAGTTTAAATAATTATATATATATATATATATATATATATATATATATATATACAGATTTTCAATATTTACATATATTATGTATCTTCCTGTGTTTGAAGTTTTATTTTCCTTCTTCTCTTATCTACGAACTCCAGTCCTGTTGTTCTCATTCCAGTTCTTATTTCTTACATTCACGAGTTTCGAGGTTTTATTATCTTTCTTCTTCCAAGTGGACACCATTCCAATGTTTTTCTAGGTAACTTTTCGTCTTGCTTACGTCATATATGCCCATACCAAACTAACTGCTTATATAATCTACTCTAACTAACTCACCCACTGGCCCTATCGAACCCGCAAGTTCATGGCCGCGCGGACATAAGCTCTCCATATATCGCTATCCTGAGCCAATGTTTTCCAATCATCCCCTGTATAAACGACGGTACTACTATTGAATATTTAATATTCATTTTTTTCTCGTATGGCTTTATTCCTTATTTTTTTCCAATTTAGAACATCTTGCTGCTCTCCTCAAGAAGAAATCCATTGATGAATTTCCTCGCTTCAGCTCCATATGTCGAAAATAGTGTTAGAAATAATAATAATAATAATAATAATAATAATAATAATAATAATAATAATAATAATAATAATAATAATAATAATAATAATAATAATATTATTATTATTATTATTATTATTATTACTATTATATATGGGGGCACGCCGTAGCGTAGTGGTTAAGGCACTGAGCTCTCCTCAAGAAGAAATCCATTGATGAATTTCCTCGCTTCAGCTCCATATGTCGAAAATAGTGTTAGAAATAATAATAATAATAATAATAATATTATTATTATTATTATTATTATTATTATTATTACTATTATATATGGGGGCACGCCGTAGCGTAGTGGTTAAGGCACTGAGCTACAAGTCGGAGGGTCGAGGGTTCAAGTCCCGTTGGGGTCAGGATTTTTAAACTGATCCAAACCTTCTGGCGGCACTATGGCCCTGGGGTCGACTCAGCCTCTAACTGAAATGAGTACCAGATGTTTGTTCTGGGGTAAAGGCGGCCGTCACGCAGGGCTGACAACCCGGCTGACATCAAGTGTCGATTGTCAAGAAAAAGTGGGAGCCTTAACCTCCTACTACCCCAAGGGCCTCCTGAGGCCTGTAGTGGGATCACTTTACTTTTACCTATTACTATATATATATATATATATATATATATATATATATATATATACTCAACTCGTGTCCAAATCAGGGTCGGGTCGAGGGATGATATGAGATTAACCCCTATATAAAATGTCAGAATCAGTGGCCAGAGGCCGACTTTGAATCCATGACGCGGAAAACCCAAGAACACTTTCTTAATCATACTTATATCCGCGAAAATCTACAATATAACATATACCGATATATGTATGTAAATAAGAAAGGGTGCCGGCCGACCAAGCCTGACAAACCATCACAGGGGCAGATGAACGCAATGAAACGAAATGGATGAGATAGGTATCAAGAAATGGTGGAATGAAATTGTGGCAGGGGAAAACGGGAGAAACTCCGAGAAAAACCTACCCAAGCTCCGTTTCGTCCACACGGAACCCACATGGAGTGATCAAGACTCGATCTCGGAACTCCAGCGATGAGAGGTGAGCGTCTAACCACTTGTGCATGGAGCCACCATAAATAATAATAATAATAAACATAAAAATATGTACTTTATTCTTGCAAAACTCATCAAACTATTACATTTGTATCCCAAAATCTATGACTCAATATATTTCATGTCTAATAGTTGTTGATCTCGTATTATAAACTATGGGAAGAAACGGATTTGATTTTTAACAAAGACAAAATAGAAAAGAAACGAAGCACGTGTGATCATCACGACATAAACATGACAACAGACAAACATACAGTAAAGGAATTTAAATTCATGCCCATAACTCGGTAAAGTAAAATTTTGTAATTTTTACACAAAAACGGAGTTCATTAGGAATTCCAACCCTGTGATAAAGTTCTCGTGGGACATTAAAATGATGAGAATATTAATATTGAGGGAATCTCCGCAGGTGAGCGCGTGAGAAACGCTCAATCCAGATCCCCACCTCGTCCATTCACGTGACTTGATAACACTTTCTGTTCTATTCGTGGTCCGACAATTTGGTTCCCCCATTTTGCCCCGCCCCGAGCACCCTTCAACAGCCCACTATCCAATAATAATTAACTGAGACCCCCTGGCCAGGTGAGCAACCAATCTTACACAAATCCAAGACAAATTCCTGCATCAACCAATTTGCTAATTCATAAGCCTGTACTTAGTAAAATTGTTTAATCATCAAAAATGACGAAACAAATTAATTGATTAAATGTAATGTTTATCTAGTATTAAACCGGTTGTAGGCCTAAATAAATAACATGAGTGGGGAGTGAAAGATATGCATGGAAGCTTCTTGTAGGAAAACCTAAGGGAAAACGCCCAGTTGGTAGGCCAAGAAAGAAGTGGGAGAATAATTATGATTTGAGGGAAGTAGATTATACAGGGGATGATTGGAAAACATTAGCTCAAGATAGGGATGTATGGAGAGCTTATATCCGCGCGGCCATGAGCCTACGGGTTCGATAGTGCCAGTGAGTTAGTTACAGTTAGTTAGTAGGTCGATGTAAGATGTTAGCAAAGAATAGATTTATAAGGTTTCATTAAATCTATTTATCAACAGGCAACAGATTTTTGCTGACACAATTTGCTGATGATCAACTGGTTTTAGCGCCTGACAAATTAGATATGAAATTCTTGACAAAAATATTCAAAAAACTCATATGAATCATGGTGTTTCACAGTAAATTTACAAAAATCAAAATATTTGGCAATAAATATCAATGAAAGAGAAAATGTAATATCGGAAGAAGGGAATCAAGTAAAGCAAGTGAAACAATCTAAATATTTGGGAATCATTTTAGATAACATTGAAGGTAGGCCTATAGGCAAAGAGAATATAAAGCATAGAATTGAACTGAGTAGCAAAATAACATAATCGTTAAATTATATATGGTGGGATAATCATATTTCGAAAGACACCAAACAAATATATTGGTAAAAATTTGGTGGAGTCTGCTGCAATATGTGGAAGTGAGGTATGGACAATCAATAAGTACTACAAGAATAGACTAATAGCTGTGTAAATGGATTATTTACGCAGAAATGCCAGAAAGGCAAAATTATAACATGTCACAAATAAGGAAAATTATAAACATAATCTAGCTCAGAAGATAGTCGACAGAAATCACTCTTTCAATTAAATAACATTATACAGAATTATAATTTGAAAATATCAATAAGTAAAACGAAAATCTTAGCTTTTAAGGGATCAGATACCGTGAGAGCTAAAATAATTCTGGAGGGGAAACCCATTGAACAAGTGAACCATTTTAAATACCTGGGTTATGAAATCTCCTATTTTAAAAATGAAGATCCGTTTAACAAACTTAATAAATTTAATTATATATGTGGCACAATTAAAATAATATTTAAAAACACAAGAATGGAAACAAAACTAAAATTTTATAAAGCAGTGGCTGTCCCCTTACTATTGTATGGTAGTGAATTTTGGATTTTAACTAAAGAGAGGTTCATAGAAGCAGCTGAAATGAGATTTCTGAGAAGTGTGGCTGGCTGCAAACGTCTAGATAAAAGAAGAAGTGAAGTAATTAGAAATGAGCTAAATATTTTTAAACTTTTAGATAAAATAAAAGAATCTAGAAAAAACTGGAAAGAACATGTTCAAAGAATGAAAGATGATCGGATTCCAAAAATTGTACTTAATTCCAAACCACGAGGAGACAGGAATATTGGTAAACCGAAAAAGAGATGGATTCAACTTTTTGAATGAGAATCTATGAGACCGGAACAAGCCACATGGCTTAATCCGTGATGATTGCGATGATGATGATGATAGAAATATAATGGAAACAGAAGAAAGCATAATTGAAAGAGTTAAAGAAAAGGAATTGAAATGGTTAGGACATAATATTTAAAGAATGCAAGACGAGCGATGGCCTAAACAATTATATCAATGGCAACCGACCAGAAGGAAGAAAAAAGGGAGACCAAAAGTAATGTGGAAGGAAACCATGAGGATAGTAATGCAAGCAAGAGGGTTAATCATTGAAGATGCCCAAGATCATAGGCTTTAGAAGTTTGGCACACGGGAAGACGGCAGCAGCTGTAAATTCCCTACGATAGATGGACGTACCAACTTACACTATCTTTAGATGAAATAAAAGTATTAGTTAAAGTATGACTGCAATAGTAATATTGAATGGAATTTTGTGGGATAAACAGTTATTCAAAGAAACTAAAATCCATATTTATAAATCAATAGTAAGAAGTTTAAAGACCTATTGATGGATTATAAATGCCAAATTGAAGTCAAAACTGGAATCTACAGAAATTGGATTTTTAAAAAGATCTGCTCGATGCTCTAAATTAGACAGAGTCATAAACAATATTATCCGAGAAAAAATGAACTTTAACCAGATAATTATAAAATATGTGAGAAATAAACAATTACAATGGTTTGGACACGTGAAGAGGATAATGAAGACAGATAGCCAGTTAGGAGTTTGGAGTGGGAAAATAAGAGGGTGACCCTAAGAAGACATGGATATAAGGAATTTTGAATTTGATGAAGGACAGCGGACTGCAGGATAGTGACTAGAAGGATAGAGATAAAAGGAGGAAGAGAATCAAAACTTAATATTGTGCACAGGAAAATGTAACACAATCTTTATATATATATATTTTTTTTTTTTTCAGCTGCATATGTTTGTGCTTTATAAACTTCTAAACCATTCAACCGATTTTCATGAAAATTTGTACATATAGTTTTCAGGTTCAGAGGATGTTTAGCTGCTGTTATGTTCTAAAATCATTAGGTGTAGGAGTTCATCAGAAAATAAACGTTAAAAATCGCTCTAACGGTCGCAATTTTCGATGTTTCACAACAAATATTAGTATATGTTATTAAATAAACCGAAATAGGTATTATCCAAAAATAGCGAAATCGGACCATTACAAGTGGAGTTTATCCCGAAATGCAAAATTAAAAATTGACTCTAGCAACCGCAATGTTTGGTTCTTTGCAATGTACACCGTGATTCAAAATTGACTTTACAACTTTACAAGCTTATAGAAATTTATTTAGAAGACCTACAGAATTGGTTTTAATGTCATATGATAGCACAACACATCAAGTTTTCACCGACATAGTTTTATAGTACCTAGTTCTCTCACCGCGTGCGCTAACGTAGTTCATATCAAAATGGCTGCTTTCACAGGTGCCGAGCGTGCTCGTTGTGTGTTTTTGTTCGAAGAAACTAAATCTGCGACAATTGTTCAGCGTAGATTTCATACCCAGTATGGTAAGGATCCTCCTAGCAGGCCAACAATTTATTCTTGGCACCAAACATTTGTTAGGTGGCTGTTCTGTTAGTCATTCCAAGCATACTGGCCGTCCACGTACGGCTGAAGCTGTGGTTGAACAAGGGATAGCTTTGCTCGGAGCCCTAGGAAATCAACGCGGCGTGCGTCATGTGAGACTGGCATTTCACAACCGATCATTTGGCGCATACTACGGAGACGTTTGCACTTGAAACCATACCGATTTTCGATGGTGCAACACATTACTGATAATGATAAGATGGTTCGACGTGATTTCTGTGCAGAAATGCTTGGTCGGATTGAGGAAGATGAAACGTATTTGAACCACGTAATCTTCAGCGACGAGTCTACATTCCACGTCAGTGGCAAAGTAAATACCCATAACTGCAGGATCTGGGGCTCTGAACCTCCACATCTCCATCTGCAACACGTACGTGACAGCCCGAAAGTGAATGTGTTTTGTGCCCTAAGTAAAACTAAAGTGTACGGCCCCTTCTTTTTCCAAGAAAAAACTATCAACGGTACGATTTATCTGGATATGCTAGGAGGATCCTTACCATACTGGGTACGAAATCTACGGTGAACAATTGTCGCAGATTTAGTTTCTTCGAACAAAAACACACAACGAGCACGCTCGGCACCTGTGAAAGCAGCCATTTTGATATGAACTACGTTAGCGCACGCGGTGAGAGAACTAGGTACTATAAAACTATGTCGGTGAAAACTTGATGAGTTTGTGCTATCATATGACATTAAAATCAATTCTGTAGGTCTTCTAAATAAATTTCTATAAGCTTGTAAAGTTGTAAAGTCAATTTTGAATCACCCTGTATATCATGCTATTTAATTGACCCTTATTATTAAATTTATTTAGGCGTATCACCGCACGCCTAATGCTATAATAAAATAAAATATTATAAATAGTTGTATGTAACAAAAGATAAGATTGCTCTGCGGATAGTAGTATATATGTTATTCAACTGTTTGTGTGCGAAACCAAAACAAAAGACAGTCAGAAAGTCTTACTTCTCATTATACTACTCAACTATTTATGTGTTAAACCAAAACAAAAGAAGTCAGAAGTCTAACTTCTCATTATACTATTCAACTGTTTGTGTTTTAAACGAAAACAAAAGATAGTCACGAGTCTAACTTCTCATTATATTATTCAACTGTGTGTGTGTGAAACCAAAACAAAGACAGTCAGAAGTCTAACTTCTCATTATACTATCAACTGTTTGTGTGTTAAATCAAAACAAAAGACAGTCAGAAGTCTTACTTCTCATTATGCTATTCAACTGTTTATGTGTTAAACCAAAACAAAAGACAGACAGAAGTCTAACTTCTCATTATAGTATGTTGCAAACTTAACTTTTAGTACATAAAAATCCTAGCTCTAGTTATCAGGTTGTCTCATGGCTAATGTATTTTTAATAGGTTATGTGCCTGAACGGAAGTTGTAAAATACGGTAATAAGACCAGTTGTATTTATGACTGTGAAACATGGCTACTGAAACAATTTGATAAACAGAACTATTAATCTTTAAAAGGAAAATCTTACGGATAATTTTTGGGTCAATTATAGAAAGGGATGGCACATATCGTATACGAAAGAACTCCAAATTAAATAGTTTAATACAGAATAAATATATAGTAAACCACATTAAAGCTCAAAGACTGCGCTGGTTGGACATTGAATAGAATTCAAGAAGATAAACTTCTAAAAATTATATACAAATGGAAACCAACTTTTATAAGATTCATGATGTGTTCCGTTGAGGTTTATTCAAAATTAATATAAAATTATAGAATATTCACCTGAAAGGTCCGTCTCCTCAACTTAATTATCATTTAACTGTAGCGCTTTCGGGACTTGTCCCATCATCGGCAGGATTCAAAACTGGTGAAACACCAGGAGGAGACGGACCTTTCAGGTGAATATTCTATAATTTTATATTAATTTTCAAATGGAAACCAATATGCACCAGAACAGCTTGACGCCCAAAACCAGATGGCTAGATGATATCATAAAAGATAAAACAGAAATCGAAATTAAAAATTGGTCAGTCTGTACCCAGAATAGATCTGAATGGAGAAAAATAGTTGAGAAAGTCATAACTTCAATGAAGTTGTAGTCGCATAGTTTTAAAAAAATTAGAAACAACACGCTTTATTAGAAACCCGAACTAAAAAATGAAAAATAATTTTAATTTCCAATGCGCTTGGGATAAAATTAAAGTGGTCAACAAAAACATCATCTCCAACAAATCTAGAATAAAAGTAGAGTTATCTACAAAAAAATATTTTACCATCAAATGCGTGGGGTGCTCTATATCAATTAATATATTTGATAATAAACAGATATTGGTAAAAGTAAAGTCTCTAAGAAGGAAACGTAAAAACCATAAAAAGCACCCCACGCTTTTGATGTAAAGTTATTTTTTTTTTTTGTAGATAACTCTAGTTTTATTCTAGATGTGTTGGAGATGATTTTTTGTTGACCACTTTAATTTTATCCCAAGCGTGTTGGAAATTAAAATAATTTTTCATTTTTTAGTTCGGTATTCTAATAAAGCGTGTTTATTTTAGTTTTTTTAAACTATTATTTATTTTTTTATTTTTTAGTTTGGTTTTCTAATTGGATAAATTACAATGTGGTAAGTTTACAAAATTGCCATTAATATTTTACAGAATAAGATAAAAATGTAAATATCTTTAAATTCGATACTATTGTAGTATGAGCTAAAAGTAATACCCTTCTAAAAAATCCTCCGGGCCGGATTTGAACCAGCGACCGATGGATTACTGAAATTATATACCACTACAGTCCACCGCTCTACCAACTGAGCTACCAGAGGATATAGTATTAATTTCTTACAACGATGGACTAAAAGTCGATAAGTCCGCAGCCTATTATACCGGTCTTTATTTATTTTTTTGATGTCCTGATGATCCTGGCCAGGATCTTAGAAAAAAATTATGAAATTATTTTATTGTGATTGATCCTTTAAAAGTATACAACGTTTCAAGCCGATCCAATGTTTTAAAGTGGGTGAAAATCGTGTTGAAAGATTCTTTTACATAGGCAGATACAGGTCAAGCTAATATAAAGCGTGTAAAAAGAAGAAGCCTGAAAGAAATTTTGAAGGTATGATTATCTGACCGTTATAATCAACGTTAACTTATCCGCCATGTTTAGTATGAATATGTGTGTGTGAATGGTGTGTTTCGTCATAAAGTTGTGTTGTCTCGGAGGAGGCCCTGACATTGAGCTGATCACTCATTCGGGGAGGCCTTCCATGTGCATGTGTAGCCAAAAAAACGTATGTGTGTGATCCATAGTTAAAATCCCTCTCCCTATAGATCGTGTCACTCTAAGGCCCGGGTAGCACGTGACACGTAAAAGTAGCTCTAAGGTTAGAGGTTAAACTGTGTTAATAGAATGGAATGGAATAAAATTGAAACAGTTCTGTGATCTTGAGATAATTAATCAAGAGTTTCAACTCAATAAAACTTGCAATTGACTTACATGTGACATAAAGCTGTCCTACAACATTTTTGTAGAATGGTGTAGGTCATTGTCAAGGTCACAAATCAATCTTTGTCCATCACAGCAGCACGACTACTTCTATAAACAAGTCAAAATGTACTTTCGTGTATGTATAAAAATTAAAATTTTACATAAAAGTAACTGATATGCACTTATTTTTTTCTAAGCAAGCATTTAGAATTAAGTATTATGAAAACATTTTTGGTATAATGAATCGATTTGGTGTTACTTGATGAAAATCAGTTATATTTATTGATTAAAATAAATAATAGTTTTAAAAAACTAAAACAGCACTTTTTATTAGAAAACCGAACTAAAAAATGAAAAATAATTTTAATTTCCAACACGCTTGGGATAAAATTAAAGTGGTTAACACAAAAATCATCTCCAACACATCTAGAATAAAACTAGAGTTATCTACAAAAAATAATTTTACCAACAAAAGCGTGGGGTGCTTTTTATTGTTTTTACGTTTTCTTCGTAGAGACTTTACTTTTACCAATATCTGTTTATTATCAAATATATTAATTGATATAGAGCACCCCACGCTTTTGATGGAAAAATTAGTTTTTTTTGTAGATAACTCTAGTTTTATTATAGATATATAGGAGATAATTTTTTCGTTGACCACTTTAATTTTATCCCAAGCGTGTTGGAAATTAAAATTATTTTTCAGTTTTCAGTTCGGTTTTCTAATAAAGCGTGTCGTTTTAGTTTTTTAAACCATTGCTTATTTTTCTACAAGCATATAGGTTTAAGCTCATTGCAATTAGCTTTAAAGTAACTTTAACATTCAAAGAGTATACGATATGCACTAAAAAAATAATAATACAAGCGAATGGAAAAAAACTACATAACAGTGAGCTATGTAATCTTTATGGGAAACCAAGTATAATAATTGTTAAGTCTCATTTACTCTGATGAACAGCAATTATGGGACCATGACAAATGAAAGAAGGACTTGGAGAATACCTTACACAAGTTATTTCAATTACATTTACCAAGTTTCGATTTAAAATATAAAAAATTATTGCCCGTAGAGTGAACATTTAATTTTCGGTACAAACAACAATATAAAGTATATTTACATATGGATCAGAAAGCTGAACAATAACGCTGGCCAACATGATTTCTGTCTCATGAGTACCAATAGTTGGACTTATGCAGTTTTTCATCGTGTTTTCAAATATGTATTCGGAATTTCTCCATCACCCACAGTTTTTGTTTTATTTCAATTAATGGATTTAAATAATTATTTTTTTAATAAACGTTTTTTCGTCCACTTGTCCATTGTAAAATAAAATCGAATTAGCTAACTCTGGAGATTTCAGCTATGGAAAAGAGATATCAAGGCAAATGGAATCCTAATATACTGGCTGATTATTGTTGGACCATCAAGAGGGATGCTCCACAGGCGAAATATAGCAGAAAATCGTCACTTCTTACTTTCTAGGTGAGTCCGAATGTTCGAATATTGTGTAGTTACGAATGCAGAAAATAATAAGTGTTTGAAATATTATAAATGCCGGGGGCACGCCGTAGCGTAGTGGTTAAGGCACTGAGCTACAAGCCGGAGGGTCGAGGGTTCAAGTCCCGTTGGGGTCAGGATTTTTAAAACTGACCCAAACCCTCTGGTGGCACTATGGCCCTGGGGTCGACTCAGCCTCTAACGGAAATGAGTACCAGACGCTTGTTCTGGGGGTAAAGGCGGCCGTCACGCAGTGCTGACAACCCGGCTGACATAAAGTGCCGATTGTCTAGAAAAAGTGGGAGCCTTAACCTCCTACTACCCCAAGGGCCTCCGGGCCTGTTGTGGGATCACTTTACTTTACTTTACTTTACTTTAATTATAAATGCCTGTCTCTCGGAAATCTTGCATGATGGAGAAAAACCGATATCATATTTGATTTCAGAAGACAAAATACTATCAAAATCACATATTTTTCTTTCTGAGACAAAAAAAAAAAGTTTCTTTTTTTGTTGATCAGTGTAAGTGAAAGGACTCAGAAAAGAATCTTGACGATAGAAATGGATGGATTACGGAGAAGTGTGAGAATATCCAAGCTACAACATATTAAAAATACATATATTAGACAAGAAATGAATACACCAGAGACTATTATCGATAGGATAACAGAGAGAGCTTTACAGTGGTATGGACATGTACAACGGATGTCGGAACAGTGGCCTAAACGGGTGTTAGATTGGATGATACCAGGCAGAAGGAAGAGGGGGAGAAGCAGAAGAACATGGTATGAGGGAATATGTGACGTCATGATGAAGAGGGGTTGGAAGAAGGACAATGGGAAGATACGGGAATCTGCATAGCAGGAATTAAGGACAAACTGCTGTAAAGTGGTAAACCTATATTAAGTATTAAGTAAGTAAGTTAACTCTCATTTTTAATGGTCCGATTTTGCTGGTTAACAAACGCGGCAGAACGTTTCTTAATTGATTGCTATATGCTAAGTTTGGTTCTAAAAAAATAAATAATTATGGCCGCAAAATGTACATGGATTAGGGATTAAATTCCTTGCCTCTGGTCCCATGGGAGGGACTTCAAGTCATGAGATATCTGTACGGGAAAAACTACAAGTAAATTGGCTTGGTTAAGTAACTCTCAATGCAGTTTCCTTGTCCCAAATGGAGATGTACGATTATAGACAGACATCTAGATATTTGCCATGGCCATTTACGGTGTCTGGAATCTACAGTAATGTAGATGAGTAGTACAAAAAAAAATTAAATTTTAGCAACAATATGATATTGGGACTGGAAATTTATTGATTTTTTGTTGTCTATCAGTAGTAACATGAACTGCGGTCAAGAAGTAAAGCAAATTATAGCAATGGCAAAAGAAGCCTTCAACAGGAAGAGAAGCATTTTCTGCGGCAAAATAATTAAGGAAAAGGCTAGTGAAGTGCTTTATGTGGAGTGTAGCATCGTATGGTGCAGAGACTTGGACATTACGACGGAATGAGGAAAAGCGACTGGAAGCTTTTGAGATGTGGATATGGAGAAGAATGGAACGTATAAAATGGACAGACAACGTAAGAAAGAAAGATGGGCTAGATAGAGTGGGTGAAAGAAGAACAATGCTGGGACTCATAAAGAAGAGCAAAAGAAACTGTATTGGCCACTGGCTAAGAAGAAACTGCCTGCTGAAGGATGATCTAGAAGGAATGGCTAACGGAAAGAAAGTTAAAGGCAGAAAAAGACATCAGATGATAGGCAATATTACAATAAATGGTTTGTATGCAGATACAAAAAGGAAACCTGAGTTAAGGAAAGAGTGGAGAATGCTGAGTTTGCAGTGAAAGACCTGCTCTTGAGCAGAACACTATGAACGAATGAATGAATTAATTAATTAATTATATACCTGGCTTAACTTGGCAGAGAGAGAGAGAGAGAGAGAGAGAGAGAGAGAGAGAGAGAGAGAGAGAGAGAGAGAGAGAGAGAGAGAGAGAGAGAGAGAAATGGAGATATAAGGGTAGATCCTTGACCGCTTTCGCCCAGTTACAAAATAAAGAACCCACCCGTTGTCAGTTTTCGTCTTCCCCCTTACCCTATTATTACCCCTATTAACATCTGGTGAAGAAAAACCGGCAACACTGATGCGAGTGAGAGACGTGAGTACAATTGTCTCTTTCTGCAAATTTCTTGCCAAGTTAAGCCAGGCTAACAATAATACCACAGATTATCTTCTATGACATTTCTGGCTTTATCCTCTGGCACTGGCGGTATTGTAATCCATTTCTTAGGTTAGGGCACCTGGAAGACGGAGTTACGTTACCCCGATGATTTGATGGACGATAGATGATAATGAAGCGCCAGGAGAGTCATTGACGTAAATTTAAACTAAATTCCAGACCATGAGCAACCACAGAAATAATTGACCGGGAATCGAACCCGGGATCTTATTAACTGTAGTCAGAAACGCTGGCCATTAGCCCATCAGGCTGATCGCGTTTAATGCTGTTCATCAATAAACTGTAATATATGTCCACACATAGAAATACATTATATAAGGAAAATGGAAATTTAATACAGAAACGAGTTGAGGAAGTAGTTTTTATTCAAATTCTAACAACAATAATTACAAACAGGAATGGTTCGCATAAAGAAATTAAACATAAGTTAAATTCTGGAAATTAATGCTATTACGCATTACAGGGACTCTTGTCCCAACTTCTCACTCTCTCTCTCTCTCTCTCTCTCTCTCTCTCTCTCTCTCTCTCTCTCTCTCTCTATCTCTCTCCTACAGGGACTCTTGTCATCCCAAGTTCTATCTCTCTCTCTCTCTCTCTCTCTCTCTCTCTCTCTCTCTCTAAAAAAATGGTTAAACTGAAAATACGTATAGGGCCTATATAACTGTTATTCCCCAGTTAATTTATACGGATGCGAAATATGAACAACTTTAAGGGAGGGAAAAGGTTACGAGTGTTTGAGAATAAAGTTAATAGATAAAAAAAAGTGACCAAACAGAGTTAGATGAATAGGCTCTACAAGATTGCATAACAGTGACCTACCCCCCCCCCTTTTTTTTGGAAAAAAAACAGATATATTGAGAACAGTTAAGCCTCGTAGACTCTTGAAGAAACCGGAAGGAAAGCGCACAGTATGTAGGCCAAGAATGAGGTGGAAGAATAACGTTAACCACGATTTGAGGGAGTAAAATTAAACAGAAGGTGATTGAAAAAAGTGCAAGGTAGGGATGTATGGAGATACAATGTTCGCACGGCCATGAACCTACTGGTTCAATAGTGCCAGTGAGTTAGCTAATTGATAAAACAACAACTACATTCCTTCGGTATTTGCTAAAAAAATGAAAGGATACAATGGGATGGATATAAATCAAGTTGATGACGAGATAATGAAGTTGCAATTTCTTTTATCGAGGATAAAACTTAGGTATCTGAAGAATTGGAACATTTTATTACACGAATGTGTTTCATGCTCCAGTTTTATCTACATATAGTTTATGTAGCTAGCCAGCATGCCTTTCTCTCCAAGCGACGTCCTTTCTCCTCATAAACAGAGGAAAACATCCAATTAACTTGATCAATGACTCGAGTGAGAACACAGCACGATAAAACTTTATGGCGGATGCAATATGATGCTTAACAATTCTAACGACGTTATTTAAGTTTTATTTTGGAAATAAGAATGTCTTTAAGATGTTTATTTATAGATTATAGAGAGACAAATTTTACATTAAACATTCCTTTAAAGACAATAAAGCATTTTGTTGGAGATTCTTCATAATTTAATACACAATGCTTAAAGATATTACGTAACATAACAATAATTATAATAACAACAACAACAATAACAACAACAATAATAATAGTTGTGATAATAATAATAACAATAAAATAATAATAATAAAATTACAATAATAACATAATAAATATTAAAAATCACAATAATAATAATAACAATAATAATAATAGTAACAATAATAATAATAACAATAATAATAACAATAATAGTAACAATAATAATAATAATAATAAAATTAATAATGACACAATAACAATAAATGATAACAACAACAATAATAATGACAATAATAACACTTATAATAACAATCACAATAATAACAATAACAATATTAACAAAAATAATAATAATAGTAATAACTATAATAACGACAATAATAATAACAATAATAATGTTTTATTTGTTCAATGTCACCACGTTGCCATTTCGACATTCTTATATTCTCTCCTGGCATGGAGTTATTATAACGCACTTCTGAGGTTGGGACGCCCTGAAGGCGGAGTTACGCTGCCCCGATGATATATGTGTGATAGGTGGTGATGATAGTAATGATGCGCCAGGGGAGGCTATAATCCCAAACTTAATGAATATGTTAATGATAATAGTTTTATTTATTCTGACAGAATTACACGTAAAGGTCGTTAGGTCTTCTCTTCCATTCAACCAGCACAAATATACAAATAGGCATATATTTATTTTCTTCTTCTTCTTCTACTACAAGGTTTAGGCTATGCAGCCTGTTGCGGCGAAGTTAAAAGTGGAGTCCATCTTCTACGTGGTCGGCCAACATCTCTTGTTCCTCTGGGATTATAAAGGAAGGTTCTTTTTGGTATTCTTTCGTTGTTCGTTCTCATTAAGTGTTCTGTCCATTTCTTATTATTTTCGCTGATTTTATCTTCAATTTTATATATATTTAATTCTTCTCGTATAGTTTCATTCCTTATTCTATCCGCTCTTGTGCATCCTTTCACATTACGTAAAAACAGCATTTCCGCAGTCTGTATCCTGCTTTTATCCCTTGATTTCATTATCCAATTTTCACTTCCATACAACAACAAAGGAACATCCATTGTTTTATATAATTTAAGCTTCGTATCTTTCCTTGTTTTCCGACCTAATGTTCTTTTTATGGTTCCACAAATAGCCTGAAATTTATTTACTTTATTTTCTATATCTTTATTTTCTCTATAAGTTATATCATATCCTAAATATTGGAAATATATTTATTTTAACTTTACAATTATTATGTAAAAATTCAGCCTGCGTATATTTCTGCTCGCAGAATTCGAAAAATAGTTGGTTGGTTGATTTTAAAATTCGAACATACAGATATCCAGATATGGCGAGTGTTTAGCCCTATGTATTATTCCCTAAAACCATTACGCGCAGGAGTCCAACTGAAAAGAAAATTTTAAAATCGCTCTAGCGGTAGAAATTTTCGATGTTTCACAACGTAACCCAGTAGGCCTATTTACTACTAAAAATGAGGTAGGTATTATCCAAAAATCAGGTAATTCTGACCATTAGAAGTGCGGTTTACCTGAAAGGTTTACCCCATGTTCAATCTGTCTCATTTTCAGACGTATGGGGTTTCTAAAAATAATTATTATATAAATTTATAATTACTTTTCTTTTTACTTATTAATCTAAAGATAAAAACACATTAAATTAATCTAATCTAATCTAACATATTTAAGCGTAACAGCGCACACCGGGTATTATTTAGTATGTTATATTTCCAGTACGAGTATACTAATCAGTGTAATCATAATGGGTTAAAAAGACATTTATAGTTGCATTGCAAATTTCATGTAAAGTAAAGTAAAGTAATCCCACTACAGGCCTCAGGAGGCCCTTGGGGTAGTAGCAGGTTAAGGCTCCCACTTTTTCTAGACAATCGGCACTTTATGTCAGCCGGGTTGTCAGCCCTGCGTGACGGCCGCCTTTACCCCAGAACAAGCGTCTGGTACTCATTTCCGTTAGAGGCTGAGTCGACCCCAGGGCCATAGTGCCGCCAGAGGGTTTGGGTCAGTTTAAAAATCCTGACCCCCAACGGGACTTGAACCCTCGACAAATTTCATGTACAAACAACATTTTATACGATTAACATAATAATAATGATAATAATAATAATAATAACAACAATAATAATAATAATAATTAAGGTGCGGATTCCTATGACATGTCATATTTTTACCAAAGCCTATATTCTAAGCTTAAACTAAGTAAAAACATTTATTACACGTCCAAGTTAAGTGTTCACGGGCGGAGGGGAAGAGTTCTGGCGCTAGTGTCGCCGATCTACTGAATCTGTGGAAGGGATGTAGGAGAAAAATGTACATCCGATTACGTATTGAAAATTTTCAACTTCAAATGTGGGGGAAGAATCTCTAAACACGTGTGAAAGATCTTAACATGGTTGTCAAATTAGTCATTTAAGCACGGAACGCTCAAGCGGTCGGATCATTTAAAATGACAGTTTTTGTCGTCTCTCAGTTACCAGCCTCACAATAAATCACAAGTTGTAACATGTAATGAGAAGGGCAAGAAAGGAACAGCTCATTCCTAGAGGTAACCCCAAAAGTAACAGGGTTGTCAAGTTAGTCATTCTGCCACTGACCGCGCAGAACGACGGATCATTAAAATACTTAGTATTTGTCAGCTCTCTACCTGCAATCAAACAACATAATACAAAGGGCAGGAAGTGGCAACATAGTAAGGAATAGAAAGAGAAAGACAGTTTGTTAGTTAACATATTTTCCGCCTGCACAAAACACTTGGATGGGTAATATATGCCTTATTGTTAAGATAAGAGGTTTTTATTGGGTCTTGAAAGTCTTATTTCTCACTTTTTCAGATATTTGGTCATATTTCTGCTTATTTCTATGATAAAGTCATATTTTTGGTTTTTTTAATAGCCTAGTCATCAGGCGATTGGAAATAACCAACATTGTATCTGTATAAAAATCGTCAGTTTCACAGTTCACTTGTTTGGAAGGTTTCTGTTAACAGGTAGCAAACGTTTGCACTGGACAATAGAAGATTTCCTTTTTCTTATGATACAATTGAAAATATATATGAATGAACAATTAATATACTATGGGTAAAAAAATCATTCAATTATAAGGTCATATTTTTGTCTTTTTTAGGTCATATTTAAACCTTTTTTAGGTCATAAATGCATGCATATTTTCCATTTTTAAGTCATAGAAATCCGCCCCTTAATAATAATAATAATAATAATAATAATAACAATAATAATAATAATAACAGTAGTAATAGCTACAATAGATTGTACGGGAAACACTAATTAATATATGGCTTTGCAAGGCGTAATTATCAAGCCAAAATCAAACCAAATATAAATTTATATTTCTTTTAAATGATTATAACATCCGGCCTAAAACGAACGCAATCCATTTTCAAGAAAACGATTTTGTAGTGTCATTTCACTATAATTAATTAACTCACTGGCATTATCGAATCGGTAGGTCCGTGGTCGCGCGGATATAAGATATCCGAACATCCCTGTCATGAGTTTATGTTTTCCAATCATCCTCTGTATCTACTTCCCTGAAATCATGATAAATGTTATTCTCCCACCACATTCTTGCCTACCTTATGGGTGTTTCCCCTGGTTTTCCTACAAGGATTTTCCATGTCCCCCATTCGTGCCACATGTCCTGCCCATCGAGACTTAACTGTTATTATTATATCTGGTTTCCAATAAAGAATATGTATCTCAATATTATGCAGTCTGTTGTCTTTTTGGTACAACATTTTTCCTAAGAACTTCATTCTCGAATACTAGTAATATTTTCAATACTAATAAAATTCATTGTTAAAACCGTTGAGGCGAAGAGTTAATAAAATAAAATAAGTTAAAATATACCTTCTTAGGTAAAATCCGTCGTCCTCAACTTATAAAATATGTAATCTTTATGCCTGTAGGCCTTCCAGAACATCTGTTCCATCTTCAGTATGTCCCTCTTCGCTACAACATCCAGTATAATGGTTGATGCTGCTGGTTCTAATGTGGTGTTGTCGTGACTAAAGCTTCTTCCACCATACGATATCGTCAGGAAGAAGCTTTAGTCACAACAATACATTAGGACCAGCAGCATCAACCATCATACTGCATTTTGTAGCGAAGAGGGACCTGCTGAAGATAGAACGGATGTTCTGAAAGGCCTACAGGCATAAAGATTACATATTTTATAAGTTGAGGACGACAGATTTTACCTAAGAAGGTATATTTTAACTTATTTTATTTTATATTAATATTTCCTCCTCCCTAAGTAAGAGTCGATGTTCCCCATCCATAAGCATAACTGGGAGAATAACAGTTTTATATATTTTCAGTTTAATTATTTTTAGAAATTGGGATGACAATAGTACCTGCAATGAATAACACTTGTCAACATGATTTTTGTCACATGAGTACCAATAGTTGTACTTAATGCAGTTTTTTATCGTGTTTTCAAATATGTATTCGGAATTTCTCTATCGCCCACAGTTTTTTTTTCAATTTCTATTAATAGATTTAAATAATTATTTTCTCCTTAACAAACATTAAAGGGATTACGTCAAAATCAAAACATACAGTGGTGTACCCTGACTTGCAATCTGCAAAGAATTGCCCATACCAAAGCCTCCAGAACATGTGACATTAGATGTAGAGAGCTCAGATTCTGATGGAAGTAAGGATGAAGAAGAAACATATTTTGGTGATACAACTTTTGAACAAAACTGTTCATCTGAGCCTCATTTATTGACTCAAGAATATCTTAACGATCTCATACGAGATTTAAAGTTATCCAAAAATCAGTCTGAAATGCTTGGTTCCCGGCTAAAAGGATGGAATCTCTCGCAAATCTTGCGTGATGGAGAAAAACCGATATCATATTTGAATTCAGAATAAAAAATACTATCAAAATCATATATTTTTCTTTCTGAGACAAAAAAAAAGTTTATTTTTTGTTGCTCAGTGTAATAGCATGCAATTCCAGAATTAAACATATCCCCAAAACGACATACATACTTAAATGTCTAAAGTAATTAGTTATTTGAAGCATACAATCTCATGGACTTGGTCTGGTGACTTGGATAAAAGAATAAAAATAGAAGAAACTAGAAGAAGAAACTACGAAAAGAAACAGCAGAAGAAGACGAAGAAAATTCAAAAATTTTGCGGAACAAGAAATAAATTTGAAACACAAGCCATTTTTTAAATTTAATTTCTTTCCATATCGAAATTCATCTTGTTTTCACTATATTTCATTATCTTGTTAATTCTTGTACAACGAAGAGGCAATTACTTGCTTAGATGAGTTGTCAGGAATTTTCACTGTCGCTGCACACAGGATTGTAACATATATCCATGTACTTGGATTTTATTTGTCAAGATTCTCAGTAACAGGATACAAATTTTCTGAATTCATTAAGGATATTTAACAAACACGTTTCATTTACTATTTTTGCAAGATGTCCTAAAAAATTCTACTTGTCAGTAAGGCTAATTTTTGCCGATGAAAATCTAATTTAATTTTTTTTGTAAGCCCATGTTTTCCCTTTACAGGGATTTAGGCGCTCTCCCCCTACAGGGAAGAATTTGAAACATATTAATTTAGTTACACTTGTTTTCGTATAGATGTCATTTTGAGTGGCCCGTGGTCAGCGTTCCGCCTCATACTGACATCTAGGAAACCAAGGTAGTACTAGGACGTGAAAATTCGGTAAATTTTGTTTAGAGGGCTTTTCATTCAGGCTTAAGGATTTTTTACGAGCCTGAAAATCTTCAGACTCGGGACCCACGGCTTAATGTCCATCCCGGAGGACTTGCTCCTTGGATTTTTCCGCCCTAAAAATCCATCAACCCCGGCCAGGTTTGAACCCGCGACCCTCGGGACCAGAGCAAGGAGCATAACCACTAGTCCACCGCGGTCGATATATTTTAAAATAGATTGATATTAAGGCGGTCAAATTGAAACTAAAGGTTTGCGTCCCTGTGGGGTCAAACATTTTAAACTGCTTCAAATATTCTCGCGGGGTCGTGTCTCTGGGGTCGACTACGACTCTAATGAAAATGAGTCCTAGATGCATATTATAAGGGTAAAAGGTGGCCATCACTTAGACATATCATGCCGATTGTCTAGAATGGTGGGAGCCTTAACCTCTTCCTACTCCAAAAACTTCTTAAGGTCTGTAGTTGGATCACTTTACTTACATATAACTAAATAACTCACTGGTTCTATCGCGGATATAAGATCTCCATACATCCCATCCTGAGTGAATGTTTCCCAATCATCCCCTGTATAATATACATCCATCAAATCATGGTTAATGTTATTCTCCCGTCTCATTCTTGGTCCGCCAATTAGGTGTTTCCCTCTGGTTTTCCTATAACACGCTTCCATGCACCACTTTAATTCCCCATTCGTGCCACATGACCTTGCCCATCGCAGTCTTATTCTTCACTTCCTGGTTTAGGCAAGAGTTGCCTGTTCCGTCTTCACTAATAGATCTAAGACCATCTCTTCCGAGGACGTCCGACATCTCTTCTTCCTCTTGGAAAATAATGGAAGATTTTAATTGGTAATCTTCTTTCTTCCATTCTTTCTACATGTTCTTTCCACTGTATCTTGTTGTTAAATATATTTTCTTTTATGGAGTAGATGTGCAGTTCTTCACGGATATCCTCGTTTCTTATCTGGTCCATTCTAGTGCAGCCTTTTACTCTTCTTAAAAATTTCATCTCGGCTGCTTGGATTTTACTTTCTTGTTTGCCCATCGCAGTCTACAAACTTAACTTTTCATATTATATCTTGTTTCCTATAAAGACCACGTAGCTCACTGTTATATATTTTTCTCCATTTACTCTGTTCATGTCTCTTAGGTCCAAAATTTTTCCTAAGAAATTTATTCTCAAATATTCGTAATCTTCTTTCCTCCCTTAAATCAAGAATCCACGTTTCACATGCATATAATATAACTGAGAGAATAACAGTTTTATATATTTTTAGTATAACGCTTTTTAAAAGGAGTTGGGACGTGAGTTTCTCTGTAATACATAATAGCACTCATTTCCAGAATTGAGCCAATCTTTAATTTCTTTGTGTATCTCATTCCCCTATTTGTAATTATTATTCCTAGGTATTTGAATTCAGTTACTTCTTCAAAATTTCCCTCATTTGCCATTAACTGTCCATTTCCATTATATAATGTATTTCTATGTGTGAACATAACTTAGATTTAGTTTTATTGATGTTTACTCCGAGTATCAATTTCTTAGTGTTACTCAATATATTGTGTTAGTCCTTAATATATATTGGCTATCGGCCAATAATAATACATCAATAGCATAAACCAACAGCTTATTAATACCTCTGAGTTGTAGACCTTTTCATCCCCTTAAGATTACTTCACTACATATAAGTTACATAAACTAAACACTGTGGTGCGTTAAGCCTAGAAGGCTCTTGACTGCTCGCATCTACATGTGTCAACTTAGTGGAAGATCATTCAATCAATATAGTGATGACATGTGGTCAGCACATCGAATCCTACAGCCATTATAACTGATTTTCTCAACCTAGAACCTAGTTATTGCAGAAAATTCATCATGATGCAGTGTTTGCACCAGTACCATACTGCCTGAAATTCGATAATTTTTGTGCGGTTTTGTATCAGCTCAAGTACCGCAGCTCTGCACCAAAGTAGGATGTTTTTTTCCGCTCGGTTACGGCCCGGAACTATATATTTATTTATTCTTCAGGTCACTAATTACATTCTACAGGAATCATTAATAGTTTTTCTTTGCTATTCCTTACAACATGTGACGTGACTTTTTTAATACCTACATAAACTCCTGTCAAATTTCATTCTTAGATTTTCTTTTTTAAAATTGTTTCCCACCATTTACAACGCTTTTTATGTGTTTTCTAACGATTATTTAAATATATTTTTCTATGAATATTTTAATGTATGCAGACGATCTAGTAATTATAAAGAAGTCAGAGGATGATTTACAAAGAGCCATTTGCATGTTGAATCAATTAGGATTCTATTATAATCTCAAAGTTTCAACTTCAAAAACTAAAACTATGGCTTTTCAGGACAAAATGCCAGTCAGAGCAAAAATAGTGATAAATAATGAAATAATAGAACAGATATCACACTTTAACTATCTTGGTTCAGATATAACATATCGTATAGCTATGATTGGGATATACATAATAAATTAAACCGATATCAAATGATGTGTGGCACCATAAGAAGAACCTTCCGAAAGACTCGAAGAGAAACTCGGCTCAGGTTTTATAAAATTATGGATGTTCCTGTTCTTTTATATGGACCTGAATCTTGGGTACTTACAAAAAAGATATCTCACACATTCAAGCCACTGAAATGAAATTTTTAAGATCCGTAAAAGGATGTACACGCATGGATAGATTACACAATGAATCAATAAGAAATGAACTGGAGATATTTTCTATAGTCGATAAACTAGAAGAGCACAAATACCAATGGAAAGAACATTTATACAGAATGGACAATATAAGATTACCCAAAAAGATCAACACCTACAAACCACATGGAAAAAGATATTTGAGACGGCCAAGTATCGATGGACTTGAGACTGGAACAGGTCGCACTGACCTAATCCTGAAAAGGAAGAAGAAGAAGAAGATCTTTTTCTACGATATTTATTTGCATACGAAGCTTGGAGATGTAGCAGCCATATTTACTTTAACGAATTTTCTAAGCAAAAACAAAGTCGTGTTCCAGAGCAGCCAACATAGAGTATGTACTAATTAACTATACACATATAGGCCTTACTATTTAGTTTTGGACGTTGCATTCTTTCATTAAATTGCATTAGGTTTGCTTTTAGGTTAGTATTCCACAGGGAAGAGTACTTAAAATGCATTGGGTTAGCTTTTAGGTTCGTTAAATATCGTGTATATGTTGGCTGCATCCCATGATTCCACAGTGTAAACCGCTTCGCGTTTGTTGGCGCATGCTCATGTTATATGATTGTAACTTAGAAAAAATTCACGTCACATATTGTAAAGAATGTTTTGTTTACTTTAAATTTTGATAAATAGATATCTACGCTACAATCCTTCCTGTTTTTTGTGTGCTGTGTAGAAAATAGTTGAAAAGATCAAGTTAACAGCGCCCGTACTATAAATTTTATATGTGACTTACAAACAAAGACATGGAAAACAAGTGTAGGAAACTGAAATAAAATGAAACGTGACAATTGGTTCTGGAAGTAAATTTAAATTCTTATTGAATTGGATTGTAAATATTTCCACCTAAAAATGATGGAAATTATGTCTCAATAGTAACAAATAGGCATTTCTTTACATCTGATTTTTATAACCTTCCATTGTTTATATCTAATGTAGAAACCATCTCATTTCCATAAAACATTGAAAAAGACCGAGACTTAAAATCTCGTTTATACGGCCTGAAGAGTATTGCTCCCACCCTGTAACAATTTCAGCACTTGAGAGCAGTGGCGGCTCCTGGGAATTCATTGCACACACATTATACAGAGTAATTCAATATTAACGAGACAAAACGAACCAATCCCTGATTATTGCATTGATTTTAGTTTAAATATATCATTATTCTGGGGGCACGCCGTAGCGTAGTGGTTAAGGCGCTGCGCTACAAGTCGGAAGGTCGAGGGTTCAAGTTCCGTTGGGGTCAGGATTTTTAAACTGACCAAAACCTTCTGGCGGCACTATGGCCCTGGGGTCGACTCAGCCTCTAACGTAAATGAGTACCAGACTTTGTTCTGGGGGTAAAGGCGGCCGTCACGCAGGGCTGACAACCCGGCTGACATCAAGTGCCGATTGTCTAGAAAAAGTAGGAGCCTTAACCTCCTACTACCCGAAGGGCCTCCCGAGGCCTGTAGTGGGATTACTTTACTTTACTTATATATAATTATTCTTATTAAAAGGCGTAACAGCCCAATATTCGGTCTTAGCCTCTCCTTTGTTACCAGTTACTAGACCAATTTAATTTAGTTATGCTAATTTTTCGTTTTTGCTAATGATCAAGTATTATTAGGTGATACTGAGAAGATACACAGCGTCAATATACTTGACCTACCTGCACCCATCAACTTAAAATAGATATAAATAATTATATAACTAACTCCAAGCACAATGGGCCTAGAAGGCCCTTGGCCTCACATTCACATGTGTTAATCACAGAGGTAGACGATCATAGACCCAGTGTAGGGGTGACATGTGGTCAACATGTTGGGTTCCCCAGCTTTTATAGCTGGTCTTCTCAACCAGGAGTCGCTACTTATTGTAGCTACCCAAATGCCTCACGATGCTGGGTGGGCACCTTTTCCATACTGGCCGAAATTCCATGAGAAAATTTCTTCCCCATGAGGACTCGAACCAGCGTCAGCGCAAGTCCCGTAGCTCTGTGATAAGGCTTGTTGCCTTAACCACTAGGCTACGGAACCGGTAATTAAATTTATATTAATATAATCTACTTAAAACATCGGCAGTTCCTGCATCACTTTGTGGGAGTGAAACCTGGGTAATGACCAAACAATTACAAAGAAGAATACAAACATAGAAATTAACTTCCTTAGAAGAACAAAAGGCTGCACAATAATGGATCGTATAAAGAATGATGGTATAAGAACAGAGTTAATATATATCCATTGAATGAGAAAATCAAAGAATATAGAGAAACATTGTTTAGACATGTAGAAAGAATTAATGTAACAAGATTACCAAAAACAGCTTTTTACTACAAGCCAAGAGGTACAAGGAATGTAGAAATGCCAGTGAAAAGATGGACAGAACAGCTGTGAGGCGGAATATACAATTTGCCTAGCCCGTGAAGTGAAAAAGAAGATAATCTACTTAAATTTAAGTATATACTTATTATATAATAATTTATATATTATTAGGGATTATATCATCATCATCATCTGCATTCATGGATTAGGTCTGTTGACCCGCTCCGACTTCAGCCCATCTCTTTCTAGGTCTGCCCACATCTCGGGTGCCTTTAGGTTTGTATTTGTTATTTGTTTTGGATATCTATCTTCATTCATTTTTAATATAGGAATTATATATGACATATATTTAATATAACAGATATTAGATTTCAATAAATCAATTAAGTATACTTACTTACTTACTCACTGGCACTATCGAACCCGTAGGTTCATGGCCGCACGGACATAAGCCCTCTATACATCCCTATCCTGTGCTAATGTTTTCCAATCATTCCCTGTATAATCTACTTCCCTCAAATCATAGTTAATGTTGTTCTCCCACCTCATTCTTGGTCTACCAACTGGGCGTTTTCCTTCTGGCTTTCCTACAAGAAGTTTCCATGCACGTCTTTCATTCCCCATACGCGCAACATGTCCTGTCCATCGCAGTCTACGGGACTTAACTGTTCTTATTATATCTGGCCTCCTATAAAGACCATGTAGTTCATTGTTATGTAGTCTTCTCCATTCACCTGTCTGTTCATCTCTCTTTGGTCCAAAAATTTTCCTAAGAACTTTATTCTCAAATACTCGTAATCTCCTTTCCTCCCTTAAAGTAAGAGTCCATGTTTCGCACCCATATAATATAACTGGTAGAATAATAGTTTTATATATTTTCAGCTTAACATTTTTCGAAAGGAGTTGGGACATCAAAAGTCTCTGCAATGCATAATAGCATGCATTTCCAGAATTGAGCCTATGTTTAATTTCTTTGTGCATCTGATTCCTATTTGTGATTATTGTTCCTAGGTATTTGAATTCAGCCAATTCCTCAAAATTTCCCTCATTTGTCATTAGCTGTCCATTTCCATTATATAATGTATTTCTACGTGTGACCATATATTTAGTTTTACTGATATCTCGGGTGCCTTTAGGTTTGTATTTGTTATTTGTTTTGGATATCTATCTTCATTCATTTTTAATATAGGAATTATATATGTCATATATTTACTATAACAGATATTAGATTTCAATAAATCAATTATGTATAATTAAATTTATTTTTAATGTTAAGTTGCACCCCCTTAAAATTGAACACACCAGCCGCCACTGGTTTTAGATAGAGGGAGAAACTTCGCCTTGCTGCATATTATCAATTAGCATGTAAATGGAGCTTGGTACAAGTATAATTTATGCATGGGACCAGGCACTGCTGAGCCATACAAGAGTTACTTCGATGCAGCAGTAGTCACTTTTCAAGCTTGCCTCGTTCGCTCCATCTCATTCTTTTGTTTCTCACTCCATCGCCGTAGAGATACTATTTTTACGTTTTATTTCCCTTTTTTTTATTATTTTTACCCGTCATGTCTTTCGGATTCCCTCTGCGACGTCCATCATGCTCCTCCTCATTCGAGCTTGACGTTTCTTCAAGAAAAAGAAGGAAAAGACATCTTAAAAAAAGAATACTATAAAAAATATATGTATATATACAATAACCTTAATCTACGACGAACAGGGTTAAAAGTCCTTCTTCCATAAAGAGAATGACAGGTAGACGATAATAAAGTTTTTTTTCTGTCTCTCTCTCTTTCTGTTCCATGTACTGCGAAAGAATGTTTGGGACATAAATTTCTGTAGCTAATCAATGTAAAATATGATTTGCCGGGGATGGAGAACTCCCCCCTCCCTCCATAATAGTAATTTAACCGTTTGGCTCATCTTAATTCTGTTAGTGTAAATTCCACAACCTCTTTAAGGAAAAATTCTTAAAGAGTTACGTTTCCATTATTTTTAAATGTTACCAAGATTGCTTTAAATGGGTCACCAAATACAGGAATACAGATGAATCACCACTTTTATTTTACAACTCATTCGTTTGATGGAACTTTCAATGACTTTCTATTGTAAAATTTCAAAAACTAATCTTCTAAAGGCTTAATTAAAATTGCATCATATAACCAATTCTGGAAATGCGTGCTATTATACATTACTCTTTTGTCCCAACTCCTTTAAAAAACGTTAAACTGAAAATATATAAAACAGCTATTCTCCAAGTTATATTATATGGATGCGAAACACGGACTCTTACTCTAAAAGAGGAAACAAGATTACGAGTATTTGAGAATAAAGTTCGTAGGAAAATTTTTGGACCAAAAAGAGATGAAAAGACGGACGAGTGGAGAAAACTACATTATAGTGACCTATATTATATGTATAGGAAGCCAGATATAATAAGAACAGTTAAGTCTCGTAGTTTGAAATGGGCAGCACATGTGGCAAGCATGGGAGATGAAAGAGTTGCATGGAAGCTTCTTGTAGGAAAAGCAGAAGAAAATGCCCAGTTGGTAGACCAAGAATGCGATGAGAGAATAATAGTATCTATGATTTGAGGGAAGTCGATTATACAGGGGATGATTGGAAGACATTAGCTCAGGATAGTGATGTATGGAGAGCTTATGTCCGCGCGGTCATGAACCTACGGGTTCGATAGAGCCGGTGAGTTAGTTAGTTAGTTAAGCAATGTTATCTTTATACAACTTACATTTTGCAGATGATCGATTGTTAATTGCACAAGATTATGAAGATTTAGAATATCCATCCATAGTAATTCTGCCCGAAGGCAGGTCCTTCACTGCAATCATAGCATTCTCATGCTATGCTTGCAGCTTTACTAGGGAATTGTGTAGGTGTGGTAGCTTCCCATTGCTTTCCACACCGGTGAAGGATGATGATGATAATGATAATGGTAAGGATGATAATGATAAGGATGATGGCCATATGATTTCGGGGACCGTTTGGGCCTTAAAGTTTTCCTGACATTCGTCGTACAGGTGAGGAAAAACCTCACCCAGAAAAACTGCCCCGACCGGGGATCGAACCCGGGCCCGCTGCGTGACAAGGCAGCACGCTACCTCGAGACCACAGCGGTGGACATTTAGAATATATGACTAGAAAATTAATAGAAGGATTTGAAAAGTGGGGATTAATTTTGAACATGAAGAAAACAAAATATTTATCAATTAGTGAACCAGAACAAAATTTAATTTTGGAGACTGGAGAAACAATAAAATGTTGTAGTGACATCACATATTTAAGAATTAAAATGAATAAAAATGGAGTTATGAAGAGGAAATAAGAAATATAAATAATAAATGAAAATTTGCAATTGCTTGCCTCAATGGAATATTGTGGGATAAAAATATAAGTAATTAAAATAAAACGGACATATATCATACAATTGTTAAAAGCTTCATTACTTATGGAGCAGAGCTTTGGCCATTAACAATAAAAACAAATAACTTTCTTTTGGCAACGGAAATGAATTTTATACGAAGGGCAGCAAGAATTTCAAGAAGAGAAAAAAATACGAACTCAGTTACAAGGGAGAAAATGAAGTTTGAAGACACTAGTTTAGACTAAATTTAAACTCAGCAATTAAGATAGTACGGCCATGTCCAGCGATTGGAAGAGGATCGTCTACCAAAATGTGTGTTGGAATGGAAACCTGAAGGAAGACGAGGCAGAGGAAGACCTAAACTCTCCTGGAGTCAGGGAATATATTTATACATCAAGGAGAAAATCTACAACTAGGAGATTGGATGGACCGACAAAATTGGCTATTAGAAATCGGACGATGTCAAAGACATTAATCAACCGATCATCTATCTATCTAAACAATGTTATTATTCAATATGACACAAAGAGTAGACATTAATAAAATTCATATCAAATTCCATTGCGGTGAATAGTCATACGATAAAAATTAAAATTAAAAATGTATATGTTGGCAGGTGACATCGTCAACGTTGTTAAAACTATGCATTTAAAATATATTTGGAGGTCTTCCGGAAGTTAACTTCCATCATCAGCAGGATAAGTATGCGTATCAACTAGTAGCGCATACTCATCCTGCTGATGATGGAAGTTACTTCAGAAAGCCCTCCAAATAATATTTTAAATGCATAATTTTAACGAAATTGAGGAAGACGGCACCCGCCAACAGATACATTTTAAATTTTTATTTTTATCTTATGACAAACAACACTACTCCTGCCATCTAGTAAGGCCTACAATGTACTCTTGCAAGACCTGCAAGAGAAGAAGAAGGACATACCATCATCATTCTATGCGACCTGTGTGATGCAAGACAGACGATGGACAGAATCGAACTCTGAAATGCGTCATGTCACTACCAGACTGGCAGTCCATGGCTTCCATCACAAGATATGCTGCAACAAGACATTTCATGAACCTAATGACATGTGTATATGTGTTTTGTGTACACAAAAATGTGAAAAGTACCATATTCTGAATTGTAAAAAACGACTTAAATCAATCAGTGCTTATAGCAAAGACAATTAAGCACTTCACATGTAATATCTGCACGGTTTGTGCGCATTTCTCCTTTATTATTATGACAAAGAATAGGGTGCGTGTGGACAAACTGTTTTATATACTTTTTAAATTAACACTGGATTAAAGGAAGGAGATGCGCTATTCATATTGTTTCGTAGGAAATTTTATTTCTATATCAGTTCATATGCAGACAAAATTGTGTTTAAAAGTTAATTTTGTTAATTAGAAATGTTTGATTGGTGTAATTAATATTTTTGTAATATTAATGTCTGCGTGACCGTTTTGAAAAATGTAATACCTGCGGTGATATTCTGAAATCAATTATATACACCGTAACCTAGCAATAAACCAACAATTGAATGGTTGCCCCGAAAAACAATGTATCTGACATTCTAACAGTTTTGAGAAAAATGAGAAAGAGTGATAATGCAATATATTTCAAATAATATTGTGAATACATGAACACATAGGAGTGCTGTCAATTACAAAATGATTAACTTGTATTTAACTCCCATGTCTGCTACTGGAAGCAAATTATTGTGTCTGGAACAGAAGAAAAACAATATATATGTTCAATGAATATACATTGTTTTTCCATGAAAGGAGTTTTTCATAAGTAATGCCACGAGTGATTTCCAAATTATCGATAAATTCACGACTCACGAAGTGAGGAGTGAATTTATCTAGACTATTTAACTCATGCCCCAAATGGGACTCAATGACCAATCACGTTTCAATGATTTCTGTTTTACAACCAATCAGAGTCGTGTTTCACGAAATATTTATCAGTGTTATAATTACCATATTAAAGAAAGCTCCTCCTTTTTAATATTCTGAACCGGTCTGGCCATTATTTTGCAGTGACTGAGCCTGTGAGAAATACGGCTACCATATTGTATATTGTATACATATATAAAAACATTTGTAGCAATTGATTATACCACCGAAAAAAGAAACCACTGTTTGCACTTTCTTAAATGTATTTTTTTTTTCCCCAGGTAATAATCCAGAAAAATATAATTGTCATATTTACATCATACGATGTCAGAAACGTATTAATATACAGTTCGATGTGTTTCATTTTTTCTCCACTAGAGAGCATTCTTACAATATTGTGTTCCTTTGGTAATAAATAATATGATCAGGTTGCAGTGATAAACAAAGGAAGCAGATGAAGCGCACCTATCGTTTCTAATTTGTTTTCAAGCATCGCCGTTTACATTAAATATATAAATATTTTAAAATAACTATAATTAAGTAATGATTTGTAAGTAAACAGCTTAATTTTATTCGTTAAATAGTCCTAACAAATGCCACTATTGATTTCCAAATTCTCTAGATAAATTCACTCCTCACTTCGTGAGTCGTGAATTTATCGATAATTTGGAAATCACTCGTGGGCATTACTTATGAGAATTTGGAAATCAAGAGTGGCATTTCTTAGGGCCATTTAACGAATAAAATTAAGCTGTTTACTCACAAATAATTATTTAACTATAGTTATTTTAAAACATTTATATATTTAAAGTAAACGGCGATGTTTGAAAACAAATGTGAAACGAGTGGTACGCTTCATTTGCTTCTTTTGTTCTCACTGCAACCAGATCTTATTATTTATTGCCAAAGGATCGCAATGTTGTAAGAATTCACAGTAGTGGAGAAATTTACAACCAACCTAATAGGTATTAATTAATTTCTGATGTCCTATGATGTAAATATATCAATTATATTTTTCTGCAACATCATTTCCTGGAAAATAATTCGTTTAAAGAAAGTGCAAACAGTTTTTTTTGTGGTATAATCAATTGCTACAAATGTTTTTATATCATCTCTCGCATTTGCTTTTTGTGACATTCATACACTATATATACAATCTGGTAGCCATATTCCTTAGAGAGTCAGTCATTCCAAAATAATGCTATGCCCTATTCAGAATGTTAAAAATGAGGTGCTTTCTTTATTATGATAAACTTTAGTTGGTAAATTTTAGGCGGAACACGACTGTGATTGGTTGTAAATAAAAAATCATTGAAATGTGATTGGTCGTTGACTCCCATTTGGGGCATGAGTTAAATAGTATTGTTAAATAGATACATTCATTCATTTTGAGAATTGTCTTCATCATTAAGGGTTTTCTCCAACCAATATTAGTAATTAACATGAATTTTAAAAAAATACATAAATGACTATGGATTTTTAGACTATCAGTTTGCCACAAACATTCACAAATTTCCCTTAATTAAAGTTCTCCACCATTCTCTGTCCTCTGTGCCTTCGTCTATTACACCAAATTTCCTCATTGAATTTTGAATGTTATTCTTCCAGGTTGTTCTTGGTCTTCCTTTTCTGCTCCTTCTTTCAATTTTCCATGCTTAGACAGTCTTTGGTAGTCTTCCATCCTGCATTCTTCTCACGTGTCCATACCATTTTAGCCTTCGTGTTAAATAGATACAAAGTTATATGTTATAGGCCTAGATGGAAAAGAGGATTTGTTATTAATGAATAGCGAAAATGCACAGTATTATGAAGTACTAAGAGATAAAATAATTTGTTGGCAGTGTTTAAATTATAATTTTGGGAACATGAATTGCGTAATTTATTTACAAGTTTAACACAACACTTTTTTCTACTTGTAATGTAATTTTATATTAAATATAGTCTCTTAACAAATTTTGAAATTATTGTTAAAATTCCGTGATGAAACTTATTTGTATTCTGTGTATCTGTACAGAGAATTAAGAAAAAGGATAGACAATTAAGGAAAAACAGACAAATAAAAAAAAGGACAGAATTATTCTTCTACCAGAAGACACCCAATCCATACCAATTCTGCGCTAAGTTCCAGTTATATTGTAAACAAACTTGCTTAAGGTATTACTCCGATGACTCCTATTGGGGTAATCGTGCTGCTACTTTTACCCGCCATATGACTGAACTATGTACGGAACTGTCATCAATATAATCAATATCATTGTTCTTAGGCAACATCGTATTTTACGGGAAATAAGACTGAATACAAGGTAAGATGGTATCAATAATTAGGAACTTCCATTTCTTATTTATAATTTATTACAGATATCAGAGAAAAACTTGGAGTACCAAGTTTAAATGAAGATAAAGAAAGATACCAACAAGAATGGAAAAATCATCTGAGAAAAATGGAAAGAGATAGACTTCCAAAATTGGCGTTCCAATATAGGCTACTCCAACTGGACATATACCTTATCCGCTATTAAACTGACCCTAACATAAACAAATTGTAACCTTCCGGCATTCGCGACACAATTACTGTCACATTGACAGCGAGCACACGTGAAGAATAGGCCTATAAGACATGTGATAGTTGAATGGGATAGATTACAAGAAAGCTGGTGAGATTTTTCACTGAACTTGTGAAATACATTTAAAATAACTGTTTTTTGACCACTAGTCAAAGTATATATACAGTCAATATGCCCAATTCACCAAATAATGTTTTAAAATGGTCAACATGTTTCCACAGCCAAGCTGTCATTCTCAAGACCAGATATTGAGTCAATATCTGGTCTTGAGAATGACAGCTTAGCTGTGGAAACGTGTTGACCATTTAAAAATATTATTTGGTGAATTGGGCATATTGACTGTATATATATTTTTATATTTTATCACCAAGAAGATCACTTGTGTATTAAACACTAGTCAAAGGTTTACCAGACTTGTGATTTAAAAATTTAGATGGCAACAGAAGACTTGAGACTTTTAGCCCTTTTGTTTTGCATCAGAATCGACTGAAGCATGACTCAAATGCATCATCCATATGTAATAATAAACTATTTTAAGTTGTAATTATTTATTAGGTGTATTTTAGAATATTTTCTATGTTTTGAATATTATTATTTTCATTCGCGATGAATAACAAGTATATTCAGAGGACATAGTTTTAATTTAATGAAGGGAACCACTTTTTCGCGTACTTACTGCTTCTACATCGTACCTCGGTGTCCATAACCAATGAAAAGCGAGCAGGTCGCATGGTTTTTTATCGATGAGGATCACTTCAAGAGCGGACAGCTTTTAGGAACCAAGAAGACCAAAACATTGGTGGAAAGATCAAGACCATTTTCGTTAGGTTTACCGTCACAGATCACATGGCCTAAAACGGATTTTTTCATGATGATGACGATGACTATTTAACTCATGCCCCAAATGGGAGTCAATGACCAATCACATTTCAATGATTTCTATTTTACAACCAATCAGAGTCGTGTTTCACCAAATATTTATCAGTGTTATAATTACCATATTAAAGAAAGCTCTTCCTTACAATATTGCGTTCCTTTGGCAATAAATAGTATGATCTGGTTGCAGTGATAAACAAAAGAAGCAAGTCGAAGCGTACCTAGTAGAAGCGTACTATAGTTCTCTCATTTTGTTTTCAAACATTCGCCGTTTACATGTCAATATATAAATATTTTAAAATCACTATAGTTAAATAAGGAGTTTGTGAGTAAACAGCTTAATTTTATTCGTTAAATAGTCCTAACAAATGCCACTCTTGAGTTTCCAAATTCTCTAGAATAAATTCACTCCTCACTGCGTGAGTCGTGAATTTATCGATAATTTGGAAATCACTCGTGGCATTACTTATGATAATTATATATATGGGCTTACATAATCAGTCGTTCACGCTTTTTCCATGATGTTGATAGATATACTTTATTTACTATTTCATTATGAGCAAAATTTATGTTCTATGCTGACTCATTTGTAAATTTTGCTGCTAATTTCACCACATCCTCAATGGCTAATATTGAATATTTTTCACTACACTGTTTGAAAACATTCAAAATAATTTCACTCCGCTTTTAAAATGTTTTCAATCATTTAAAATGTTTTCTGAAATTGCACAGAAGCGACCATTCAAAACAACTAAAGTTCAAACGTATTCTGCATTGCGCATGCCTAAGAATATAACAATACTTATTTAATATATTAAAATTATAATTACCTAATATATAAAAATCAATGTTTGTTTGTTTGTTGGTTTGTTCGTATTCTAAGAGCGGCCATACCGTTGATCCGATTTTGATGGTTTTTTTTTGCAAAATGCTCAGGAGATTCCCGGAATGAACACAGGCTATACTAGAGTTGTGATATTCATCCCTAAAATCACCCTTTGTAGTGAAACACGTGAAATAAAGTCCCTATTTTGACGCTTAAATGGCTTACGCTGCCTAAACCATAACAAATACACCAAATCAATGTACACAGAATTGAATATCTCAAAAAACTCTTCAAAAAAGTCCGCGACAGCATAAGTTCATCTTTTACGGATAACTCACAATAACCATTTTTCTCTTTCATTGATGCCAAGAAGATCGGGATAAGCTGATTCCCGGGGAAGCATAGCAGCTCAAGGCTGGTGGTAAAAACACATTAACATTTATTTAGGAGTAGCAGCGAACGCCGGGTATTAGCTAGTATGTTTTAAAATTCTTCCATATAACAACACACACATATATATATATATATATATATATATAGGGTCCACCGCTGTGGTCTCGAGGTAGCGTGCTGCCTTGTCACGCAGCGGGCCCGGGTTCGATTCCCGGTCGGGGCAGATTTTCTGGGTGAGATTTTTATCGGGGTTTTTCCTCACCTGTAAGACAAATGTCAGGAAAACTTTAAGGCCCAAACGGTCCCCCGGAATCATATGGCCATCATCATCATCATCCTTATCATTATCATCATCACCATCATCCTTCACCGGTGTGGAAAGCAACGGGAAGCTACCACACTTACACAATTCCCTAGTAAAGCTGCAAGCATAGCATGAAAATGCTATGATTGCGGTGAAGGACCTGCCTTCGGGAAGAATTACTATGGACTATGGATATATATAGGCCTATATTATTTTTATTTCGAGTGTTAGGGAGCGAACTACATTTTCTTACACGCTTAACGGTTAAACCATTATTCGACCAATGAAAATACAAATGGTTTATTTACATTACAACTGGAACTTGGCTCGGAAGAGGTGTAGCGTTCTTCTTGGGAATCTGTCTTCTGCCAATCTTTTCACATGACTAGGGCTGAAAAACAGTTTTGGTTATAGGCTAGGCAGCATTGCACTAAGACCGCTATGTTTACAAACTGCACGTTGACAAGCGCTACTCAGGGCAGACTTCTAGTACAGTCCGCTTTCTATAGGATTGGACTCATCTTTGCACAATTTTTGTTTCGGCATTCTGATACAACCACACGTCACGTGAACAGGTCTATTACTGAGGAGAATCGAAAATACACTCTCCGCTCCGAGCAGGCGGTGGAGACGCTCGACAAAGACACGCATTTTGTAAACAATGTATATAGAAATTAGTTACTATCCTGATACCAATACTTTTTTTCAGTCCTACACATGTAAAGTAAAGCGATCCTACTACAGGCCTTAGGAGGCCCTTGGGGTAGTAGGAGGTTAAAGCTCCCACTTTTTCTAGACAATCGGCACTTGATGTCAGCCGGGTTGTCAGCCCTGCGTGACGGCCGCCTTTACCCCAGAGCAAGCGTCTGGTACTCATTTACGTTAGAGGCTGAGTCGACCCCAGGACCATAGTGCCGCCAGAGGGTTTGAGTCAGTTTTAAAAATCCTGACCTCCACGGGACTCGAACCCTCGACCTTCCGGCTTGTAGCGCAGTGCCTTAACCATTACGCTACGGCGCGTCCCCCAGTCCTACACATGACCATACCATTTCAATCGTAGGCTATGTTGTTTTTTGTTCATGAAATATACAATTGAAATTTAAACTCGCGTAAATAAGAAAACATTCTCGTCTTTTGTTTAATTACAATGTTTCTGATTTGATCTCTTCTAGAAATTCCAGCTGAAGGATTAAGGATATAATAATTGCAACTCTTAAGTGAAATGATTTACGATCTTAGCTTATTACTATAAATTAACTGCATTGAATTGAAAGAGAAATGTAGTCGTCCTTATAGTGTATCAATAATTTGCAATTAATTGTTACAAACATACATTATAAATACCAGCAGACAATTTGATGACAAACAACTGACTGTATTAATAACATCTGTCCATACAGTATACCACATGATTCCATTCGCTGTCCCTAGATGGCAGCACGAATACAATTCTTACTCCATCAGCTCTGAATGTCACGCCTATCATAAATTAGGTATCATACGATTTGTTTGGCATATATTTATTACAATATTATGTTTATCTAGATATTCAAGCATTATTTTGTTAGAATTTAAATAATTAATACATCATTTAAAGTAAATTTCAATGATTTCGACTAAACAAAAACTGAAAGAGACATAAATATGAAACTTCAAAATTTCAAATGATCTGTGTAATTATACATGGAACCCTCCATGGTATCTTTACCTTGTCGTGGTGGAGTGGCTTGTGTGTTTAAATGATCCTGAGAGCTATGCCGGCGGTAGCATTGCTGCCGATAGGGTTACCCATGCCGGACTGGTCGAAGGTGATAAGCCAGACGAAATAAGTACCTTGGTCGAAAGAGTGACGATCTTTCACCGTAAAAATACAACCGTCAAGAAATGCGGAGGTAAAATTTTCCGGAGGTCAAATAGTCCCCCATTCGGTTCTCCGGGCGGGGACTACTTCAGGAAACCCATGCCAAAGGCTCAAACACAGGGACATGTTCCTAGGAACATGGAATGTTAGGACTTTATACAAACTATACATGGAACATTAGAGAACGAAGTAAGAAGAGATACTATATTCAAGTTTTATAAAAATTGGCAGTACCTTCATTATTTTATGGGAGTGAAACTTGGGTAATGACCAAAAAATACAAAAAAAAAAGAATACAAAGCGTAGAAATGAACTTCCTTAGAAGAGCAAAAGACTGCACAAGATTGGATCGGATAAAGAATGAATATATAAGAACAGAGTTAAATAAATAAATAAATAAATAAATAAATAAATATATATATATATATATATATATATGACATGATAAGAAAAATAAATGTCTAGATGGGATTTGAACCCGGACCTCTCGATTTGTACTCGAGGATGCTATCCATTACACCACCAGGTGGCAGTGAAGACCGAGTTCTCACTTCATCTTGTAATAATGGAGAATATATATTTAAGAAAAATAAGTGTTTGTATTGGATTTGCCTGGTGGTGTAATTGATAGAATCCTAGAGTACAAATCGAGAGGTCCGGGTTCAAATCCCGTCCAGGCATTTATTTTTCTTATCATGTCATATTAAGCTTGCATTGCTCAATGTCATAAATTTAATTATAACATATATATATATATATATATATATATATATATATAATATATATATAGAATGATAAAATCAAATAATATAGAGATAACTGGTTTAGACATGTAGAAAGAATGGATGTAACAAGATTACCAAAAGCAGCATTTAACTACAAGCCAAGAGGTTCAAGGAATGTAGGAAGGCCAGTGAAAAGATGGACAGAACAACTGTGAGGCGAAACAGGCAATTTGCGTAGCCCGTGAAGTGAAGAAGAAAATACCGACTAAAAGAGAAAGAAGAATAGAAAAATATTATGCAATTTTGTCAAGAATTTTTTCCGAGTCTATTTTATTGTGTCCCGCGCCGTACCGAGTGGTTTAAGGCATAAGGCCTTGGTGTAGAGCCCCGGGACTTGAGCTGGTTCGGGTCGCCATGAGGGAAGACATTTTCTCAAATAATTTGGGGCAGTATGGGACCGGTGCCCACCCAAGTATTGTGAGAAATTTGGGTAGCTGTAATGAGTAACGGCTCTAGGTTGAGAAAATCAGATATAATCGCTGGGAGATCCGAGATGCTGACCACATAACATCCCTATACTGGATAGATGGCAGTCGACCTCTGTGATTAGCACATGCGGATGTGAGGCCAGCTACCGACTACTAGTCTTAGGACCTTCTACGAACTAACACGCCATGGAGTAGTAGTACTACTCCGTAGTAGTATTTTATTTAAGGGTAAAGCAGATGGTAACTGACGCAACAAATGCAAGACAATAAAATAATAATTATTTTTTGCCTTCAGATATTAGGACAGTACTGTACCTTCTCTCTTTAAAACACACACACACATACACACACACACACACACACACACACATACATATATATATTGCTACATCTTTAAAAGAAAATATGGAGTTTCTATATTTAATAATTGTACTTAAATTGTACGGTTTTATATCAATAACTGACGTAACTGTAGAATGACATAATTAGGGCAAAGATTTTAATGCACAAGAGTTAAGATTGCAACACAGATAATATATATTAATCATTTGTTTGTGTGTGAAACCAAGAAAAAACACAGTCAGAAGTCTAACTTCTCATTATATTATTCAACTGTTTGAGTGTGAAATCAAGACAAAAGACAGTCAGAAGTCTAACTTCTCATTATATTATTCAACTGTTTGTATTTGAAACCAAGACAAAACAGTCAGAAACTTATCATTATATTATTCAACTGTTTGTATATGAAACCAAGACAAAAGACAGTCAGTAGTCTAACTTCTCATTATATAATTCAACTGTTTGAGTGTGAAATCAAGACAAAAGACAGTCAGAAGTCTAACTTCTCATTATATTATTCAACTGTTTGTATATGAAACCAAGACAAAAGACAGTTAGGGGTCTAACTTCTCATTATATTATTAAACTGTTTGTATGTGAAACCAAGACAGTCAGAAGTCTTACTTTTAATTATACTATAATACAATCTTAACTGCATTAAAATCCTTGCCCTAGATATCATGTTTTACAAAGTGAGGATAAAATAATCTCTTGAAGTATTCAACTTTATTTCGACAAGCAATTGTGAATGTAGTATATATAGGAGGAGTTTCAAAATACTTATTTTGAGTTTTATGTTCTAATAAATGTTAATCACTAATTACACAAAATGAAGGTAACTGATGTAACAACTAACGCTTCTGCGTGCTGTAAGACTTTCAATTGAAATAAATAACAATTCTTTGCTACGTATAAGTTAGTTCAAATTATATAACGCTGTTTTAATATTGTAACGCTGTTTACAGAAGGACCGGTAGTATAAACTAATTTTATATTTTCTCTTCTTCGGCTTTCCCCCATTTATAGGTTTGCCGTCTTCAGTTTCCATTTATCTCTATCATTCCAATCTCCCTCTTCCAAATTCCTATCATCCATTATAGTTCTGACGTAGGTTTTCCATTTCCATCTAGGTCTGCCACGTTTATTTCTTCCAGGGGATGACCACTGGTATATATTTTTTGGCCATCTTTCATTTTCCATTCTTTGTACATGGCCATACCATTTAAGCGTTTGATTTTCAATCCTCTTAACAACCGATGTGATGACATTCATTTCTCTCCAAAGGAATTCATTTCTTATTTTATCCTGTCTTGTTTTTTGGAGGCTTCTTCTAAATAATCAAATTCAGCTGTTCTATTTTTTTTTTTTTTTACTTCCGTCAAAGACCAAGTTTCACTTCTATATGACAAAATATTCTGTATTATGCTCTTATAAATTTTCATTTTAGTTTCCTTTGTGATATTTTTGTTCCAAATTATTCCATGTAATGTTTTAGTTGCATTTTTTGCCATTGCAATTTTAGTCTGTACATCTCTCTCACAGGTACCTAAACTTGTAATTATTGACCCAAGCTATTTAAAACAATCACATTTTTTATTTTCCCTGTTTCGATTATGAGGTCATCCACATCCTTTCCCAAACACATATATTCTGTTTTCTGTAAATTTATATTTTATATCTAATCCTTTAAATATTTTACTCGAACTTCTTGTCAGGGGGGGGGGACGAAATTGACTTTACTAATAGAAGAATTGAAGGTCATAGAATCACTTATCAATTTTTAAAATTTTAATGATAGCCTCGCTATCGAAACGCGTTGACTATTTTAATATTTTAGTTTGGTGATTTGGGTTTTATTGACAATGTGTAATACAACTCTAAATACATTTAACCATGACCACAGTTTAAGATTAGACCTAAATGTAGAATGTTGTTGCAAACACATTTTTGAAGATTTCCCTGGATTTGACTGAGCATTTACAGCTTATAAACATTCTTTCTTGTCCACCGCTGTGGTCTCGAGGTAGCGTGGTGCCTTATCACGCAGCGGGCCCAGGTTCGATCCCCGGCCGGGACAGTTTTTCTGGGTGAGGTTTTTGTCGGGGTTTTTTTCTCATCTGTAAGACAAATGTCAGAAAAACGTTATGGCCCAAACGAAAATCATATGGCCATCGCAATCATCATCATTCATATTCATCTTAGATTAAGCTTAGGATTACGGACTCTCCTGGCGCACCACTATCATCATCATCCATCATATCATCGGGGCAACGTAACCCCGCCTTCCAGGCGCCCCAACCTCAGAACTGGGTTACAATTACGCCAATTCCAGGAGACAATACCGGAAATGTCATAAAGACAATCTGGTGGTATAGGTAAAACAATATATTAACAATGGTTTGAGGCCTTGTGAAACCTGGAAAACTAGTAAAATCATAAAAAAATGCAAGTATTTATAAATATACGCCTAAAAATATTAAGAATAAATGCCCAGAAACAATATATGAAATAAAGCATTATAGGAAAAAACTACCAGAAATAAATTAAAACAGAATTCAAAGAGGAAAATGGAACAGTATAAGACATACATTAAGGAAAAACCATGATTCGATTAAAAAAATTGGACACAGGGAAATAGGCAGACCGAAGCAGACATGGAAGAGAATCATCCTTGAAGAAATTGCAAAAGAGGGGAAAACCTGAAGGGGCGTGAAGAAGTTGGCTCAGAATAGGATCCATTAAGTACGCTTTGTGGACCCTATGCTTCTGAGAGGAGATAAAGGAGATGATGATGACGGTTATGCTGATTTGAGGAAAGTGAATTATACAGGGGATAATTGCATAACTTTAACTCAGGATAGAGAGTGTAAGGCGCGCGGCCACAAACCTCCGGGTTCGATTGTGTCAGTGAGATAAGTTTTAACATCTTATTTATCGAAACATAACATACTGTATTGAATTTCCTCTACTCGTAGAAATGCATTATATAATGGAAATGGACAGCTAATGACAAATGAGGGAAATTTTGTGGAAGTGGCTGAATTCAAATACCTAGGAACAATCATCACAAATAGGAATGAGATGCACAAAGAAATTAAATATAGGCTCAATTCTGGAAATGCGTGCTGTTATGCATTGCAGAGACTCTTGATGTCCCAACTCCTTTCAAAAAACGTTAAACTGAAAAAATATAAAACTATTATTCTACCAGTTATATTATATGGGTGCGAAACATGGACTCTTACTTTAAAGAAGGAAATGAGATTACAAGTTTTTGAGAATAAAATACTTAGGAAAATTTTTGGACCAAAGAGAGATGAACAGACAGGTGAATGGAGAAGACTGCATAACAACGAACTACATGGTCTTTATAGGAAGCCAGATGTAATAAGAACAGTTAAGACTCGTAGACTGCGACGGGCAGGACATGTTGCGCGTATGGGTAATGAAAGACTTGCATGGAAGCTTCTTGTAGGAAAGCCAGAGTTAAAACGCCCAGTTGATAGACCAAGAATGAGGTGGGAGAATAGCATTAACTCTGATTTGAGGGAAATAGAATATACAGGGAATGATTGGAAAGCATTAACTAGGGATAGGGATGTATGGAGAGCTTATGTCCGCGCGGCCATGAACCTACGGGTTCGATAATGCCAGCGAGTAAGTAAGTATTGGATTTGTTCTACTTGTGCTCTGAACCAACCAAATAATATTCTCAGAGAGGATTGAGCTGATCAAATAAGAACGAAATACACATTCTGGCCTTAGGAATGTTAATTGGATGTCAACATCGTTAAAGCATCGATCGATTAAACTACCGGAATATATTACATATTATACCAGCTGACTGCCATGTTACATCATGCACGTGGTACATTCTACAGCACCCAGCAATACTTTGATATCACTAGCTTATTTCAGTGAAAATAATTTGTTTTATATCATTGTTAGGGTATTATGATAAAAGTATCAAGAAAAATATAACATAAAAATATAATCAATACTAATAAAATTCATTGTTAAAACCATTGAGGTGGAAAGTCATAAAATAAAATAAGTTAAAATATACCTTCTTAGGTAAAATCCGTCGTCCTCAACTTATAAAATATGTATTCTTTATGCCTGTAGGCCTTTCAGAACATCCGTTCCATCTTCAGCATGTCATTCTTCGCTACAATATGTAATATGATGGTTGATGCTGCCTATCCTAATAAAATAAGTCACGGCAACACCACATTAGGACCAGCAGCATCAACCATCATATTAGATATTGTAGCGAAGAAAGACCTGCTGAAGATGGAACGGATGTTCTGAAAGCCCTATAGGCATAAAGAATACATATTTTATAAGTTGAGGACGACGAATCTTACTTAAGAAGGTATATTTTAACTTATTTTATTTTAATATGAATAGAAGAAAATTATAATGGTAAAAGTGATATTTTTGTGAAATTGGAGTGAAGTGTAGTCAACGCATAGAAATATATTATATAATTGGACAACAATCGACAAACGAGGGACATTTTAAAGAAGTGGCTGAATTCAAATAACTGATGATGATGATGATGATGATGATTAATGACATAGGCCATGCATGCCTCTCCTATGTCAGGAGTTAATAGACCAAGTTCGTTTTAGTTAACTTATTTGCCCAAAGATGTCATGAGAGCATGCAGTCAGCACACTGACTCAATGAGATATCTATCAGGAACTAAGGTATTACTAGGATGTTTGAGATAGGTAAATTTTGCTTAGAGGCATCTTTGTTCAGGCTTAAGTATCTTTTACGAGCCTGAAACTCTTCAGACTCGGGACCCATAGCTTAAAGTTCCTCCCGAAGGGCTTCCTCCTTGGATTTTCCATTCTAAAAAAATCCATCGACCCCGGCCGGGTTTGAATCCGCGACCCTCGAAACCAGAAGCAAGGAACATAACCAACTAGTCCGCCGCGGTCGACCCATAAGTACGATATTGTCTAAAAATAATGTTACTACCGTACACAATTCAATCATTTGGTGGGTAAAAATATCACTATGGTTCTTCCAACAGACCGTGTGGGCGAAGTAAAACCTTATGCAAGTTTGTTTACAGTAAACTGAAACTTAGCTTGGAATTGGTTTAACAAAAACGTAAGACCAAGAATTTTCTAATGAATTACGCCGTTCGTCTTAATAGTGTAAGATCCGGCTGCAAGATTACTACGTTCATCGAGTGTATGAACAAAATCTATTTTTTTTTTCATAAAATTGTGAATGATTGAATACATTTTTGCCGAATGGCCTATTAAAATTTGACCGCCAGTATGTTTAATGAAAATATTCCGATTGAGGGTCTTTCCACTTTTCAGCGGTAGCCCTTTTACCAGCCGGCTGCTGGCCCTTCACATCCACATGTGTCAATCACAGAGGTAGATGATCAACAGCCAGTGTAGAGGTGACGTGTGGTTAGCATGTCGAGTCCCCCAGCCGTTATAGCTGGTTCCTCAACCTGGAGCCGCTATTTATTGTAGCTACCCAATTGCCACACGATGCTGGGTGGGCACCGGTCCCATACTGACCGAAATACCATGAGAAAATTTCTTCCCCCATGGAGACTCGAACCAGCGCAAGTCCCGTAGCTCTGCGCCAAGGCTTCCTACCTTAACCGCTCGGGTACGGCTCGGGACTTAATGAAAATATAATTAATTTAATTATTCGAAATAATTTGATTCAATTGTTATTAAAATAAATTATAATCCAGTTCGCAGAAATCGATGTATAGAGCTTGAAAAGTTTTGGTTGCCATTCCAAACTTAACCGTAACCTCCTCGCTGCGGGAAGTAAAACCACTGCCCTTTATGTATATTACGTACAATGTATATAGACAAATATATCCAAAAGGTAGTGTTAATATATATTATACGAAACAAATCACAGAATTTTAAATGAACTGAACTTTATTTGAATCAATATAAAACAATAAATACGTACTTACCGCCATTTTATTACTGATTGGTGTCACAGCCTGCTGTAGCCGCGAGGAGGTTTACGGCCAAGTTTGCAATGACAACCAAAACTTTTCACGCTATATACATCCATTTCTGCGAACTGGATTATGATTTATTTTAATAACAAGTGAATCAAATTATTTCGAATAAATAAATAAATTATATTTTAATTAAACATACTGGCGGCCGAATTTTAATAGGCAACTCTTCAAAAAGTATTCAGTCATTCACAATTTTATGTAAAAATAGATTTTGTTCATACACTCGATGAACGTAGTAATCTTGCAGCCGGATCTTGGACCATAATGTATTGTTAGGCACTGTATAATACTGATTTTTTAATGGGTGAAGAGAAAAAACCTAGTATTGAATGCACTTAATTAGGAACAAAATTAGACCATTCAGGCGATAGCACAGTGGAAATTAAAAATATAATCGCACAAATAATAAATGCTTTAAACTCTGTTTGGTGGAGCAAAAATATTTAAAAAAATAGACAATTGCAAATATATCAAACCATAATTCAGAGCATTTTAACATATGGTGCTGAAGTCTGGCAAATTCCTACCAGGGAAATGAAAAGAATTTTAAGTACAGAAATGGATGTTTCAAGAAGATCAGCTGGAAAATCTAGAATGGATAGAATACGAAATAAAGAATTAAGGGAAATTATGGGCGTACAAGAGGAGCCGGACATCATAGACATTATAGAAAATAAAAGATTACAGTGGTATGGCCATGTCAAAAGAATGCCAGAACAAAGATTGCCTAAAATTGCTATGGAATGTATCCCAATGGAAAGGAGGAAGGGAGGAAGACCGAAGAAAACTTGGATAGAAGGGGTACAAGCAGCTATGAATATCAGAAGAATGGAGGAAGATCAATGGATGGACAGAGAGGAATAATAATAATAATAATAATAATAATAATAATAATAATAGCTTTATTTTACCTGGCAGAGTTAAGGCCTTAAGGCCTTGTCTACCACTCAACCAGGTTTAAAAAAAATACAAACAAAAAATAGTCTTAAATCTAAATTACAATATATATCTATAAATATAAACGATTACAAGTTATGAATACAATACAATTAATATTTATAATGTATTTTGATTTACTCTAAATTTAACGAATTAAATATATATGTACAATATATATAAAAAAACAGGAAAAGATTAATGACATAGTATAAAATTAAATAAATAGAGAAAAATTAATTATTAGACAACAGGTAACTGTATAAGCGTGACTTAAAGGTACCAAGTGTGCGGCAACCCCTGATATCTTGAGGAAGGAGATTCCAGGAGCGGGCAGAGGCTACTGTGAAGGAAGTAGAATAGGAGGAAGTGCTATGAAGAGGAATTGTTAGCAGAATGCTATCTTGTGATCTAGTGTCATATTGTGGTAAGAGGATAACTTCTCAAATCTAGACGCCAGGTAAGTAGGGATGTAGGAATTCAGAAGCTTGATGGCGTTTGGTTTCCGGAAGACGGCCGGCAGCTGTCATGATACCGGATGATGATGATGTTTTAATGGGTGAAGAGAAAAATGTAAACTTGTCTGGATGAAAATGTTAACTTTCATGTTTCAATTTAATTTTTTCTTAATTCAGAAAACTTATATTGAAATGCAAGCCAGAAATTTTAAATTTTAAATCACAAAAAAATGTAGGTTCTCAATCTATGGTTGTTAGGAAAAGCATCACAATGGATTCGACGTAAAAAAAAGTATAAAAGAATGTAAGATGGATGAATGGTACTAATAAAACTAAAGAAAGAATGAAAGATAGACACAAGGATATGAGACTTCTCTGAGCACACATAGAATGAAATGATGAAAAGCGGAGTCATCCGGAAGAGGATTGTAGAAGAGAATGCATTCAAAAATAAAGAAGAAAAAGAGAAGATATCCCCATTGTACAAGTGCTCCAAGCAGTAACATATATCAAAAGCAAGTGGATATACCAGTGCTAGATGTAGCGTGGCCACATTGTCAAGGGATAAATTGTAGTTTTCTCCTGTCTTAGTATACACAACCCGTTTACAACAAATTTCTGCCACTGAAATTGGAACAATATACGTAAAAGCATTATGACCAGATACTTGGAGACGTTTCAGACATCTTAGCTTTGAAATATGGACTAACATATACTCTGCTGCAATGCACTCGAGCAATGCGACTCTATTAACTCACGTACACTCACACAAATTCTACTTAAATTACTTATTACTGAAATAAGTTGACTTATAATAATAATAATAATAATAATAATAATAATAATAATAATAATAATAATAATAATAATACTTACTCACTAACACTATCGAACCCGTAGGTTCATGACCGCACGGACATAAGCTCTCCATACGTCCCTATCCTGAGCTAATGCTTTCCAATCATTCCCTGTATAATCTACTTCCCTCAAATCATAGTTAATGTTATTCTCCCACCTCATTCTTGGTCTACCAATGGTCGTTTTCCCTCTGGCTTTCCTACAAGAAGCCTCCATGCAAGTCTTTCATTCCCCATACGTGCAACATGTCCTGCCCATCGCAGTCTACGAGACTTAACTGTTCTTATTATATCTGGCTTCCTATAAAGACCATGTAGTTCATTGTTATGTAGTCTTCTCCATTCACCTGTCTGTTCATCTCTCTTTGGTCCAAAAATGTTCCTAAGTACTTTATTCCCAAATACTTGTAATCTCCTTTCCTCTCTTAAAGTAAGAGTCCATGTTTCGCACCCATATGATATAACTGGTAGAATAATAGTTTTATATATTTTCAGTTTAACGTTTTTTGAAAGGAGTTGGGACATCAAGAGTCTCTGCAATGCATAATAGCACGCATTTCCAGAATTGAGCCTATGTTTAATTTCTTTGTGCATCTCATTCCTATTTGTGATTATTGTTCCTAGGTATTTGAATTCAGCCACTTCCTCAAAATTTCCCTCATTTGTCATTAGCTGTCCATTTCCATTATTTAATAAATTTCTACGTGTGACCATATATTTAGTTTTATTGATATTTACTTCCAGTCCTAATTTCTTAGTGTTACTCAATAGTGTGTGCGTGTTGGCCTTTAGTATCTCCTCGCTATCGGCCAATAGTATATCATCATCAGCATAAACTAACAGCTTATTAATACCATTCAGTTGTAAGCCTTCCTCATTCTCTAAAGATTTAATGGCATGCTCTAGTACAAAATTAAATAGTAGATAGTGCATCTCCTTGCTTCAATCATTCTGGATTTCAAAAAGTCCGAAAACTGTTTGCCTACACTCAACCCTACTCTTGTTGTCCATTTAGACACCTTCGTAAAGTCTAACTAACTTTTTAGGAATTCCGAACTCCAGCAGGAGACTATATATACTTCTCCCTCTTAATTGAATCATACTTCCTTTTTGAAGTCGACATACAGTTTATGTACTGTGCCATTCTATTCCCCTTTCGTTTCTCCAAATCTGTCTTATCCTAAAAATCTTGATCTGGTTGTAGACCTGTTTCTTCTAAATGCACATTGATGATCTCCTAAAATGTCATCAACATAGCGAGTCATTCTGCTTACTAATATATTTGTTTAGAATTTTGTACGAAGTTGAAAGTAATGAGATGCCCCTGTAGTTTTTGCAATCAGTTTTAAAAGTCTCCTTTCTTATAAATTGGTACAATAATTTGACTGCCTTCCATTCAATCTGGAAGAGATTCTTTTTCCCGCATCATACTAGTGCAACCAGAGTATCTTGTCCATCAGATTTTTTCTCCTCCCCCTGATTTTATCAGTTCTGCTGGGATCTCATCTGAACCTGATGCTTTATACATCTTCAATTTTTCAATCGCCATTTCAACCTCTAATGTACTTGACTCTGTGACTAGCATTTCTGCTGTCTGTAAATTATCCTCCTCAATGTCCTGTTCGTATGTACATTTAATAGCTGATTAAAGTAACTTTTCCATCTATTTAATATACTCCTGGAATCTGCAATCATATCCCCATTTTCATTCCGAATTATGTTTGTTCTAGCCTGAAACCCTCTCTTCTCTATACTGATTCCCTGATATAATTCTCTAATATTCCTATTTTTTGCGTTCATTTCAAGATCATTAATCTTCTCTCTCAAATATTCCCTCTTTTTACTCTTTAGTAGCTTGGTGGTTTCCCGTCTAATACTACCCAATTGCTCTAAATTTACCTCATTTGGTTCGTGTAACCATTTCATTTTTGCTAGCTTTCTTTTCTTTACAATGTCGGCACATTCCTCATCAAACCATTTCTTGTTTTGCCTCTTTTTTAAACAACCAATGCTTTCTGATGCTGACAATTTAATAATATCTCTTATAGCCTCCCATTCTTAATAATGCTTTCTGATGCTGACAATTTAATAGTATCTCTTATAGCCTCCCATTCTTAATAATAATAATAATAATAATAATAATAATAATAATAATAATAATAATAATAATAATAATAGCTTTATTTTACCTGGCAGACTTAAGGCCTTAAGGCCTTGTCTACCACTCAACCAGGTTTTAAAAAAATACAAAAAGAAAAGTCTTAAATCTAAATTATATATATATATATATAAACGATTACAAGTTATGAATAAAATACAATTAATATTTATAATGTATTTTGATTAACTCTAAATTTAAGGAATTAAATATATAATATGTACAAGATATATAAAAAACAAGGAAAAGATTAATGTCATAGTATCAAATTAAATAAACAGAGAAAAATTAATTATTAGACAACAGGTAACTGAATAAGCGTGACGTAAAGGTGCCAAGTGTGCGGCAACCCCTGATATCTTGAGGAAGGAGATTCCAGGAGCGGGCAGAGGCTACTGTGAAGGAAGTAGAATAGGAGGAAGTGCTATGAAGAGGAATTGTTAGCAGACTGCTATCTTGTGACCTAGTGTCAATATTGTGGTAAGAGGATAACTTCTCAAATCTGGACGCCAGGTAAGTAGGAATGTAGGAATTCAGAAGCTTGAAAAGTAGTGAAAGAGAGTGCAATTTACGTCTGTCAGTAAGACGGAGCCAAGAGAGGTTATTAAAGTGTTCGGAAATGTGGTCATAACGGCGGATATTGAAAATGAATCGAACGCAATCATTATGAACACGCTGCACTCTCTGCGACAAGTCATAGTTTAGATCATTATATATAATGTCACAATAATCGAAATATGGTAACACAAGATTCTGCACAAGGATTTGTTTTAACGAAACTGGGAGAAAATTCTTTAAACGTCTAAGATAATGTAAAATGGAGAAAGTCTTTTTACATATGTGTTTCACTTGTGTTTGCCAGGTTAAATTTGCGTCTAGATGTAGTCCAAGATCTATTACTGAAGAAGAATAAGGGATAATTATATTATTTATAGTAATGTTTGGAAGTGTAGATATGTCGAAGGTTGTAAGCAGTCTTTGTTGTTCCATTAGAATTACTTGTGACTTGTTAGGATTTAGATTTAGACCGATACTTGAAGACCAGTTAAAGATGGATATGAGATCGTCATTCATTTTCGTCAAGAAGTTATAGAGAGAATCAGGAGGTGAATGTAGGTAAATTTGGAGATCATCATCGTAGAGGTGATAACGGCAGTGAACAGTTACTCGACACTCACAATATTATTTTAAACTTCGTAATAATATAGCGTCTATTATATGCTATTGGTGTTCTAAACGATTAATAAGAGGAGGAATTTTGTTAATCTCTTGAGATGCAAAAGAGGAATTATGTAATGAAAAACATGTGTCACACAAGAGATTTGCTTAGAGTTTTAAACTCTTAGAAATTGTGTGACAGGTTTACGCCAACTTATTGGAGACGGATCAACGTTAAACTGGAGAGACCTTGTCATCCCGCACATGTCGAAAGTGGGTGGCTTCTGTTAATTCTAAAGTTTAAGAAAATGTCTATTCACTCAAATATAGATGGGAAATAATTGAATCTTCTCCTAAGTTTGGTGAAAGGTATGGAATATTCACCTGAAAGATCCGTCTCCTCAACTTGATTAGTTATTTAACTGTAGCGCTTTCTGGACTTGTCCCATCATCGGCAGGATTCAAAACTGGTGTTTCACTGAAGATCTGGTAGACGGGGTTACATGTATTGGGTTCGTTTCCGTTTATCAGATTGTCTTTGTTGTGAGGTGCTTACATGATTTCCATCTCTTCGAGTACGTTTATCTTCGCTGGATTATTATGTAACCCCCTCTACCAGATCTTCAGTGAAACACCAGTCTTGAATCCTGCCGATGATGGGACAAGTCCCGAAAGCGCTACAATAATAAAGTTGAAGGGACTGATCTTTCAGGTGAATATTCCATAATTTTACATTTTAATTTTGAATAATACCTCAACGGAACACATCATGAATCTTATAAAAGTTGGTGAAGGGGCGTGACTTCGAGTAGGCTAGTATATATATGCCACGTTTGGGAAGAATCATGGCTTTTGTATTTTTATGCGTGGTCCAGGACAGACGCACATATATAGTTGAATAATAATAAACATCACTGCTTCTGTTCAAAACTTCATCTTTTAATTCTTCAAGACTTAGATTTCGACGTAACCATAACCATCATAATTATCTATCACACCATATTTAATCTTCCAATCTACAGAATTAACCTATACATATTTATCCTTTTCAACTAACCAAAGCTACCGTGCCCACATTACACAACAATTAAACGTATGCTCAATTCTGGAAATGTTATTACGCATTACAGGGACTCTTGTCGTTCCAACTTATCTTTTAAAAAAATGTTAAAAATAACAATATACAGAACTGTTAATATTATTCATTCAACTACATTTTAAATAAAATATCCTCAACTCGTGACCAAGACAGGGTTGGTTGAGGGATGAGATGAAATTAACCACTTATAGGCCTATAGAGGTCTGTGAATGACAAAGGTGTCGACCGACCATGCCTGTCGCACCATCAAAGAGGAAACGAAACGAAGTGGAATAGATGCTTATGGAGAAATGGTGGAATGAAATTGTAGCAGGGAAAAACGGGAGAAAATCCGAGAAAAACCTGCCCAATTTCCGTTTCGTCCACCACGAAACCCACATGGAGTAACCCGAACGGTGAGAGGCGAGCGTCTAACCTCTAGCGCCACGGAGCCGCGTCATACTAACTTATATTTTATGGATACGAAACACGGACTCTTACTTTAAGGGGAGAGAAAAGATTACAAACATTTGAAAATATAGTTATTAGGAAAATTCTTGGAACAAAAAAAAAGAGACGAACAGACAGGCAAATGGAGAAGATCTCATAACAGTAAGCTACGTGAAATTTATGGGAAAGCAGATATAATAACAAATGTTAAATTTCGATGGGCAGGACATGTGGCACGAAGGAGGAATGAAAGAAGGGTATGGAAACTCCTTGTAGAAAAATCAGTGTGAAAGCGCCCAGTGGGTAGGACAAAAATGAAGTGGGAGAATAATATTAACGATGATTTGTGGGAAGAAGATTATGCAGAGCATGATTGGTAAACATTAGCTCAGGATAAAGATATATGGAGAGCTTAAGTCCGTGCGTCCATGAATCTTCGGGTTCGATAGTGCCAGTGAGTTAGTTTATAAAATATTTATTCGCACTTATATCCCTTTAGTCCATCGCTGTGGTCTCGAGGTAGCGTGCTGCCTTGACACGCAGCGGGCCCGGGTTCGATTTCCGAACGGGACAGGCTCCTGAGCGAGGTTTTTTCCGGCTTTTTCTTCACCTGTAAGACAAATGTCAGGAAGCTTAGGGCCCAATGGTCCCCGAAAATCATCCGGCCATCTTCGACATCCTTATCATCATCATCATCATCCTTCACCGGTGTGGAAAGCAACGGGAAGTTACCACACCTATAATTCCCTAGTAAAGCTGCAAAGCATAGCATTAAAATGCTATGATTCCAGTGAAAAGACCTGCCCCCGGGCAGAATTACTATGGATGGATATCCCTTGATTCATTCATATTCAATATATCGCCAGGTTAGAACAAGAGGGCTATATCTACATTTTTTATTATTATTTTGTTTTTCATATTAAATGGGTCCGCCATTTTGGCTCAGATTGTAGCATGTCTGCTTGCTGTCTATCGAACCCGCGATCGGTACCCGACGGGGATGAAAATTTTAATTGTTGAAATAATTTATTTAAATTGGTGCCACTGAGTAACATTTATTCGGCCTTTCCCATCTGAATAATGTTTTAATTGTCTATAGATGTCTCTTTGAGATGATGTACTGAGTATATGCCACTGACATCTGAAGAAAATAAGCGTAACAAAATTAATTTGGTTAAAAATCTCCCGCTAGGTAACATCCATGTCCCCCGCCTGAGGATGTCCTCGGGGTAGAATACTACTTGCTTCTTTATTTATAAAATAATTAATTAAGTTTGTTAATGGCCCAATCATGTTGACAAAAAGGTGAATCCCCTCTCGTTCAAAGATAGAAGTCCCAAGGCCTACCATCCGCCTTCTGGCTTCACATCGATATGTGCAAAATACAGGTATGTGCTATGATCCAGCCAATATATATAGTCCTGTAATGTTATTGTGCAATTAATTCATTCCTTATTCGTAACATGTACTGCCCACCGCAGTCTAAAAGATTTAATTATTGTTATTATATCTGGTTTCCAATAAACATCGTGTAGCTCATTGTTATGTACCTTATGTACATAATTATAAACAGAGAAAATCTTGGAGTACCAAGTTTAGATGGATGTATAGAAAGATACCAACAAGAATGAAAAAAATCATCAGAGAAGAATGGAAAGAAATAGACTTCCAAAATTGGCATTCCAATACACTCCAAATGGACATAGGGATCGGCGGAAAGATCAAGACCATCTTCGTTAGGTTTACCGTCACAGGTCATATGGCCTAAAACGGATTTGTTTATAATTATGATGATGATGATGAATGAGATGTATAACTAATATTTAATATGAAATGAGTACCAGACATTTGTTCTGGGGGTAAAGGCGGCCATCGCGCAGGGCTGACAACCCGGCTGACATCAAGTGCCGATTGTCCAGAAAAAGTGGGAGACGTAGCCTTCTACTACCCGAAGGGCCTCCTGAGGCCTCTAGTGGGGTCAAAACAAGTTTTAATATATAAAGTTCATGGGAAAATGTTCGGACCAAAGAAAAATGAACAGACAGGTGAATGGAGAAAACTATCTAACAGTGGGCTACATGATCTTTATAGGAAACCAGATATAATAAGAACAGTTAAGTCCCATAGACTGCGATGGGCAGGGCATGTGGCGCGAATGGGGAATGAAAGAGGGGCATGGAAATTTCTTGTAGGAAAATCCGAAAAAAACGCTCAGTAGGCAGGTCAAGAGCGATGTGGGACAATAATATTAACCACGATTTGCAGGAAGTATTATACAGGGATGATTAGTAAACAATGGCCCATGATAAGGATGTATGGAGTGCTTATATCCGTGCGTCCATGAACCTATGGATTGGATAGTGCCAGCGAGTTAGTTATTTTCCATTTTCGGTAATTTTGTAAAATCGTAAATTCCTGAAATGACACTTGGTTTAAAGTAAAAATGAATAAAATAAAGTTATATTTGAAGATAGTAATTTTCGCCTAGACCGAGACCTTTGGCTTTCCGGGTCAAATGCTCTACCAACTGAGCTACCGAGACGAGTTGCGATCTTGACGCAATTTTTTCTCTTATATATGTTGCAAAGATAGAAGCAAAGGTTTCAAAGCATTTGGCGCGAGAGAGTTACAACATATATAAGAGATAAAATTGCGTCTATATCGCAACTCGCCTCGGTGGCTCAGTTGATAGAGCATTTGGCCCGGAAAGCCAAAGGTCCCAGGTTCGAGTCTCGGTCTAGGTGAAATTTTTCTCTTCAAATATAATTTATCCCTCAGTGAGAAGTGTTAAATTAATAATAAAAACACCACAATAAAGTTAATGCCACCTTATTTATATTTTCATCGGAAAAAACAAACACTGTCAATAGTTTATCAGATCTTAAGTGGCATAAGTCACAACACATACTGTAGGCGTGTTTGCATATTCATGCTTTACAGTCTAACTCAATTAAGTGTTCAATTGGCGACTAAGTAATCACATGATTAATAAAAGCGTTTAATCACTGTACACCTAATTGTTATAACAATAGGACATGTTAATCACTTCGACACCCGCCTAGATTCGCTCTATTCATGAGTTCCTGCAGCTGTATACACAGTTAATAAGAAACTAAAGTTTCCTTAATCCGTTGTAAACTTCAAACAACAAACTCAAATTTCAAACTAGTCTTTAGTGTGTTATTATTATTATTATTATTATTATTATTATTATTACTGTTTTTCCAAAAAATTTAATATGGAAATATCAATTAACAAAACTAAAATCATGGCATTTCATGGGAAGGACCTCATACAAAGTAAAATCTGACTCCAGAATAAAATTTTAGAGAGATCTAATCAATTTAAATATCTTGGATATTATCTCTCTATCTGGGATTAAAAGGATAACCCTTAAAAAATTAGTAGTGATAATAAAAGTTTTGGAATCATTAATCAAGTTATGAAACCATCCCCTTGTACAAAGAAACACGTTTATATAACAGTTTGGCTAGACAAGTGTTGGCCTATGGTAGTGAAGCATGGACACTAAAAAGACAACATGAAAGCAGAATAACGGCTTGTGAAATGAGATTTATGCGTAGAACAGCGGGCGGGTTACACCAAATGGAATCGGAAAAGGAACACCGATATCTCAAAAGAATTTTGGAATGTATTAAACAGTACCAACTTAATTGGAAACACCATCTTGAAAGAATGAGTTCAAATCGGATCCCCAAAGCTGTTTATAATTATATACCAAGAGGACGAAGATATCTGGGCCGTTCTATGAAACGCCGAAGGGAAAATTTTCTATAGGATCGTAACAGGCCTTGGCCTAATACTTGGAAGGAAGAAGAAGAAGATGACCATTACTATTATTATTACTATTACTACTAACTATTATATAAATGTCCGCGACAGCATATGTTTATCTTTACAAATAACACACAATAGCCATTTTTGTCTTTCAGTGATGCCAAGGAGATCAGGATAAGTAGATTCCCGGGCAAGCATGTGCTGCCATACCATTCATCCGATTGTCATGGGTTTTTTTGCAAAATTTTCACGATTTTCCCGGATAGGTTATAAGAGAATTTTAATGCTCAAGCCCTTCACCCTTAAAAATCACCTTCTGTAGTGAAAAACGAGAATAATGTCGATTTTTGTAAACCTTAAATGGCTTACAACCATAACAAATACACAAAATTATTGTATACAGAATTGAATATCTCAAAAAACTGTACAGAAAAGTCCGCGACAGCAATTGTTTATCTTTTAAGGATAACTCACAAAAACCATTTTTGTCTTTCATTGATGCCAAGAAGATCGGGATAAGTAGATTCCCGAGGAAGGAGGTCTTTAGGAATAAGAGACCGTAACGAGTCACCAGGCTTAATACATGGAAGGAAGATGATAACATCATTCTCGATGGTTTGCTATTAATCTTATATAAGGTGCAACGAAACTCTCATTACAGATTTTGAGGACATGTAGTGGTAACCAAGACGGTTACGTTTAGCCAGAAACTCATGTCCGGAATCGTACCGTTTTCCCGCTACAAGCAACCTACCACAATACACATTCAACCGTCCTGCATGTTATCCTGACTTGATCCCGCTAGAGTACTACTTGTAGAATTACATGAAATTCTTGATTTACGAGATCCTTATGGCATCTGTGGAATTAGGTACTGGCGCGGGTTATGGTTGCTGAGGATATTGCAGTTCCAAGGATTGGTGATCGTGTGTACGAGAAAAAATGATATGAAGATACCGTATCTGTGTTGAAGTAGGTGGTCGTCACATCCAAGTAGATTCAGACGACAAGCAACAGGCATCAGAGAGAGTAACTTGTGATGTGGTATTTTGCATGTTGCGAGAAAACGCTACAATTCCGGACATGAGTTCCTATGCTAAACGTAACCATCTTGATCTCCACTACACATCCTCAAAGTCTTTAATAGGAATTTAGTTAACCTTATAAGAATGCCAGAGCAAAGATTACGTAAAATTGTTATGGAATGGATCCCACTGGAAAGGAGGAAGAGAGGAAGACCGAAGAAAATTTGGATAGAAAGGGTGCAAACAGCTATAAATATCAGAAGACTGGAGGAAGATCAATGGATGGACAGAGAGGAATGGCGTTAGGTTTCTGGAAGACAGCTGCAGCTACCATGATACCGGATGATGATATATATACATTTATTAAGATGTTGCTTCACTTATCCCTAAGATAGCAAGTTTATATTTACACATCTCTTATTATATCTGAGCAAGTTTTTCTGTTTCCCACATAGTTTGTACATTCCAAAAACCAATTCGAGTACAGTATTTGATGCCAAAGGTTGTCAACAATATTGATCATTCCGGCTTGCTTTTATCATGAGTGGCATTTGATTGGTACACCCAAGGATTGAGAAGGCGAAGTGGCAGACCTAGAGCAACATGGAGTAACACCATCAAGAATGAAGCAAAACGGGCAGGGATGAGTTGGAATGAAATTATGGCAATGTCAAACAACAAGTAGCCTAACATTAAGATCAAACACCCGAAACTTGTATCCAGAAAATGAACAAAACAAAAACAGAAGAGAGTAATTAGGGACATGAGCAGACCTGGGGATATGGGTATTAAGCCCGAGGAAACCCAGGGGAATGGTGGTGGGGCTCTTAATAAAAAAAAATAAAAAAATGTCAAACAACAGACTTCGTTGGCCAGATTTTATCAAGGCTCTATGCTTCCCAGCGGAGTGACCGGGACGACGACCGTTTAACTAATATCATATTGTAATCCATCACCACTTAAACATAAATTGCACCTTGACCTGAAATACTATCTATAAAATTTCTAGAAAATTAACTCTAAAAAGATTTTCATATACGGCGGTATACAAAACACAAATGACCACCACGATGGCCATCGCCACCACCACCACGACGACATCAACACCACAACCACGACCACCACCACGACCGCCTCCACCGCCACCGCCACCACCATAATATACATACATTTTGGGTCATTGTAGGCCACAAAATGGTGCATTTTATTTGTCCTTTTTCGACTTTTTTGGCTTATTGATCCTTTCTAGCCCTTTTTTAGGTCTTAGTGACTTTTTTTTGCAACTTTGCCTTCTTTTGAATATATTTATACCATTTGTATAATTCAAGAATCCGCAGAGTCTAGTCTAAAATCCAACTTCTTTTAAAAACGTTATCCAGTTTCACTTTCCAAAGACTTTACATATTCCAAACACTTTTATTCCGTGAGAAATTATTGAACCCTCTCAAAATAGCACGTTATTTTTAACCACCAGCCTACTGACTGCCTGAACTATTGCATTTCGACTTCAATTTTTTTTAAGAAGTTGCCACTTTGTGAAAATTACCTCGAGCGGAGGGTGAAGACAGCGAGGTTGTCTTTATCCAATCGTTAGCAACTGCAACATTTCTTATGTCATTTTTCCCCGTTTTTTGGGTACTTTTAGGATATCTTTAGATCTTTTTAAAGGTATTTTATACGCACTTTATAGGTCCTCAAATTCCGAGCCCTAACTATTACTGTATATATTAATCATGATTATTTTGCCAATCATCATCATCCAGGGATTAAGCCTGTTGGCTCGTTCCGGTTTCATGAAATCTGGAATTGTTAAAATTGTTCAGACCATCTTCTGTGTGGGCGTCCAACATTTCTCCTTCCGTGCGATTTATAGTTTAACAATCATTTTTTAAATCTTTCTTCTGGCATTCTATCAATATGTTCTTTCCAGGCGTTCTTATATTTAATTATTCGGTCTGTAAGTTTGAAAATATTTAGTTCCTTTCTTATATCTTCATTTCGTCCACCGCGGTGGTCTCGAGGTAGCGTGCTGCCTTTGTCATGCAGCGGGCCCGGGTTCGATCCGCGCTCGCGACAGTTTTTCTGGGTGAGGTTTTTATCGGGGGTTTTCCTCACCTGTAAGACAAATGTCAGGAAAACTTTAAGACCCAAACGGTCCCCGAAATCATATGGCCATCATCATCATCACCCTTATCATTATCATCATTATCACCATCATCCTTCACCGGTGTGGAAAACAACGTGAAGGTACCACACTTATAATTCCTAGTAAAGCTGTAAAGCATAGCATGAAAATACTATGATTGCAGTGAAGGACCTGCCCTCGGGCAGAATTACTGTGGATGGATCTTAATTTATTTTCTTATCCAGCAGAGTATATCCTGCTATATTTCTTAAATATCTCATCTCAGCTGCTCCCAATCTTTGTTCTTGTCTTTTAGTGATCGTCCAACATTCTGATCCATACATCAATACAGGAACAGCCATTACTTTATAACATTTGATGTTTGTTTATTTTCTTGTGTTTTATTGCCTAATTTAAAAGTTTGTTCCACGATTTACAGTTTGGTTTATTTACTAACAAACAAGCTATTTTCTATTTTCACATTTTTCAGAAATTTGATTCTTCTTCTTCACAGTTTAGGCTTATTCACTAGCCTGTTCCGTCTCCAAATTGCTGCTCTTTCCATCTTTTACTTGGTCTTCCCAAACTTCTTCCTCGTGGTGAATAGTTGTATGCTGCTTTTGGTATTTTATTCTCAGTCATCCTTGCCAAGTGTTCTTTCCAGTTTGTTCTGTATTTCTCTATTGTTGAGTTTAATTCCTCTACTTTTTGTTGTCTTATTTCTGTGTTATGTTTTTTGTCTGTTCTTTCACATCCTGCTATTGGTCTGAGGAATTTCATTTCAGCAGCCTGTATTCTGGCAGATTGTTGTGTTGTCACTGTCCATGTTTCGGATCCATAAGTAATAATAGGCACTGCCATTGTCTTGTGTAATTCCATTATAGAGTCTTTCCTGGCTTTATTTTTCAAAGTTCTTTTTAGTGTACCTGTTACATAATTAAACTTATTTAGTTTGTTATTTATATCTGTTTCTGCTGTGTATGATATTTTGCAACCTAGGAAGAAATTTGATTCTGAGACTAAGAATTATCAAAGAGCGTATGATACTTTTGTCAGAAGCTAGTAACAACAGAGCAAGAGAATGATATAAATGGGAGGAAAAACTCCACAGCTACTCGAGGAACAGAGATAGAAACAGTCTTAATTTCTTAAAGAATCAGTGAGATATATAGCGATGGTGGGGGGAGAGAAGAGTCTGTGGTTTGGAGGGGGGAATCCTTCTCAATGTGCTGATTGTTATCAACCAGACTCAGAGAAGAGAAGCAGCCATGCTGGATCTAGCTGAGTGGACCAGCAATAAATCTCAGGGGTCCTTAACGTCTGTCTGTTCGTCGTCTGCCGTATTGTATTCAGGGGTGCACATCTTTACTCATTATATCTTTCATAAACTGCTATGTTAGAAATAAACCAATAGTTTTAATGATTGAACTCATATATTACTCGCCCAAGTTAAGTCTGCACGCCTGGAGATGAAGTTTATTAGTGATAGTGTCGCTAAACTACTTGTCTATGGAAGGGAGAATCCCAAAACACATGTGAAATACCATTAAATGGTTGTAAAAAATCAGTCATTTAGTTGACGACTGTTGAAGGTTTCGAACCAATTAAAATCACAATGTTAAATTATATTTTTTTACCTTGTATACTACTGTCGCGACGGTAGTATACAAGGTAAAAAACATATAATTTAACATTGTTATAAGCTCAACGATATAAAAAACAATTATGAACTTAAAAAGTATAAAATCACAGTGTTTATCAACTCTCTATTACCTCACAACATAAACACAGGGGACGGGAATTGGCAACATGTAATGAGGAAGAAAGGAAGGGACAACTCATTCTCCAGTAGTAACATGGTTGTCGGATTATTCATTTGGTCAACGACTACTGTAGGGTCAGTTGAAAAGAACAGTATTTGCCAGCGCTCGCCTCCCAGTAAAATAACACATAACACAGGGGACAGGAAGGGTCTTCGTGAAAGTAGACCCCTACCTTCTCTCATTCCCCATTCGTGCAACATGCCCTGCTCATCGCAGTCTAGGAGACTAAACGGTTCTTATTATGTCTGGTTTCCCATAAGGATCACATAGATCACTGTTATGTAGTCTTATCCATTCGCATGTCTCTTCATCTCTCTTTGGTCCAGTACTTACATGACGGAATTTTTTGAACTTATAGTTAAATTTTACATTTGAGAAATACTGGATTATTCTGGTACATTTGTAAAAAAAATAACATAATTGATTACACATCTTCCGAGTTAAATACCAGTTATAATGTAAATAAAACAGATATAAGATCGTTTTCATTGGTCGACTAACGATTTTACCTTTAAGCATGTAAGAAAATGCAGCTCCCTCTCTAACACTCGAAATAGAAAAAAATAAAAATAATAAAAATATATATTATCTACCACATCTCTATATAATCTAGGTACTAAAGTATAATAAAACTTAATAGATAGAAACCAACCTGGCTCACGCCGGTCTGAACTCAGATCATGTAAGAATTTAAATTAATAGATATTTGCCATATATAAATAATAATAACATATATAAACTTGAAATAAATAGCTATATAGGAGAATTTTAAAATATATAATTACATTTTTAATAATCAATTGAGTTGGTGTTTACTTGACGAAAATCCATATTTATTAATTATATAAAAATAAAACGAACATTTTTAATATATTAAATGAGAATTTTTATATTCTTATGCATATGTAACGTAAAAAAGTTGGGATTTCAGTTGTAAAATAGCCATTTCTTTATAAATATAGGTCACTGCAAAGGAAACTGTTGAAAAGAGGAGAGAATCAAATTATTTTGATTTTGTTTAAACAGTTTAGTGAAAAATATCCTACATTATCTATTGAGGATGTGGTGAAAATAACAAATGAATTTACAAGTGAGTCAGCATGCAACATAAATCTTGCTCGTAATGAAATTTTAATCAAAGGTTATCTATCCACATTACGTAAAAGGTGTAAACATCTGGTTAGGTACGCCCATATACAATTTTTTGTCACAAATAAATAATAAATGGAAGTTACTAATTATTGGTAGCATCTTACCTTGTATTCTGTCTTATTTCCCATGTTGCCTAAGAATAATGTTTCTATCAATGACAGTTACGAACACAATTCAGTCATATGGCGGGTAAAAGTAGCACCGCATTTCCCCAAATAACCGGAGTCGGCGAAGTAATACCTTATGCAAGTTAGTTTACAGTACAACTGGAACTTAGCTCGGAATTAGTCTAGCAAAAACGTTTTAGATTCAATAAGTGTTTCCTTTCGAAATATGGAATTTTATTACTGTAAACAAACCCGACAGTTTGTATCGATATGAAGACATTCTTTTAAGACCCTACACAATATCAGTTCGAGACAAACGTGAGTTACGGCGGGAAACGTGCATAAACCAAGTGGATGATGTCAACCTGCACTACGTCACACATGTGTGCCACAAGTTAGGATAACGGCCATATTGTCAGCAACACGGAATTTATTTCCTGCTTTGCATCGTAATCTGTTTTGTACGTCTATTTTCCTTGTATTTTCTACGTTTCAAAAGATTGTGGAAAACAGAAACAGAAAATAAATTCCGTCCAATAATTTATTTTAAGTGCATACACCAGGTGTTTCAGAATAAGTATTACAGACTTATAAGGGTTGTAGAGGGGACTTAGTAGATAAAGTTTTGATAAAGGACCCATGTCCGAAAATGTACATTTTAATGTAAAATAAGTTTTTGAGCGATAGTGCGTTTTCTAGACATGAAAACCCCTATAGTAGTAAACTAAGAATGGGAGGAAAACAGTTAAATTTTACTCAGATAATTTTTATTTGGGCTTGAGATTATTTTTACGAGCTGAAAATCTTCAGACTCGGAACCCACGGCTTAAAATTCATCCCGAAAGTCTTGGATTTTTCCATCCTACAATTCATCTACCCCGGCCGGGTTTGAACCCGAGTTTCTCGGCACAGAATATTTCTCAAGCTAATATAAAACTAACTCACTATTGTTCAATATTTAAAATCTTTGACGATATTTGGGGGTAATTTGGCAACATCCCTACTAGGAAAGTTATCGTGACTACTATTTGAATCACGGGAGTGGAGCGCTTGGAATGGAGTAAGTAAAGTAAAGTGATCCCACAACAGACCCGGAGGCCCTTGGGGTAGTAGGAGGTTAAGGCTCCCACTTTTTTTCTAGACAATCGGCACTTTATGTCAGCCGGGTTGTCAGCCCTGCGTGACGGCCGCCTTTACCCCCAGAACAAGCGTCTGGTACTCATTTCCGTTAGAGGCTGAGTCGACCCCAGGGCCATAGTGCCGCCAGAGGGTTTGGGTCAGTTTAAAAATCCTGACCCCAACGGGACTTGAACCCTCGACCCTCCGGCTTGTAGCTCAGTGCCTTAACCACTACGCTACGGCGGGCGTAAGTATATACATTAACTTTTCTAAGAACGACTGTAGCGCTGAAGGGGCACAGATCCGTTGGTCCGACAATATTTTAATATTTCACTTCATGACTATTTACCTCAACGGAATTTTAATGTAAATTTTATCATAAAATATGGATAAATAACACTGGTCAACATGATTTTTGTCTCATGAGTACCAATAGTTGTACTTAATGCAGTTTTTATCATGTTTTCAAATATGTATTCGGAATTTTTCCATAACCCACAGTTTTTTACTTATTTCAATTTCAATTAATGAATTTAAATTATTATTATTTTAATAAATGTTTTTTCGTCCATTTGTCCATTGTAAAATAAAAGCAAATAGCTAACTCAGGAGATTTCAGCTATGGAAAAGAGATGTCAAGGCAAATAGAATCCCAATATGCTGGCCATCAAGAGGGATGCTCCACAGGCGAAATACAGCAGAAAATCGTCATTTCTTACTTTCTAGGTTAGTCCGAATGTTCTAATATTGTGTTGTTACGAATGTAGAAAATATTTAAGTGTTTGAAATTATAAATTCCTGTCTCTCAGAAACCTTGAATGATGGAGAAAACCCGATATGATATTTGAATTCAGGAGAAAAAAATACTATCAGACACATAACAGTGAACTACATGGTCTTTATAGGAAGCCAGATATAATAAGAACAGTTAAGTCTCATAGACTGCGATGGGCAGGACATGTTGCACGTATGGGGAATGAAAGACTTGCATGGAAGCTTCTTGTAGGAAAGCCAGAGGGAAAACGCCCAGTTGGTAAACCAAGAATGAGGTGGGAGAATAACATTAAGGATGATTTGAGGGAAGTAGATTATACAGGGAATGATTGGAAATCATTAGCTCAGGATAGGGATGTATGGAGAGCTTATATCCGCGCGGCCATGAACCTACGGGTTCGATAGTGCCAGTGAGTAAGTAAGTATCACATATTTTTATTTCTGAGGCAAAAAAAAATATATATATATATATAGTTTCTTTTTTGTTGCTCAGTGTAATATGAACCTAAAACAGGATTGTCGGTGCGCTATGGTCTTAAAACCTGAACCCATTTCCACTAATCTAATATAATCTAATCTAAAGTGTGAAGTTAGAAGAATTAAAAGCTGATTCCATTGCTTGCTGTTTTATGTGGTTGATACGAAAATATGTTTCCGTGAGATCTAAGTTAATTATAAAACGTCAAATTACATTTTATGTTGCGTTTCTAAAGCTGTCAGTCAAACGTTTATCCTGATTGATGAATGTTGTATACAGTTGTGCTTTTATCAGGTGTTATTTGTTTATTGCAATGTTCTGTCTGCTGAATATTTAACAAGTTATGATACTACATTGAATTCAACTATACTTTTCATAGCAGGTTCATTTTACAGACAAAACCATAACACATTTAAACAAATCAAACAACAAAATGCATTTTATAATATTAATAACAGTTTAAGCGACGTCGGTGTTCTTGGTGTTTATGTTCCCTATCTATGGCCCCGAGGGGTCCAAAGGCTAGTTGGTTCAAATCTCGACGGGGTCCATGAATTTTTTGGGGTATGATGATAATAATAATAATAATAATAATAATAATAATAATAATAATAATAATAATAATGCTTTATTTTAGCTGTCAGAATTAAGGCCATAAGGCCTTATCTTCCACTCAACCATCGAATAGTAAAGTTACACAAAAATTACATACTTATTACAATTTTAATATATTATTAAAATACAGACTAAACAAAAGACAATGGTGATTTGATCTTATACTAGCTAATACTCTCAAAAACATGGAATATAATAAAATTAAAATAAAATAAAATAAAGTAATTAACTTCCTAGATGATTATTTACAGAATGTTGAATATAGTTTTTATGCGGTTAATGTTTTCATTGTGTCGAACTTAAGATATCAGTTAATTTGTATTTAAATAATGATAGCGATTGACATACGACAAAAGGGAATCTTAAAATCATTTTATAATTAGAGTTGCTTTTTGGAAAAGTCCCACTTTCTATATGAAAGTGAACAAATATTAAGAAACCCAACACAGTGCTGCGAAAAGTGATCAAAATGCCATCAACAATGTCATGTCTTTTGTTTGGCATGAAGCCGTGATACAATCGCAGTATCTGTTATTTGACTTATTAAGGTCAAACAGAAGAAAAAAATATAGAGTGTATGTGTTTTTTATTTTGCGAAAAAATAATTTATATCTTAGGACACCCTAATATATATATATATATATATATTCCATTCCATAGTAATTCTGCTCGAGGGCAAGTCTTTCACTGCAATCGTAACATTTCCATGCTATCCTTTGCAGATTTACTAGCTTCCTGTTTCTTTCCACACCGGTGAAGGATGATGATGATCGCCGGATGATTTTCGGGGACCGTTGGGCCATAAGCTTCCTAACATTTGTCTTACAGGTGAGGAAAAAAATATATATATATGACGGCGTGCAAAGAACAACTTCGGTAACTCAAAATAGTCAAAGAATAAAATACTTTGGAGCTTGGCAGAAAAAAAAAATACGGGTCTACTTTTATTTATTCATTCATGTTATAAAATCCCACTTAAATATTACAATAAGAAAATTATTTGGCGTTTATTAAGTCATATTGTTTAAAATGTGGTTTGCATTAACACAATTTCTTAACTAAGTAACTAACCGGTGGCACTATCAAACCATTAGATTCATGGCTGCGCGTACATAAGCTCTCCATACAACTTTCTCCTGAGCTTATATTTTCCAATCATCCCCTGTATAATCTACGTCCCTTAAATCTTGGTAAATATTATTTTTCTTACTCCTATGGGGGCACGCCGTAGCGTAGTGGTTAAGGCACTGAGCTACAAGATGGAGGGTCGACGGTTCAAGTCCCGTTGGGGTCAGGATTTTTAAACTGACCCAAACCTTCTGGCGGCACTATGGCCCTGGGGTCGACTCAGCCTCTAACGGAAATGAGTACCAAGCGCTTGTTTTGGGGGTAAAGGCGGCCGTCACGCAGGGCTGACAAAGTGTCGATTGTCTAGAAAAAGTGGGAGCCTTAACCCCCTACTACCCCAAGGGCCTCCGGGCCTGTTGTGGGATCACTTTACTTTACATTCTTGGTATTCTCTAGGTTGTTACATAGTCTGTTATGATGTAGCTGGTTTTGATACACATCAACCATTCATACATGACTTATACTGTCATTTACTTGAACTGGGCCCAGGGCCTCGAGGAAGGGCTACAACCCTGCTTCTTCTTCTTCTTATTTTTCTTCTCCTTCTTCACTTCACGGGCTAGGCAAATTGCCTATTCCGCCTCACAGTTATTCTGTCGATCTTTCCACTGGCTTCCTATATTCCTTGAACCTCTTGGCTTGTAGTTATATGCTGTTTTTGGTAATCTTGTTACATTCATTATTTCTACATGTCTAAACTATTATCTCTATATTCTTTGATTTTATCATTCTATGGATATATATAACTCTGTTCTTATATCTTCATTCTTTATCTGATTCAATCTTGTGTATCCTTTTGTTCTTCTAAGGAAGTTCATTTCTACGCTTTGTATTCTGCTTGGTACTTTGTTGGTCATTACCTAATTTTCACTCCCATAAAGTAATGCAGGAACTACCAATGTTTTATAAAACTTCAATCTAGTATCTCTTTTTGTTTTATTCTTTAATGTTTTATGTATAGTTCCACAACTCTGCTTTTCATCATATTCTTTCCTACATTGACACACTCAGGCACGGAGTCATGAGGAAGTACAAGAATGTGGCTCCATTAGATCTCCATAAGCACATAATTTAAACACCTGTTTTTCCTGGATCAAATTATGAATGAAGATGAAATGACATGGGGAAGGAAACAGGAGTGGAATGTGTTGGTGGAATGAAATTTGGGAAACGGGAGAAGCCGAGAAAAATCTTGAAAATCCCATATATTGCTCTACCAGCAATACTTCTCAGAAACCGGCAGGGTTCGAACCTAGAATTCCAATAGTGGCAGTCGTGCGCTAGCCACGCTTCCACCGAGACGGCTTCTTTTATTATATCTATAAGCGAAACTCGGGTCATTTTCCATTGTTATTAACAGGAAGTTTGGTAACTGGGGTAGAACGCCCTCTCTGGTTAGTGGTTTGATTCGGCGACGGAAGATTGAGAGTTTCTGGCTCAGGGAATTGTAGGTTGGTTGAAGTTAATAGCTAGAACGGGAATTGCTATCATTCTGCAAGAAATCCCCTCCTGCCCGTCATTAGTCCTGGAGAAATAGTAATAATACAAGTCAAATCCCTCCCCTAAGTCAATCTGAATGAGATCTGATTTATTTCCTTCAAAACAAACAAAAATCGTCAGCTGGGGAAACCAAGATAATGCAATAAAACAGATTTTTCATAACAATGCTGAGTCTAAAGTATAGGAAGTATATCGCACAGGAACTGCGTAAACTAACCAAATTTCTCAGAAAGTCAAATTTATGGTTTAAATTTGCTGGTTTACGGAATATAAATATATTCTTCTTCTTCTTCTTCTTCTTCTTCTTCTTAATATGGAGCTACAGCTTCAATTGGAGAATACTTTGGCCTTCCCAACGAGTTCATTTCACACTTTTCTATTCTAGACACATTTGTTCCAATTTTTTATATTCATCAATTTCACATCAATTACAACATCATCTTCCCATCTATTTTTTTGGATCGTACAATATATTTAGGGAGTAATAGCTTTTATTTTTAAATCTTTCTTTGCCATCTTTTCATCATCCATTCCATGTATATGTGTCCAATTCAGCTTAATATTTGTGCTTTAATAAAGTTAATTATATTTATGTTTTTTTATAATTCTTTTTATTTCTTAATTTGTTCGAATTCTCCATGGTCCGTCCTGATTCCTTATTGCTCCAAATATTTGTCTTATTATATTCCTTATAAAGACTAAAAGCCTTTGCTTTTCACACACACACACACACACACATATATATATATATATATATATATATATATATATATATTGACAAGAACAGAATATATAAGGGAAGATCAATAACAGCAATGATAAATTGTTTCCTATGGAAGACATAATTTATAAGCAGGGAAAATAAGTTACATATATATAATTCAATAGTGAGAGGTACTGTCACATATGGAGCTGAGGCATGGAAATTCAACAAAAACTTATGTCGATGGAAATGGATTTCTCGAGGACAGCAGCAAAATGTTCAAAATTGAAAGAATAAGAAATAAATTAATACTAGAAAAAGATCAACACTACATTACTATAAGATATAAACAATTAAATTGGTAAGGGCATATACGACGAATGCAAGAAGAAAAACATTGGAATGGTGTCCACCTGGAAGAAGAAAGAAAGGAATACCTCGAAACTCGTAGATGTAAGAAGTAACAAATGGAATGAGAAAATGAGGACTGGAGGACATGGAATGGATGGATAAGGACGAATGGAGAAGGAAAATAAAACTTTAGGCAAAAAAAAATATAAACATTGAAAATATGTATAAATATAATACTAATAATAATAATAATAATAATAATAATAATAATAATAATAATAATAATAAATAACAGAAGACAGATTCCCAAGAATAATCAGAGCCCAAGCACTTGCTCATTGCCAATACTACGTCCAAAATTTATTTGTGAATAAAATGTCTCAATTTCAAAACTAAAATTCTGGCTTTTCAGGGCAAAGTGCCAGTCAGAGCAAAAATAGTAATCAATAATGAAATAATAGAACAGATAGCACAGTTTAACTATCTTGGTTCAGATATAACATACAGCTACGATTGGGATATACACAATAATTTAAACCGATATCAAATGATGTGCGGCACCATAAGAAGAATCCCCCTAAAGACTCGAAGAGAAACTCAGCTCAGGTTTCATAAAATTATGGCTGTTCCTGTTCTTTTATATGGATCTGAATCTTGGGTACTTACAAAAAAATATATCTCACACATTCAAGCCACTGAAATTAAATGTTTAAGATCCGTAAAAGGATGTACACGCATGGATAGATTACACAATGAATCAATAAGAAATGAACTGGGGATATTTTCAATAGCTGATAAACTAGAAGAGCACAAATAGTGATGGAAAGAATATTTAGACAGAATGGACAATACAAGATTACCCAAAAAGATCAACACCTACAAGCCACATAGAAAAATATCTTTGGGACGGCCAAGGAAACGATGGACTTGAGACCGGAACAGGTCGCAGTGACCTAATCCTGGAAAGGAAGAAGAAGAAAATGTAAGTAAAGTGATCCCACAACAGGCCTCAGGAGGCCCTTGGGGTAGTAGGAGGTTAAGGCTCCCACTTTTTCTAGACAATCGGCACTTTATGTCAGCCGGGTTGTCAGCCCTGCGTGACGGCCGTCTTTACCCCAGAACAAGCGTCTGGTACTCATTTAAGTTAGAGGCTGAGTCGACCCCAGGGCCATAGTGCCGCCAGAGGGTTTGGGTCAGTTTAAAAATCCTGACCCCAACGGGACTTGAACCCTCGACCCTCCGGTTTGTAGCTCAGTGCCTTAACCACTACGCTACGGAATGTATTACTTTATTCTTATATTAAAATGTAGGCAGTTGTCAGATGTCATATAGTTGTTAATTAGACTAGTTTTTAAATATGTCATTACCGCATCTAGGATACAATTAAGATGTTCTCATGGATTGGAATCACAAATGCATCGAAAACCATTAATGGCTGAAAAATGTCAAAGTTATATATTAGCCTTTTAAATAATTCATTTGTGACAACATGTTTAGGACTTTTAATTGGTTTGAAGAACATGGATTCTTGACATAGCTCTTGGTCGTCATAACAATTACTGGAGTTGTGACCAGGCTATTGACATGCATGTCCACGTGTATTTCGGTTAATCTAATGTCCATCACATTTACACGTGAAATCAGTCATTAATTTCTCGTGGTCACACCAACTAAATAAAACATATGTTCATTCAAACCCTGTTAATTAATGTACGTTCTTGCTTTTTCATCACATTTACTTCCCGAATGTATTCATGCAGACTGGGACGTCACAGAACTAATTCTAAATAAATATTTACAGATTTAATGAGGCAGGGTCAGCTATTCATCTTAATTTTACTAGAATTATTTTTAAACTTTATGTTCCTTATCAGGAATGTTTGTTTTAGTAGAAACATATTTCTGTATTATTGTACGAGACGGGACTCACTATTGTGACAAAGAGCGTCCGCGCCGCGTGCTGTCATTCTCGCCTACGGCAAGCGCTCAAGTGAAGGATTATTGTTTTCCATTCAGCTCGACTTCCGAGGCGGAGCTCAGCTCGTTGGTCGTCAAGACAACCGTTACGTCACCTGCTGAGTTCTAGCGTTACAAAATTATCCAAGAGAAGTAGCGACAGGTAACACTGAGCAACAAAAAATAAACTTTTTTTTTGTCTCAGAAAGAAAAATATGTGATTCTGATTGTATTTTTTTCTCCTGAATTCAAATATGATCCCTAGTAAAGCTGCAAGCATAGCACGAAAATACTATGATTGCAGTTATCCCCTAGGGCAGCACACTGTAGAATAAAGTCATCATCATCATCAACATTTACGGATTAAGTCTACGTGGCTTATTCCGGTCTCATATATTCTCATTCAAAAGGTTGAATCCATTTATTTTTCGGTCTACCAACATTCCTGTCTTCTTTTGGTTTGTAATTAAGTATACTTTTTGGTAGGCGTTCATATTTCATTCTTTGCACGTGTTCTTTCCAGTTTTTTTTTCTAGATTGTTCTATTTTATCTAAAAGTTTAAAAATATTTAGCTCATTTCTAATATCTTAATTTCTTCTCTTATCTAAAAGTTTGCAGCTAGCTACACTTCTCGGAAATCTCATTTTAGTTGCTTCTATGATCTTCTCTTTTAGTTAAAACTCAAAACTCACCGCCATACAATAGTAAGGGAACTATCGTTGCTTTATAACATTTTAGTTTGTTTGCTTTCTTGTATTTTTCAATACGAGTGGTCGCCGAGCGGTCGAAATACGATCACAATTCATTAAATTTGTAAGTTTGTCACAAATACGTAATTATGTAGGCCTATTATATTTTTTTCCAACTTAAGATTCGCTGACGACGTGGTATTGTTCGCCAGATCCCCTAAACAACTCAAATCAATGCTACAAGAGCTCTCAGAAACTAGCAAAATTGCAGGCCTTTCGATGAACAAAAGCAAGACACAAATTATGTCTAATGCTCCGGAAAACCCAATCAAAGTCGATGGAATGGATCTTCAATATGTAAGCGAGTACATATACTTAGGACAACTACTCTCCTTCCATCAGAAAGTAGAGAAGGAAATAAGCAGAAGAATAGCTCTCGCCTGGATGGCGTTCTGGTCACTGAAATTTATACTGCTGGACAAGTCACTCAACCGGAAACTTAAAATGGAAACACTACAAACCTGTGTTCTTCCAACACTGTTATATGGCTGCCAAACTTGGAATCTTACTGCCAAACTGAAGTACACACTCCAAGTATGCCAAAGGAAAATGGAGAGGAAAATCTTAGGCATAACTCTGAAGGACAGAATCTCGAATACAACACTTCAAGCGATATCATCAACAACTGATCCCGCACAACAAGCCATCAGGAAAAAATGGAAGTGGGGAGGCCACGTCGCAAGAATACAGGACGACAGGTGGACAATAAAAACAACCATGTGGGACCCGTACACAGGCAAGAGACAGCGCGGAAGACCAAGACGACGATGGGCTGACATCTTCAAAGAACGAGCAGGGGCGCAATGGTCCAGAGTCGCCAGATGCAGGAAAAGCTGGAGAACGATGGAGAGCCAACTGTGTATTAACTAATCATAGAACAGATAGTGTATACAAACCAAGTGCTACATCCAAGTCAACTTCTCACCACGGAGTAGCTCACCGGGTGACACACTCAAATAGAGCTTAACCCCTGTACAGGGGGGGGGGCACGCCGTAGCGTAGTGGTTAAGGCACTGCGCTACAAGCCGGAAGGTCGAGGGTTCGAGTCCCGGTGGCGTCAGGATTTTTAAACTGACCCAAACCCTCTGGCGGCACTATGGCCCTGGGGTCGACTCAGCCTCTAACTGAAATGAGTACCAGACGCTTGTTCTGGGGTAAAGGCGGCCGTCACGCAGGGCTGACAACCCGGCTGACATCAAGTGCCGATTGTCAAGAAAAAGTGGGAGCCTTAACCTCCTACTACCCCAAGGGCCTCCTGAGGCCTGTAGTGGGATCACTTTACCCCTGTACAGGGAGGCCTTTGCCCTAAAGGGACATATCAGGCTTTATTTATTTATTTATTATATTTTTTAATTTTAAAAATACGAACGTCATTTGACATTTGTATGCTATTTAAATTTGCATGTGGCCTATTATTATGTATACGGGAATATGTATACATACCCCTTCTTCTTTGTCTCTCACTCCAACCCGTCAATGTTCTATGTCGAGGCATAATGGAAACAGGTGCGAATACGTAAATATAAAAAAAAATATGTATGTAATGAAATTACTGAAACAACGATTAGACAAGGTTTAATTTAAATTTAAATAATAAAATGTACTCACTTTTTTTAAACCACTAATAATAAATACGCGAGTGTAAGTCAATTCACATTGCTGCTGCACGATTTTCTTTTTACAACAATGCACTTTCAGTATGAACGTAAACAAATGAATGAGTACACAAATGAATAATACACATAAATTCCTTTTTTTATTTTATTTTGTTTAATCTAATTTATTTGTATCACATATTATATATACATTTTATTTTTCTGCACTCCTTCTCTATATGAACTTTAATTATGCCAAATATCACTCTCCTCCGTGCGCGCTATCTGCTTAAAAAGGTGTACAAATATTTATCTTCACATATTGATAATATAGTGTGTGTAAATTATGCTCGGAATTGTGCGATACCATATTATAAAGTGTAAGAATAGACAGAAATCCATCGCAGCTTGTAGTAAAGACAAGTAATGTACTTAAATCCATGCACGGTGTGTGCGTATTTAAACTTATTATTATAATCAAGAATCTCTTGATTGTCTCACATATATAATTCTTCTTCTTCTTCTTCCTTCCAAGTATTAGGCCAAGGCCTGTTACGATCCTATAGAAAATTTTCCCTCCAGCGTTTGAGGGAAATTCTTGTATAAGACTTGAAAGCATAATAATAGTCCCTTCGATTGGTTGCTGGCCAAAGGAAGGCAAGACCAGTGATGGGGCCACCATCTTATAGCCTCTGGTCAGGCTTTTCTGGAGAAGAAAAGAAAATAAAGGAAAGAAGAAATGGAATAAAGGAAAGACTCCCTAGCCCTCGGATGCCCTAATAGCATTGGCGTCAAAAAAACAAGAGTTAACCAAGAGAGGTTAGATAGTAAAGTTAAAAGAGTGCAAAACACAAGTAAGTGGAAGAAATGTTTTGCACAGCTTGGGCACCTTGTGGTCGCCATCCACATATCCCCTAGATGAGGACCCCTGAGGGGCACATATATTTAAATTTGTTAAAAAGTAAAGCAAAGTGATCCCACAACAGACCCGGAGGCCCATGGGGCAGTAGTAGGTTAAGGCTCCCACTTTTTCTAGACAATCGGCACTTTATGTCATCCAGGTTGTCAGCCCTGCGTGACGGCCGCCTTTACCCCCAGAACAAGCGTCTGGTACTCATATCCGTTACAGACTGAGTCGACCCCAGGGCCATAGTGCCGCCAGAGGGTTTGGGTCAGTTTAAAAAACCTGACCCCAACGGAACTTGAACCATCGACCCTCCGGCTTGTAGCTCAGTGCCTTAACCACTACGCTACGGCGTGCCCCATTAAATTTGTTAATATGATCTTTATTTCTAAATAGGAGATTTCATAGCCCAGTATTTAAAATGGTTCACTTGTTCAATGGTTTTCCTTTCCAAAATTATTTTAGGTCTTAAGGTAGTCTGTCTGATCCTTTAATAGCTAAGATTTTCGTTTTACTTATTGATATTTTGAAATTATAATTCTGAAATAATTCTCCTGCTACTTCATTAACTTTGTTTCTAATTCCTCGTACATTCCACGTGCCTATATTCAATTCGTTGCTTTTATACAATTAGTTGCAAATTAATATTTTATATTTAGTTATAGGTCTTGCTGTTGGAATAGAGGTACTAGGGAAAGCATCAAAAGTGTTACGCAAGGTTGAATTGAAACACCAATTTTTATCTATTTTGACAGGATTTAATTATTTTTTTAGAGTTCACTAAATGGTTCTGGGACTTGTTTGTAAAAATATATTATTTCAAGTCTGATATTAAGGATATTTTGGGGTCTTTCGTACTTTTTTCTGTCCGGCTTTGATTGATTTGGTCTTTTAGCATTTTATGTTTTTTTTAATGTGTGGGGAGCTGGCCCACAGCATAAACCCCCAACCTGGAGGACCAGGAAAATTTCTGTCTGGGTTTTCCTCCCATAGCCTTTGAAGATCCCTCTTCATCGCAAGGCAGGGTTTCTCTATTTCCCTTAGAGATAGGGTTGCCTCTTCCGCCAGATCCGCCGTGATGAAGGACTCTGCCGCTGAGGTCTTCGCCGTAACCCTGGCTAGGGGCCCTTACAGAGTACTATCAGTCGGAACCAACTGAACCCTAGTTTTTTTAACGAGGTTGTTACTTCTCCCCCTCCTCCTTTCTCATTCGGGCTTGGGACCTGCCATGGCAGAAGTGCCAGAAAGTCTAAATTAGAACATGCAACAAATAAGGAAATTAGAAACATAATGGATGCAGAAGAAAGCATAATTGAAAGAATTGAGGAAAAGGTATTGAAGTGGTTAGGACATGTTTTAAGAATGGAAGATGAGCGATGGCCGAAGCAACTTATGAATGGCATCTGAACAGAAAGAAGAAAAGAGGGAGACCAAAGTTAACATGGAAGAAAAACATGAAGACAGTAATGCAAGCAAGAGGGCTAAGCATCGAAGATGCCCAAGATCGTAGGCTTCGGAGGTTTGGCACGGGAAGACGGCAGCAGCTGTAAAAACCCGAAGGTAGATAGATAGATGGAAATTGTAATTTTATATAATTAATTAAAACATAAAGTTTATATTTTCTGTTAAATCTTAATCTGAAAATCAGTTTTGTGGAATTTGACTCGACACAAAACGGATGAGTGTAGAATGAGTCACCGGCTAGACAAGATAATGAAACATGAATGTTACCAGTAAAAATAATTACCCATGCTAAAGCGGCAGGTTTCTTTTCCATGTTTGCAACATTAAAACCCTCTAAATGAGATACTTTTTTTTCTTTTTCAATTAAAGAACTCCATGTTTATTAGATTCAATACGTTTATTTTCTCCGCCTTCTCAAAAAACCACCTTTAATTCACATCACAGATAATCGATAAAACTCGCGTCAAATAAATTATAGACACCCTGTGTTCAGACAAGAGGTATATTGTATATCGGGCATTTCAAAAAGAAAACAAAAACAAAACAGACAGCGCTCTTCTAATATTGTAAACAGAAAGAGAGGAGAGAAAAAACTTTTGAAGAAATCCTCCATTTTAAAACAACTGTTAAATAAACTGGTTATGGACTCTGGTAAATATAGGATGACTAAAAAGTCACTGAATAATTCACGGAAACCATAATTCTGTCTCACTTATAGTTGGATGATGTTATGCATCAACCGACTAAGAGACATTTCCTTAAACAATTGAGATTTTGATGTCATCTGTTGCACTGACTAATGAAGTAAGTGTACGCACACTTTCAGCACCAAATCTTTAAATATAGCCAGAACTATTAGGGGCTATTAAAGAAAAATGTAAACGCTATAAGAGATTCTGTGTTTGGCAAAAAAAAGTCTATGAAACCAGGTCTTTATAAGTGCTAATTTAAATTTTGCATCATCCAGCTAAGCGCCAAATGCTCTCGCCCTAATATTGTTGATGCATAACAGTCAAACAAGGAGAATCTTCTTCTTCTTCTTCTTCACTTCACGGGCTAGGCAAATTGCCTGTTCCGCCTCACAGTTGTTCTGTCCATCTTTTCACTGGCCTTCCTACATTCCTTGAACCTCTTGGCTTGTAGTTGAATGCTGCTCTTGATAATCATTCTTTCCACATGTGTAAACCATTTCTCTCTACATTCTCTGATTTTCTCATCCAATGGATATATATTTAACTCTGTTCTTATATCTTCATTCCTTATCCGATTCAATCTTGTGCAGCCTTTTGTTCTTCTAAGGAAGTTAATTTCTGCGCTTTGTATTCTACTTTGTAATTTTTTGGTCATTACCCAAGTTTCGCTCCCATAAAGTAATGCAGGAACTGCCAAGGAAAATAACTTGCAATATCCAGTATTGTTAGTTTGACGCTGTTACAGATAGTCAAGATTGACTTAAACTTTAAAAGCATTTTTCCGAAACTTACATAATGACGCATAGCCGGTCGATGCATAATGCCGTCCAGTTAAGATTCAATCTGAACATTTTTTCTTATTCTTTTCACAACGAATCGCCTAAAATTAGCAGATTATTTCATGGTAGTTATCACGAACTGTTGAAGAAGCACTTATAATTTTTGAAGTTCCAAAAAGGAAAACCTTTGAAACACGGAGAGAAACAAAATTACTTTGAACGTTTTCAAAGAGTTTAGTGAAAAATATCCTACATTAGCCATTGAGGATATGGTGAAAATAACAGCAGAATTTAGAGGTGAGTTAATGTTGAGCATATATCCTGTTCGTAGGCCTAATTAAATTGTAAATAAAGGATATCTATCAATATCATGGAAAAGGCGTAAACGTCTGATTAGGTAGGTCCATATATAATTTGATGCTATAAATAAATAAGAAATGAAAGTTCCTAATTATTGGTAACATCTTATCTTGTATTCAGTCGTATTTCCCGTAAAATAGATCTTGCCTAAGAACAATGATTCTGGATGATAATTCCATAGACAATTCAGTCATATGGCGGGTAAAAATAGAAACAAAGTTCCGCCAATAGACGGAGCCGGCGCAGTAATAATTTATGCAAGTTTGTTTACAGTACTTAGCTCGGATATAAGGGACAGGCCTAGAATGACCTTGGCCAACCGGTCGGCTACTGGTCACACATTTAGTAAAGTAAATAAAAGTAATCCCACTACAGGCCTCAGGAGGTCCTTGGGGTAGTGGGAGGTTAAGGCTACCACTTTTTCTGGACAATTCGCACTTGATGTCAGCCATGCGTAACGGCCGCCTTTACCCCCAGAACAAGTGTCTGGTACTCATTTCCGTTAGAGGCTGAGTCGACCCCAGGACCATAGTGCCGCCAGAAGGTTTGGGTCAGTTTAAAAATCCTGATCCCACCGGGACTTGAACCCTCGACCTTCCGGCTTGTAGCGCAGTGCCTTAACCACTACACTACGGCGTGCTCCAGCTCACACATTTACATGTGTTAATCACAGAGGTAGACGATCATCCTGCCAGTGTAGGGGTGACGTTGTCAGCATATCGGGTCCCCAAGCCGTTATAGCTGATTTTCTCAACCAGGTGCAACCTCAGGGGTCCTCATCTAGGGGATATGTGGATGGCGACCACAAGATACCTAAGCTGAGCAAAACATTTCTTCCACTTACTTGTGTTTTGCACACTTTTAACTTTACTATCTAAGCTCTCTTGGTTAACTCTTGTTTTTTTTCGACCCTGACGCTATTAGGGCATCCAAGGGCTAGGGAGTATTTCCTTTCTTCCATTTATTCTTTCCTTTATTTTATTTTCTTCTCCAGGAAAGCCTAGCCAGAGGCTATAAGATGGCAGCCTCATCACTGGTCTTGCCTTCCTTTGGCCAGCAATCAATCGAAGGGACTATTATTATGCTTTCAACTCTTATACAAGAATTTCCCGGAGCTGGAGGGGAAAATTTTCTATAGGATCGTATCAGGTCTTGGCCTAATACTTGGAAGGAGGAAGAAGAGAAGAAGGTGCAACTTTTTGTTGCTACCCAAATTCCTCACGATGCAGGGGGCACCTGTCCTATACTGGCCGAAATTCCATAAGAAAATTTCTTCTCCCGTGGGAACTCGAACCAGCGCAAGTCCCGTAGCTCTGCACCAAGACCTCTTTTCCCTTAACGACTCTGCTAAGACGAGGTAGTAGGCTATGATCTAATCTTATCTAATTTAATCCAGATGCATGCTTTTTAAAATTACAGTAAGTTGATTATCTCTTTTAGATTAATTGAGAGAGGATTTGGTAATGAGTTTGATAAAACTGGCCAAGCTAGCGATACCGCAAATAAATAAAAAACATAAGGTACGATACAGAATGGCGTGTTGTCGGCACAAGAAATGACGGCTGTGCGATGTATTGTGTTGTCCCTGTAATAAACTCGAATTTGGTGCAACACGAAATACTAATGAAGTTCTCGCGACAGTAATTATCGTGGAGCTACAGTCTCGAACCCAGATTGAGACGTGCAACTACGTACAGTTCCAAAAATATTGATTGTCACTATTTTTCAAATTAGAAGGGCCATTTTTAACATTTTATTTACAGCATGTTTCATCACAAAGGAACTAATACTACATGCGTTATCATACAAAATTATTTACATAAAATTATTTGCACAATTTACTTATGTTTTCATTAATGTTCCATGGAAAATTGTAACATTATGATCTACTTGTTCCACTTATCTTATCCAATATAACATTAAATATTTTATTGAATTGGCTTTGTTTTACTCTATCTTATATCTTGTAAACCCATGTTTTCCTTAACAAAGATTTAGGCGCTCTCCCCCTATAGGCAAGAATTTAAACCATAGTAATTTAGTTACAATTGTTTTCGTATAGATGTCATTTGAGTGGTCCGTGATCAGCGTTCCGCCTCATACTGACATCTAGGAAACCAAGGTAGTACTAGGATGGGAAAATTCGGTAAATTTTGCTTAGAGGACTTTCATTCAGGCTTAAGGATCTTTTACGAGCCTGAAAATCTTCAGACTCGGGACTCACGGCTTAAAGTCCCACCCGGAGGACTTGCTCCTTGAATTTTTTCCATCCTAAAAAATCCATCGACCCCGGCCGGGTTTGAACCCGCGACCCTCGGGACCAGAGGAAAGTAGCATAACCACTAGTCCACCGCATAATCTTTTTAAATCTCTGGAATTAATGTGTGAGATTAATTCAAGGGTGTAATCCTGCATTAATCTCATTTTATTGAATGTCCATTTACCATATTTGTTTTCTCCTGTAGGTTCAAATATCCGAGACCTCTGCCTAATTGCGAAAAAAATGTGACTATTAAGGTTATCACGAAAATATTTTTAAGGTACGGACATAAGCTCTCCGTACATCCCAATCCTGAGGTAATATTTTCCAATCATGCCCTGCATAATCTACATCTCTCAAACCATGGTTAATATTATTCTCCCACCTCATTCTTGGTTTACCAACTGGCCGTTTTCCTTCTGGTTTTCGTACAACAAGCTTACATACACCTATTTCATTTCCTATTCGTGCTACATATCCTGCCCATCGAAGTCTACGAGACTTAACTCTTCTTACTATATCTGGTTTCCTATAAAGATCACGTACCTCAATTTTTTTTTGTAGTTTTCGCCATTTGCCTGTCTGCTCATTCCTCTTTGGTCCAAAAATGTTCCTAAAAACTCTATTCTCAAACACTCGTACTCTTTTCTCCACCCTTAATGGAAGAGTCCATTTTTCGCTTCCATATAAGTGGGAGAATAATAGTTACAATTTTTTTTCAGTTTTAACTATTTTTGAGAGAAGTTGGGACGACAATAATCTCTGTAATGTATAATAGCATGTATTTCCAAAATTGAACCTATGTTTAATTTCTTTCTACACTTCATTCTTGTTTGCAATTATTGTTCCTAGGCATTTGAATTCAGCCACTTCTTCAATATTTATTTCATTTGCCATTAATTGACCATTTCCTTTGTACCGAAATTACGTTTTCGGTACGTAAGATTACGTAATGCTGCGCAACCACTATGTCATCGTGTCTTCATTTTTTCAGTGATCTTAGTGAACAGTGCCAAAATTCTCTCCTACATACCCACCCCCTTTTCCTTTATGCGCCGTGTGCTAGTGCGCATCCTCCCCTCTCCTAGGTAAGGCCTCAAATAAGCTGTGCTCATTAACATCAGGGTCATCATCTGTTTACGTTTCGACGAGACAAGTCGATATAGCTCGAGGGAGCTTGTTTGGTTAATCGGTCCCTTAGGCCAGGGTAGGGCCACAAGGATCGTGTACCCTAGCCCTTGGCGGGACTGGTGTGAGTGGAAGAGTGCACGTATGTTTATTATCTTTATTGTCACAGATTTTTTGTTTGGATGACTGACAAGGTTATTATTATTTCTTTGTTAATTTATTATTTTTCAAAGTCAAAAAAAACTACCTTTTACTATTTGTATGTTATATCTGACTGTTTGACTCTTATTAAATATAAGCTATTTCTTTGTAGTTAATTTCTGTTCATTGATTGAGTAGCTAGTCATGTCAGATGTGGATATAAAGTTCCAAAGCTTTCTCAAGTGAATCTAATCTCCTCTTTCCTTAAGACTTCCACGATTGTAATCTGTGTAGCTTAGAATACTACATGCTTAAAAATTTATTAAGGAAGATGAATTATCTTTTGCCTTCTATTGGCCCGGGCAAAGATATGTTGATTTAAGCATTCTATATTTTCAAACTCAATTATAAACAACATTGGTACGATCCAGCACGAACACGTGAGTGGTACGGTGCAATTTTTGGTAGCAGCCTGCGTGGTTCGGTGCACCTTCATATAATTTAATTCTGTGTGTGACCATATAATTTGGTTTCAATGATGTTTACTTCCAGCCCCAGTTATTTAGTGTTACTCAATAGAACACGTGTGTTGGCCCTTAGTATCTCCTCGCTATCGCCTAATATTAACTCCCACAAGTAAGCGTTCTGTCCCAAGCGGGAATGTACCGGTAGTGTATAAACAGAAAAACATTGAAATTATCTGTAAGTCGCTGAATGCAAACTACCAACATATCGTACACATAGAAAATTGTGTCATTCACAGAGAACATAGAAATATAAAGCAGTCTGCAAAATCAAACATTACTGAAATTCTATAAAGTGATTGTATTGCCACTACTTGTACATGCCAGTGAGAACTGATCATTAACTACAGACCAGTTAAAAGAAATATAATCTTCAGAAATGAGATTTATTCAATTTGTGGCAGGTTTTACGTTGTTAGATCATAGGAGAAACATAGACATAAGAAATTAACTGAATATACAACCAATTATAGCAATGATCGAAAAATATAGGACTAACCCGCAGCTGAGTGGTTGAGGCAAGAAGCCTTGGCGCAGAGCTACGGGACTTGCGCTGGTTCGTGTCACCATGGGGGACGAAATTTTCTCATGGAATTTCATCCAGTATGGGACTGACTGGTGCCAACCCTTCATCGTGAGGAATTTGGGTACCTGCAATAAGTAGAGGCTCCAGGTTGAGAAAACCAGCTATAACGGGTGGGAGACCCGACTGACCTCATGTCATCCCTACACTGGCAGGATGACCGTCTAACTCTAGGATTAACACAAGTAGATGTGAGACCAGCAGCCGGATGGTAAGCCAAGGGTCTTCTAGGTCTGTCGTGAAATGGAGCTTTTTAAATTGGAGAGACCAAGTTCAACGCATGTCACCAACTATAATAGTAACTGTTCTCCTGAATTAAAGTCCTATAGGAAAAATAAATGTTGGCCGACCTACAATATGAGACGATGGCGTGACCAGAAGAGGTCAAAAGGCCTAAACTTTGATGTCGATGATGATGATGATGATTCAATCATCATAAGTAATATCACCAGTGATTTCCAAATCATCGATTAATTCACGAGTCACTTCTTGACTAGTGAATTTGTCTAGAGAATTTGGAAATCAAGAGTGGCACTTGTTAGGACTATTTAACGATTCAAATTAAGCTGTTTACTCACAAATCATTATTTAAATATATTTATTTTAAAATATGTATATATTTAATGTAAACGGCGATGTTTCAGAACAAATCATAAATGTGTGGTTATGCTTCATTTGTTTAATCAATGCAATTTCATCATATTATTTATTGCCAAACAGGAACGCAATATTGTAAGAATGCACCCTAGTGCAAAACAATGAAACACATCAAAATGTATGTTTTAACCAACAATATAGTTTATTTATAATGTAAATAAATAATAGTTAAAAAACTAAAACAACACGTTTTATTAGAAAACCGATCTATTAAAAGAAAAATAATTTTAATTTCCAACACGCTTGGGATAAAATTAAAAAGGTCAACAAAAAAATCATCTCCAACACATCTAGAATAAAACTAGAGTTATCCACAAAAAAAAATAATTTTACCATCAAAAGCGTGGGGTGCTTTTTATGGTTTTTACGTTTTCTTCTTAGAGACTTTACTTTTACCAACATATGTTTATTATCAAATATATTAATTTATATAGAGCACCCCACGCTTTTGATGGTAATTTTTTTTGTAGATAACTCTAGTTTTATTCTAGATGTGTTGGAGATGATTTTTTTGTTGACCACTTTAATTTTATCCCAAGCGTGTTTGAAGTTAAAATTATTTTTCATTTTTTAATTCGGTTTTCTAATAAAGCGTGTTGTTTTAATTTTTTAACTATTATTTATTTTTTACCTTTTAGTTTGGTTTTCTAATTATGCGTGTTATTTTAGTTTTTTTTAATTTTTTGTTTAATTGATTGTCATAAACCGGAGTGCCACGAAAATTTAATTGCTTACGATATTTTTAGTGTCTAGGCACGAATATAATTATATATTTATTAAATTATTATTATCTAACATAATTATAATATTTTTTTAATATTTTAATATAGATAAATGGTTACAGTTAATCGTACCCTTCTCATATTTTTTGGATAAATTACAACATGGCAAGTTTACAAAAATAATTTTACTATGCTTTTGCATGGGCTGCTCTATATCAATTAATATATTTGATAATAAACAGGTATTGGTAAAAGTAAAGTCTCTACGAAGAAAACGTAAAAACCACAAAAAGCACCCCACGCTTCTGATGGTAATATTTTTTTTTGTAGATAACTCTAGCTTTATTTCAGATGTGTTGGAGATGATTTTTTTTTTGTTGACCACTTTAATGTTATCCCAAGCGTGTTGGAAATTAAAATTATTTTTCATTTTTTAGTATGATTTTCTAATAAAGCGTGTTGTTTTAGATTTTTTAAACTATTATTTATTTTTTTATTTTTTAGTTTGGTTTTCTAATTGGATGAATTACAATGTGGTAAGTTTATAAAATTGTCATTAATATTTTACAGAATAAGATAAAAATGTAAATATTTTTAAATTCGATACTATTGTAGTATGAGCTAAAATTAATACTTTTTCTAAAAAAGATCCTCCGTGCCGGATTTGAACCAGCGACCTATGGATTACTGAAATTATATACCACTACAGTCCACCGCTCTACCAAACTGAGCTACCAAAGAATATAATATTAATTTCTTACAACGATGGACTAAAATGTCGATAAGTCCGGAACCTGTTATACTGTTTTTTATTTTTTTGAGGTCTTGATGATCCTGGCCAGGATCTTAGAAACAATTTATGATATTATTGTATTGTCATTTGTCCTTTACAAGTATACAAAGTTTCAAGTCGATCCAATATTTTTAAGTGGGTGAAAATCGTGTTCAAAAATGCCGTTACATAGACAGATACAGGTTAAGCTAATATAAAGCGTATAATAAATAATAGTTTAAAAAAACTAAAACAACACGCTTTATTAAAAAACCGAACTCAAAAATGAAAAATAATTTTAATTTCCAACACGCTTGGGATAAATTTAAAGTGGTCAACAAAAAATCATCTCCAACACATATAGAATAAAACTAGATTTATTAACAAAAAGAAAATAATTTTACCATCAAAAGCGTGGGGTGTTCTGTATCAATTAATATATTTGATAATAAACAGATATTGGTAAAAGTAAAGTCTCTAAGAAGAACATGTAAAAATCATAAAAAGCACCCCACGCTTTTCATGGTAATTTTTTTTTTTTTTTTGTAGATAACTCTAGTTTTATTCTAGATGTGTTGGAGATGATTTTTCTTTGTTGACCACTTTAATTTTATCCCAAGCGTGTTGGAAATTAAAATTATTTTTAATTTTTAGTTCGGTTTTCTAATAAAGCATGTTGTTTTAGTTATTTATTTATTTAGTTAGTTTGGTTTTCTAATAAAGCGTGTTGTTTTAGTTTTTTTAACTATTATTTATTTATTTTATTTTTAGCTTAATTAATTGTCATAAACCTATGCGAGAATTTTGTTTATGAGAATGCTTTTTTGTGTTATTTTCCTTGGATGTGATGTATCTTCTTTATTATTTTATTTAAAATTAAGTTTTATTTCATTTTTATTTATTTGAGTTCGTGGAACGGAATCCCATGAATATTTATGAACCAAAAAGTCGACAAGTCCGCAACCTATTATACCGATTTTTATTGTTTTGATGTCCTGACGATCCTGTTCAAGATCTTAGAAAGAAATTATGAAATTATTGTATTGTCATTTGTCCTTTTCAAGTGTACAGAGTTTCAAGTCGATCCAATGTTTCTAAGTGAATGAAAATCGTGTTGAAAGATTCCATTACATAGATAGATAAGTTCAAACTAATATTAAGCGTGTAAAAAGGGGGAGCTTTCTTTATCACAAAAGCAGGAGCTGATAAAGATAATTCGATAAAGAGCGAGGTGAAAGACGATTGTCATTGGTTATGAAAAACAAAATTCATTGAAACATGATTGGTCATTGACTCCCATTTGGGGTATGAGTTAAACAGTCTAATCAACTACAAATATAGACTTCAACAACTTTATCAAATAGCATTAATGCTTGTTAAACACAAGTCGTGATGTGTTGTAATTTATTTAATATATTCAGGCTATGTGGACGTACGATTGGAGGCGGGAAACTGCCAAATCGCGAAGAAAATAATATATAGCCTCAGAATTAGGGGTTAATGTTGCAAGACAAGACAGAGATGCAGAGAAATACTCAGTCATGTGGAAAACTCTTGAGACAATCTCTGAACCGTAGAATAAATGTTCATGACGGAGACATACAACGTCCGATCCGGGTTAATTTTCATCTTATATCAACTAAATTACTGACACTATCAAACCCGTAGGTTCATGACCCCGCTGGCATAAGCTCTCCATACATCTCTATCCGGAATTAAAGTTTTCCATCATCCTCGTATAAACTGCTTCTCTCAAATCATGGTTAATGTTATTCTCCCATCTCATTTTTGATCTAATAATTGGGTGTTTTCCTCTAGCTTTCCTATAAGAAGATTCCATGCCCCTCTTTCATTCCATTCGTGCCTCATGTCCTTTACAGCGCAGTCTACGATACTTAACTATTTTTCTATATCAGGTTTCCTATAAAAAAATCTCGTAGCTCACTGTTACACAGTCTTCTCCATTTACCTGTCTTTTCATCTCTCTTTGGTCTAAACTTTTCTTAAGAATTTTATTCTCAAATAATCGTAATCTTTTCTCCTCTCTTAAAGTAAGAGTCCATATTTCGCATCCATGTAATATAAGTGGGAGAATAACAGTTTAATATTTTTTCTGTTTAACTTTTTTTTTTTTGACAGAAGTTGGGACGACAAGAGTCCCTGTAATGCATAATTTCCAGAATTGAGCCTATGTTTAACTTATTTGTGCATCTCATTCTTATTTGTAATTATTGTTCCAAAGTATTTGAATTCAGCCACTTCTTCAAAATTTTCTTCATTTTGTCATTAGCTGTCCATTTCCCATGGTGCAAGTGTTGAATTTTTTCCACACATGCATGTGATGTAGCATACAAAGGCCATGTACAAAAAAATCTGTCTTTTTAAATAATACATGTATATGTGTTAACCACAGAGGAAGATCATCCTACCAGTGAAGGGGTGACATGTGTTCAGCAAGTCTGGTCCACCAACCGTTATAGCTGGTTTTTTATTTCAACGTGGAGCCGCTACTTATTCTAGCTACCCAAATTCCTCACGATACTGGATGCTAATACAATTTAAAACTAACAATATCTAGCATAAAATAAAGTGACGTGTTATTTATGGTCGAATTTCGACCACTTGGCGAACACTAGTAGGCCTAAACATAAATATCCTCTTGAGCTATCAGTAGAAGTGCTCATTTTTAAAAACACTAAAAGTTGCCACGGTCCATTTTAATACTCAAGGGCTGGTATTTAAACCATATAAAATGTATAGTTTTATTACCTTAATAAATTAAATCATATATTTTCATCAAGTAAGCACCAAATCAATTGATTATATTAATCATAATTGTTATACGTCAAACATAGCCTACTTATCTGCATATTATCATCTTCTTTAAAAAGTCCGTCACGCAGGGACTGCGTGAACTAATTCAATTCCTCAGAGAGTCGAACTAATGGTACGATTAATCTGGCTTACGGAATACATCGTTCTTTTGTTAATTAAGTCTTACGAATCTAGTTTGATTGTGAGAAAATGAGATTTGCGATCTTTAATGTGATTTTTAAATTTTGCCTTCCAAGTAATCTCTGCCCCTAATTTTCGGATTTCGCTTATATTTGGGCTATAGTTTTCCCGTTTGATTTTACTTCAATATACAGAGTTTCATTGGGAAAAATCGAAAACTATGGCTGCTAGATATATTTTGTAAAATCTCGCTTTATGTTAAGTCGCATTCGTAAAGGCCCAATTTTCATGGTTAACGACCACCTCCTTATTTTTCTTAATTTAATATTATGTGCCAAATTTAGGATCAAAAAGAAAACAAAAATTGCGCATGTTAGAGCATTAATAAGCATATATATGTTTGAGTTGTTAGTTTCCGTGCAAATACCGCCAACGTAACCATGTTTTCCATAATGGAGGTAAAGAGGGCGCTAACAGGAATAGAAACTTTGTCGTTATTCATAACGTAACCATGTTTTCCATAATGGAGGTAAAGAGGGCGCTAACAGGAATAGAAACTTTGTCGTTATTCATAACGTAACCATGTTTTCCATAATGGAGGTAAAGAGGGCGCTAACAGGAATAGAAACTTTGTCGTTATTCATAACGTAACCATGTTTTCCATAATGGAGGTAAAGAGGGCGCTAACAGGAATAGAAACTTTGTCGTTATTCATAACGTAACCATGTTTTCCATAATGGAGGTAAAGAGGGCGCTAACAGGAATAGAAACTTTGTCGTTATTCATAACGTAACCATGTTTTCCATAATGGAGGTAAAGAGGGCGCTAACAGGAATAGAAACTTTGTCGTTATTCATAACGTAACCATGTTTTCCATAATGGAGGTAAAGAGGGCGCTAACAGGAATAGAAACTTTGTCGTTATTCATAACTCTATTTTTGTTAAACATTACATATATTATCAAACTTTCGTCAAACTATATGCCCCGTACTTCTCCGTGTGGGAATAAGGGTCCTCCCAAGTGGGAGTGTTTTAACCAAGGTAATTTACTTACGTTTATTTACACATAGATGTCAATGACTGATATAGGGTCGACATTTCGCCTCAGTGAGGCGCCTAGTGGGCAAGTAGGATCTTATTTGGATGATAAAGGTCGGTAAATTTTGCATAGAGGCCTCTTTATTCATATTTGTTGTTCTTTTACGAGCTTGCAAATCTTCAGTCTCGAAACTTACGGCTTCAAGTCCTTCCCGGAGGGCTTGTCCCTTGGATTTTTAGATCAGATTAGATTAGATTTATTTATTTAGCCTGGTGGAGTTAAGGCCATGTGGCCTTCTCTTCCACTCACCGGGGCAAACATATATTACATCAGAATATTACAATCACAATGAACTTTAATATTAAATACTAAATAAAAATTTCATCAAAAAGATAATATCTATTATATTAAAGTGATCCCACAACAGGCCCGGAGGCCCTTGGGGTAGTAGGAGGTTAAGGCTCCCACATTTTCTAGACAATCGGCACTTTATGTCAGCCGGGTTGTCAGCCCTGCGTGACGGCCGCCTTTACCCCCAGAACCAGCGTCTGGTACTCATTTCCGTTAGAGGCTGAGTCGACCCCAGGGCCATAGTGCCGCCAGAGGGTTTGGGTCAGTTTAAAAATCCTGACTCCAACGGGACTTGAACCTTCGACCCTCCGGCTTGTAGCTCAGTGCCTTAACCACTGCGCTACGGCGTGCCCCCAATATCTATTATATTACGATCTATAATGCAACTAGTTAATGTTAGTTAAAATTAAGACTAAAACTAATAATAAAATGTATACAATCAAGACATATTAAATTGTCCCTGTCTAATGTATACATAAAACAAAGACAAATAATGAGATATAGAAAACTAATTTTACGTTTGTACAATATTTAAAACAAAACAAAAGAAAATATTTGTTAATCTTAATATTATTTTCATAGATAATTAAATTTATTAATTGTTCAAAGAATACTATCAGTGAGGTGTATAAGTTAGTTTGTTATTAAATAATTCTTTAATTTGTTTTTGAAGGATGTTATAGTTTGACAGTCTCTGACATAGGGCGGAAGGGAATTTCATGTTTTGGTAAGGGAGACCGTAAAAGATAATGAATAATATACAGTGTGATCAGGAGGGATATAAAGGACAATGTGCTGATGGGATCGAGTGTCAAGATTATGTGTGTCGGATAGTCTGATGAAGCGGCGTGATAAATAATTAGGCGATGATGTGTGAAGGATTTTATAGAGAAGGGATAGTGAATGGACAGTTCTACGATCTCTTAGACGAAGCCACGATAATTGTTCCAGGGACGGTGTAACATGGTCAAATTTGCGAATACCACAAATAAAACGTGCGCAAGAATTATGAACACGTTGAAGTCTTTGAGTGTAAATCATATTTAAGTCTGTAAAAAGAGTGTCACAATAATCAAAATGGGGCATTGCAAGTGTTTCTACTAACATTTTCCTTAGAGCGAATGGCAGACAATTTCTTACGCGATTTAATGAATGTATTATTGAGAAGACTGATTTGCATGTATGGTTTATTTGTGTATTCCAATTTAAGTTGTTGTCAATAAATACTCCTAGAATTTTTACTGTCTCACTATAAGGGATTTGAACTCCATTTAGTGCATCCCAAAAAACCACCTCAACCCCGTTGGATTTGAACTCGCGACCTCGAAACTAGAGGCAAAGAACATAGCCACTAGACAACCTCCGCCGATAAAATAAGTTATTGGTAGACAATTTATATGTCGTATTTGCCTCAACTCATACTAACTTAGTGCGTTCAGATGGGAGTGAGAGAATGAGAAAGAGTGAAAGAGGACAAAAGAAGGAGACAAAACAGAGAAAGAAGAAGAATGAAAGGAAGAAAAAAGAGAAAGAAGAAGAAAGAAAGAAAGAGAGAAAGAAAGTGGAAGAGGAAGAGAGAAAGAGGAAGAAAGAGAAAAAAGTGAAAGAGAAAGAAAGAAAAAAGAGAAAGAGGAAGAAAGAGAAAAAGGGAATGAGGAAGAAAGAGAAAACGAGAAAGAGGAAGAAAGAAAGAGAGAGAAAAGAGGAAGAGAGAAAGAAGAAGAAAGAAGGAGGAAGGAAGAAAGAAAAAAGGGGAAGAAAGGAGAGAAAGAGGAAGAAAATAAAGAGGACGAAAAAAGGAAAGAAAGAACAAGAAAGAGATATAGAGAATAGGAAGAAAAGAAAAAGAAAAAAGAGAAAGAGAAAGGGAAAGAGAAGGGAAGAGAAAAAGAAAGATGAAGAGGAAGAGAGAAAGAAAAGGAAGGAAGAGAAAGAGAGAAAGAGGAATAAAGAAGTAAGAAGAATATATAGGCGAAGAAAGAGAAAAAGAGAGACAGGAAGAAAGAGAAAAAAAAGAAAGAGGAAGATAGAGAAAAAGAGAAAGGGGAAGAAACAGAAAAAAGAAAGAGGAAGAAAGAAAGGAGGAAAGAGAAAGAAAAAGTAAGAGGAAAAAAGAAAGAAAGGAAGAAGAAAGGAAAATAGAGGAAGAAAAATAGAAAGAAAAAGAAAAAGTGAAAGAAAGATGAGAGATAAAGAAAGAGAAAATAGGAAGGGAAAAGAGAATAGAATGGGAGATGAGAGGGGAATAAAAAAAAAATAGAAGAGAAGGAGAGAGAAGATAGTGCTTTCAGTACTGTAGTGGGAGATGTTGAGAGGGAGAAAGAGAGAGAACGTGATACAAAGTGATTTCACATATGATCGACGTCCATGATGAACTGGTAGAATAAATTAGTATTGTCACAAGTAATGGAGCCAGATGGAGGAAATGTGCCATGTCCAGCATTTTAAACTGTAGCAATTAGTTTAACTTGAACTATCCTGTACCGGAATAAAATGCGGTTCATGACACAGACATGTTCATTAGTGAAGTTTTCATTGCCATATGCAATTTATATACGTGCTGGGCTTCACATTCCTACATAATGACCACCAATATACATACTTCTCCAATCACATGCCTGTATTTAATGACGTTTGTCTCTTTTTTATATTATTTACTTCAATTTAAGGGGGGGGGGTTGTGATGATCTGGAAGAAGATTTCCAAAACTGAATATCTTGTAGTAGGAGGAAGTGGACGAGATATATCCCTATCCCAAGGAATTATTAGAGCTGTTAAAAAATTTAAATATTTGGGATCACTTATTGATGAATCAGGGAGTTGTAAAGCTGAAGTAGATAGTAGGTTAGTACAAGCACGAAGAGCCATAAAAATGTTGAATGGAGTACTGTGGAGTAAGACCATGTCAAACCACACGAAGAAGAGGATTTTTAAGTCTGTTGTGGAAAGCATAATGACTTATGGTACTGAGGGATGGACTTTGGTAGAGGGACAGAAAACTAAGATCTTGGCAGTGGAGATGGGTGGAATAAGACGCACTGCCAGGGTGTCCAGGTTGGAAAGAAGAAGAAATGAAGAAGTGAGGCAGATGATGGATATGGAGGAGACAGTGGTGGAAAGGATCGAAAGACGAGCTCTTCAGTGGTATGGCCATGTCAGGAGAATGGAGGATGATAGGTGGCCCAAAACTCTTTTGGAATGGTCACCTTCTGGTAGAAGGAAACGGGGCAGGCCAAGAACAACTTGGAGAGGAGAGATCCATAGATTGATGAACGACCGAAGTTTGGAGGAGGATGAATGGCGTGATCGGCAAGAATGGCAAATGGGAATACAGGGAAACCGCTGAAAAGTGGAGAGACCCTCAAAAGTAAAAGTAAGAAGAAGATTTCCGGGCTATAGGCCGTGGTCTCGAGCCTTGAAGTTCCCACACGGCCTACAGCCCGGAAATCTTCTTCAAGATCGTCATAGCAACTCCGGCCGTGAAAGCCTAAGTCAATACATAAGGGGAGATTGGTTATGAAGACAAGTAAAAAGTATGTGTATTTTGTATACCTCTTACATATCTCATGGAGACATGGGCAATGACTCCTCCTAATTTATAGGGGATTGATCGTAAAATGGCATAGGCAAATAGAAAGTATCAGTAGCTTCATCAATTCTTTTATTTTTAGTAATCTCAAAGTCTGTAACTGAAATATTATTTTCATTTTATAATTCAATAATTTCTAGAATAATCATATCGACCCCCCTGTTGATAAAAAGAGGTGCAGTTTCCTAGAGGAAGTTATTTTCCAAGCTAATTTCAGTTACAGTTGTTTTCCTACGATATGTCAGTGAAACAGAAATATAAATGAGGGAAATAGACAAATTAGGAAAATTTTGAAGAAGTAGCCAAGTTCAGATACCTAGGAACAATAATAGGTCGGCGTTATACATCAACCGGCCATGCGCTATTTTATAACTTTCGAGAAAAACACGTTTAAAATTTAAGTCAATCTTAGCTATTTATTGTAGCTCCAAACTAACAATAATGGACATTGCAAGTTATTTTCCTTGTTTGACAGTTATGCATCATTAATCTACGGGAAGGAAAATTTGGCGCTTAGCTGCATGATGCAAAATTTAGATTAGCATTTATGAAGATCTGATTTCATGCCTCTTTATTGCAAAACATGGAATAACTAATAGGACTGATGGCGTTTACATTGTTTTTAATAATGAGGGTATATTTAAAGATTTGGCGCTAACAGTGTGCGTGTACTTACTTCATGAGCCAATGCAATAGATGGCAATAATATAACTTTTTTTAATGGTGCTTAGCAGGTTGATGTATAACACCATCCAATTACAAATAGAAATAAGATTCACAAAGAAATTAAACATGTCCTCCATAATGGTAATGCATGTTATTATGCATTATAGGGACTCTTGTCGTCCCAACTTAAAAAAAAAAAACTGAAAATACGTAAAACTGGCATTCTCCCAGTTATTTTATATGGGTGTGAAACATGAACTCTTATTTTAAGGGAAGTGAAAAGATTACGAGTATTTGAGAATAAAGTTATTAGGAAACTTTTGGACTAAAAAACTTCATTCTCAAATACTCGTAATCTTTTCTCCTCCCTTAAAGTAAGAGTCCATGTTTCATACCCATGTAATATAACTGGGAAGATAATAGATTTACGTATTTTCAGTTTAATGCTTTTTGAAAGAAGTAGAGACAAGAGTCCCTGTAATGCATAAGAACAAGCATTTCCAGAATTGAGGTTTTACTAATATCATTATTATTATTATTATTATTATTATCATTTATTTATTTCAGGATTGTTTCTCTTATAGGCTATACACAGGTATCCTCAACCACAATATATACAATTTTTTTCTTACTCACTCTCCGCTCTTGCATGTCTGCTTCTATTATATATCTCTATTTCATGTTGTCTTGAATTCTCTTTATCCATGTTGGCTTTGGTCTACCACGTTTCCCTTTTCCAGAAGGTATTCATTCCATACTTCTTTGTTTGTTCTGTGTCCCTTCTTCTCATTTTATGCCCATACCATCTTAGTTGGATTTCTTCAATCTCTTGTACAATATTCTTTTCTACATTCATAATTTCTCATATTGTATTATTTTTTATTTTGTCTAATTTTGATATTTTGCCGATCTTATTAAAAAGTCAATTCACATGACTAATAATTTACTTCTGCGTGTTTGCTTCAACGTCCACGTTTCTGCACCATATAATATAATACTCTTCATAATTGTGTTACATATTAATAATTATGTCCTCTTGATTATATTCCTACTCCATAAAATATAGGCCTAATTTAATATGCCAATAACTTTCTTTGTCTCTATTATTCTTTTTTCGGTGCTTAATTCAGAGGATCCATCTTTTTGAATTATTGATCCTAAATACTTAAAATATACCACTGATTTAATCTTTGTTCCATTTATTTTTAATTCCTCGGAAAGATCTATTCTCATATATTCTACTTTCATCATCATCATCATCATCATCATCCGTTATCATGGCAGCTGCCGCCTCTTCCGGAAACTAAACGCTATTCCTCTCTGTCTATCCACTGATCTTCCTCCAATCCTCTGATATTCATAGCTGCTTGTACCCCTTCTATCCAAGTTTTATTCAGTCTTCCTCCTTTACATTGGGATCCATTCCATAACAATTTTAGGCAATCTTTGCTCTGGCATTCTATTGGCATGGCCAAACCACTGCAATCTTTTCTTTTCTATAATGTCTATGATGTCCGGCTTCTCTTGTACACCCATAATTTCCTTTATTTATTTATTTCGTATTCTATCCATTCTAGATTTTCCAGCTGATCTTCTTAAAACATCCATTCCTGTACTTAAAATTCTTTTCGTTTCCCTGGTAGGAATTTACCAGACTTCAGCACAATATGTTAAAATGCTCTGAATTATGGTTTGATATATTTGTAATTTTCTATTTTTTGAAATATTTTTGCTCCACCAAACAGAGTTTAAAGCATTTATTGCTTGTTTAGTTTGAGCGATTCTATTTTTAATTTCCACTGTGTTATCGCATATTCTATTTTATTATAATTAATTTATTATCATTATTATTATCATTATTATTATTATTATTATTATTATTATTATTATTATTATTATTATTATTAAAAACCTCAGGTCGCAAATTACATTGTATAACAATAATTTGTCAATTATTTATGTTTTCTTTTATTATGGTAGTGCGTCATTTCCATAACTATCTTCGAATTCATTTCTCGAGGAGATGTGGACCGTATCAATACAGTCATCTCAATTCTCTCTCGCTTTGCCTCTTTATAAATATTGAAATCTTGTTTTTTTTTTCAGACGACTTTATTAGCCGTTCATTTTCTATCTCTTATTCCACAGAAGTCAGATTCTGAAGATACTTTTTTAACAATTTTTTCATATATATATATATATATATATATATATATAGTGATAGAGTATTTATACTCATAAGAGATTCAATAGTCGTTGAGTTGGGCTGAAATCTCAAGTCTCTTGCCTGGGATATAAATCTCAAAGCCCAAGGCCGTCGTGTCACAAGGATGCTGTGTAGAATGCACAATAAAGTGCTCGACAGACGAGTTTAAAGAAAACATCATGGATTCGAGAAGCTGATTTCTCATGACAAACTCAAGAAAATTGTTTTCGATTCCGATTGAGGGTCTTTCCACTTTTCAGCGGTTGCCCTTTTACCATTGTTTTCAAACATCCAATTATTAAATTATTAGATTAGATTGCAACACAACATCAACAAACATATTCTCCTCTCTAAGGGGAATCTTATTTTTAAGAGCAAAAATATAACTCTTAGGGTCGGTTTCACCAACAGAGGTAACTGTATTACGCCAGTTTGAGCTATGCATTATATACGGGGAAAACTGGCGTAATACAGTTACCTCTGTTGATGAAATTGACCCTTAGTCAAACATGTATATCCTTGAGCAGCCTCATGAGCTAGTAGTCAGAGATTGTAACTAAGTCCATGCTCGATTTCCGATAAGACGATAGGAATTTTTCTTTAAAGGGATTTATACAAACTAACTCATACACCTCACTGGTATTGTTTTCAAAACAAATAATTCAATTTATTATAAAAATAGTTTTGAGATTTCTGAGAAGTGTAGCTGGCTGCAAACTTCTAGATAAAAGAAGAAGTGAAGATATTAGAAATGAGCTAAATATTTTTAAATTTTTAGATACAATAAAATAGCCCAGAAGAAAGTGGAAAGAACATATCCAAAGAATGAAGGATGAACGCATACCAAATATTAAATTAACTCGTTTAGAAATATTTAGAAATATATATATATATATATATATATATATAGTTCTGATAGGGGTTAACTTCATAAATCACAGGTTTAACCGGATTAATCTTACATCGTTTATTTAAATAATTGACATATTAAATCTTGAATCACTCTGTAGCTTCTACTGAACAAACAAAAATTATACCAACTCATTTAGAAATATATATTGTTCTGATAGTGTTTAACTTGCTGTTTAACTCATGACACAAATGGTAGTCAATGACCAATCACGTTTCAATGAATGTTGTTTTACAACCAATGACAGTCGTGTTTCACCTCGCTCTTTATCGATTTCTCTTTATCAGCTCCTGCTTTTGTGATAAAGAAAGCTCCTCCTTTTTAATGTTCTGAACAGGTCAAAGCATTATTTTTCTCCAACAAATACATTGAATATAGCAAATAATGAAAAGATTCCTTGATTTTACTGAGTTGTTTACTAAAAAATAAATGAATAACCCGTAATGTTGATTATGATATATAGTTTGATATGTTTCATTATTTCTCCACTTGGGTGCACTCTTACAATATTGCGATTTTATTTGGCAATAAATAATATGAACAAGCAGCAGTGAATGAACATAACCTCACATTTATGATTTGTTTTCAAACATCGCCGTTTACATTAAATATATAAATATTTTAAAATAACTATAGTTAAACAATGATTTGTGAGTAAACAGCTTAATTTTATTCGTTAAATAGTCCTAACAAATGTCACTATTGATTTCCAAATTCTCTACATAAATTCACTCCTCACTTCGTGAGTCGTGAATTTATGGTTAATTTGGAAATCACTCGTGGCATTACTTATGATAAATCACGGGTTTAACCGGATTAATCTTATATCGTTTATTTAAATAATTGACATATTAAATCTTGAATCACCCTGTAGCTTCTACTGAACAAACAAATTATAGCAACTCATTTAGAAATATTTAGAAATATTTACAAATATATATATATATATATATATATAAACAGAAAATTTCATCTGTAAAAAAGTATATCATCGAAAAAATTACACCTGTGCCAATTTCAAAATTTTTACCTAGGTATGAAATTTTCATGGAATCACTCTATATTTAAATCCTTCCGCTGACTACCTTTTAACTCAAATTGTCACAGAAGAAGGTCCAGTAATTATTTTATGAAACAGCTGAGCCGAACAGTTTACCAGATTTCCTAAACAATGTTTATGTTAATACTCAGCGGAGTCCAGCAAACAACTGACTGCGTCATGAGTATTAGCAATATAACTGAGGGGACAAACGTCAGTCAGTCACGGGACTCCAGCGGGAGAAATAATTACTTTACAAGAAAATTTCATCAATACATTTTTGTTAGTTATGTACCGATAACGTAGAATCCAAGAGGAAATTTTAATCTATCAATTATTATGTTGTGTACAGTAATTTTTATGTTTTCTGTGACTGACCATAACTTACAGTTAACAACTAAAGGACACATTTAAGGTATATAGAATATTAGAATGTAATTAATATTATTACATTTACGACCAAGGAGGACCAAAGTATGGTTTAACAAAAGAGTTTGTTGTGAAATAAAACGAAATCATATGACCAAATCATAAATCAAGAAATTGGTAATTTTTTGCGTATTTTTTCAGGTTTGGAATATGACAAGTTCTACCACTATTATTACATTAAAATAATACACATTTGAAACATTATCTTATAGAATTATAAAATTTGATACTTACATATATATATTACATCAACAAAATTATTCCTGCGTCGGTTTCAAAATTTTTCACCACGGTATGACATTTTCATGGAATCGCTCTATAATATCGAAAGTTTTTCCAGAAATAATATGTTTATCTTGCGATAAGAGCCAGGAAATTTTCAAAATAACTCAACAGAATATTCTAGAAATACTATTAGGAAATTTTAGTTATGCCACACCCAGGGAAAATACGATTTAAACCTAAGCCCAGATGGAGCTGAGGGAGAAGAGGCCTCTGTGCCCGCTCAGGGCTCACGTCGGCGACTCGGCTGGGCAGTTACGATAGTAGAGTTTTCTTTACACTCAGGAATGTTCGAATTAGACATTTATTCAATTATAATAAAACCTAAGCTCTAAAAATGAATACTTCAAAGATGATAGTCCTTCATCTACGGGTAAAGTCTGAGTTTTATCTCTCTTTCTTGAACTAAAGTTATTAGTAAATGTTGCATCTAAATTCAATATTATTATTAGCAGGTTCTATCCTATGCATTTTTTATATTTATTTGATACTATGTTAAATTAGTGGTTAACATGTTCTCATATACATTCGTATGTCGTTTTGCTAGATTTTTATTTGTAGTTTTATTAAAATGGTTTGTAACCAGTGTCATTGGCTTTCTTTCATGTTAGAGTATAAGTAACCTGAATTATTACTAGCAGTCCTGACTTCACCTCATGAATTCCTATATATATAGTTATAACATCTAAATATACAAGCGTTACTGCTATAAAGTAAATATTCTCTTTAAAAATTTGCTCACCTGTTATGGTGGCCGCTATATGGTAGTTGAAACGTCTTCTCGCTACCTCTTGTGTGAATTGAGAATATTACATATATAAAAAAAATGTATGTTTGTGTTGGAATACTTGAGTAGCTCAGTTGGTTAGAGCGCTAAACGTACAGAGTTTAGAGACTCGGGTTCAAATCCCGACTCAAGCATTCATTTTTCTTTTCATATATATATACATATATATATATATATATTCCTCGGCCCAACACCTATCAAGAGATATTATTACGATACCGATTTATTAAGAATGGCCTATGTAGTGACCCTCTAAATGCAACAATCATAATAATTATCATTGTTATCATCATTATCGTTACCATTTATATCATCATTATTACCATTATTATCATTATCTTTACTGTTATCATTATTATTATTTTGATTATTATCATTATTATCGTGATTTTTACCGTTATTATTATTATTATTATTATTATCTTTAACAACATTATTATCACAATTATCATTATTATTATATTATCACTATTATTATTATTATTATTATTATTATTATTATTATTATTATTATTATTATTTCCATTGTAGCACAGTGATATGCACTCAGTCTCTCTGTATTTATGCACACTAGACAAATTCAAAGTGGCGTATACATCAATGAGAAGCAAGATGAACAATTCTAAATACCACCCCATATAAGGCTTGAGGTCACAGAGGGTCATATAGGTAACAGGCTAATGGTAGGACCTAGTAGCAACATTTTGCCTGTTATTCAATGCACAATGTTCCTCTCTCCCCCCATCAGAGAGAATTGTCGTCATCTCCTGTGCAGATTTCCCTCGGCACATTCGTCATTGTCCATGTTACACGCGGCTACAACCTGACGTCATCGTGTACTCCACCTTAACATACATGCTCTCAAACAAGGATTAATACGTCCCACTATATCTAGTTTATTAGCTTGCTCTCTTCTGTCTCCCTCCAATAGGTGCTTTGGACACGGTAGCAATTTGCACAGGTACATGCCATGCTTAAGTGCAACACACACACACAATAAAACTAGAACCTAGTAACACTTAAAATGTATAATTAGTTTTTAACTTATCTGACAGCTTTAACGTTCAATTTGACAGCGCACTTTTGCTAAATTTGGTGCTAGAATTCAATAGTAATAATAATAATAATAATAATAGTAACAATAACAACACTGAGCAACAAAAAATAAATTTTTTTGTCTCAGTAATATATAGTAGGTATTCATGAATAAATATATGTTATCAAAATGCAATACCATTAATTATTAACAATTATATATAAATTAATTAGTGTATAATGCTATTGTGTTATTATTTAATTGTAATATTATTGTGAATACCTCCAAGAATATAGAAACAACTGGGTAGCACATATTCAGCACATGGATCGTCACAGAATACCAAAACAAATTCTTCGCTACATTCCTCGAGGCAGAAGATCTGTGGGTCGACCTTTTCGGAGATGGCGGGAGACCGTAACGGGCCACTGGGCCTAATACTTGAAAGGACGATGATGATGATTATTGTGTTTTGTTTATGTAATTGTAATGTTAATGTTTTTTAGTGTATAATGCTATTGTGTTATTATTTAATTGTAATACTATTATTGTGTTTTCTTTATGTAATTGTAATGTTATTGCTTTTTTTGTTGTTCATTTTTCTTTACACTAGTACCAATTATTACTTTATTGTAACGGACTGTCAACAGCACGTACGGCTTACGGCCCGTGCGACCCATATTTTGTAAATAATATTGTAAATATCTTACTTTTTGTCTAATAAAGTCCTACTACTACTACTAAAAATATAAAATAGTTACCTTGTAGGTCCGTCTCCTCAACTTAAGTTATTATAAAACTCCGTAGGCCTTTCGGGACTAGTCCCATCATCAGCAGAATGCATTAGGTCCGTACTTGTTGACTCTAGTCCCGAAAGGCCTACAGAGTTTTAAAATAACTTAAGTTGAAGAAACGGACCTACAAGGTAACTATTTTATAGTTTTTAACCTACATTATATTACTGTGAACTAATATCTCAACGGCAACCTACCATGAATTTTACTAGTATCGATTTTCTGTCTCAGAAAGAAAAATATGTGATTCTGATAGTATTTTTTCTCCTGAATTCATATGTGATATCGGGTTTTCTCCATCACGCAAGGTTTCCGAGAGACAGGAATTTATAATTTCAAACATTTTAATATTTTCTACATTCGTAACTACACAATATTCGAACATTCGGACTCACCTAGAATGTAAGAAATTGCGATTTTCTGCTATACTTCGCCTTGGAGCATCCCTCTTGATGGTCCAACAATAATCGGCCAGCATATTAGGATTCCATTTGCCTTGATGTCTCTTTTCCATAACTGAAATCTCCCTGAGTTAGCTCATTTGGTTTTATTTTACAATGGACAAATGGACGAAAAAACGTTTATTAAAAAACTAATTATTTTAATCCATTAATTGAAATTGAAATAAAAAAAACTTTGGGTGATGGAGAAATTCCGAACACATATTTGAAAACACGATAAAAAAACTGCATTATATACAACTATTAGTACTCATGAGACAAAAATCATGTGACCAGTGTAATCTGCACGATGCTCTAAATTAGACAGGATCAGAAAAAATATTATCAAAGAAAATTAACTTTAACGAAACAATTATACAATTTGTGGGAAATAAACAATTATAATGGTTTGGGCACGTGAAGAGGATGATTGAAGATAGATTGTCAGTTAGGAGTTTGGAGCGGATTCCAAATGGGAGGAAAAGAAGAGGGAGACCTAAGAAGACATGGATAGAGGGAATTATGAATTTTATGAAGGACAGGGGCCTACAGGATGATAACTGGAAAAATAGAGATGAATGGAGGATGATTATCAGAACTCAACATTAGGCACAGGAAGATATTATAACCACTAGCACTATCGAACCCATAGGTTCATAGCCGCGCGGATATTAGCTTTCGATAATCCCTATCCTGAGCTAATGTTTTCCAATTATCTCCTGTATGATCTACTTCCACTTAAAGGAACGAAAGAAACACAAAATTATGTACAAATATATAGCGGTGTCGACAGGAAAACCCATGGACAAGCTGGAGTAATGATTTGGATTAATAAAACCATAAGAAATAAAATTCAACACTACACTTACTGGAATGAAAGAATATTAGAGCTTCGACTGAAAATAAATAGAGGTAATTTGACAGTTCTTGGTGTATATGCACCAGAGGAAGGCCGTGAAGAAGACAATGAAGAATTTTATAAAATATTACAAGAAATTTATAGCAAAATTAATAGAAATGATTACATTCTCATAATAGGAGATTTAAATGCCAGAGTGGGCAATGCTCAAGTCAACAATAATATTGGAACATTTGGCGAACCAACCAGCAATAGGAATGGGACAAGATTAACAGATTTTGCTATCTACAATGAACTGAAAATAACGAATACCTTTTACAATCATAGAAACATACATAAATATACCTGGCATCGTCAGGACTCAAAATCAATCATTGATTATTTCATTGCAAATAATAAGATTTTTAAATTGTTTCTCGATGTCAGAGCCTACAGAGGATATGATATTGGTTCAGATCACTACCTAGTAGAAGCAAGAATAAGATTTCCACCAAGATGGTTAAAAAAGAAGAAACAACAACAGAGCATAGAACAAAAGTACAAGGTAAAATTATTTTATGATGACAGCATTAAATGGTTATATTCGAGAAGATTTCAGCAATATATGGCTACAACTCCAGAAAGTAATGATGTCGAAGAAGAATGGAAAAACATTAAAATGATAATTCAAAATGCAGCTAATGAAACTTTAGGAAAAGTAAATATACAACAAAGAAGAAATAGAACTCTAAAAATCTGGGATGATCAAATAAAACAATTGATTGAAGAAAAAAATGCAGCTTATAAAAATATTTGAACACAAAGAAAGTAGAAAATGAAATAGAATTCAAACGCTGTAGAGCTATTGTTAAGAGGGAAATAAGAAAGAGACATAGGAAAACATGGTTAAATGTTGTTACACATTTAGAATCAGATTTGCATAAGCTCCAACCTAATGCCTTCAAAATATTAAAACATTTGAATAAAGATATTAAAGAATCTACCAAAATTAATTGCGGAGTAACAAAAGAAGATTTTTTCAATTATTATAAAAGTCTTTGGACTGACAATAGCTATGAAGATACAATTTTCCGAAATAATAATGAGACAGATTCCATAATATCATTGGAAGAATTGAACAATAGTTTAAAGAAATTAAAAAATGGGAAGGCAACTGGCACAGATGGTTTGAATTCTGAATTGTACAAATATGCAGGCAAACAGTTCCATGAAAGACTGTTGTCCTTCTTTAATAATGTATTCAAAAATGCAGATATACCACAAGAATGGAAGACAAGCATTGTTATACCCCTGTTCAAGAAAGGAGACAAGAGAAAAATGGACAACTATAGGGGAATCAGTTTGTTAAACACATGCTACAAAATTTATGCAGACATTTTAAATGGAAAATTGAAAAGTTTCAGTGAAAAATTCCTTATGGAATGTCAAAATGGATTTAGGAAAGGACGATCTTGTATTGATTCAGTATTTTCTGTTAAACTATTGCTTGAAAAAAGAAGAGAATTCAACTTAGAAACACATTTTGCTTTCATAGATTTTGAAAAAGCATTCGACACAGTCAAGAGATCAAAACTCTTAAATATATTGGAAGACAGAAATATACCAAATTTACTTCGGCAGAACATACAAAATATTTACAAAGACAACACCATAAAGATTAAATAAATAACAGATTTTCTGAAGAAGGAATTATAAATCGTGGTGTGAGACAAGGCTGCCCCCTATCCCCAACACTCTTTGCAATTTATATCAATGAAGTAATATGTTGCTGGAACAAAACATATAAATTTGGAATAAGAATATCAGAAAATAGAAAATTAAACACCCTATTGTTTGCAGATGACCAAATAATAATAGTAAATTCCGAAGATAATCTACAGAAAGGTCTGTATGAACTTTACAAAATTACAGAAGAATATGGATTAAAGATATCTACAGAAAAAACAAAAATTATGGCATTTCAAGGTGTAGATCCTGTCAGAAGTAAAATTGTACTGGACAATAAAATTTTGGAGCAGGTGAATAATTTTACATATCTAGGATGCAATATCTCATATGAAGAAGAAAAGGATGTAAATGCAAAAATATCTAAATTTTTAAGAATTTTAGGGTTAATAAATTCTATCTTCAAGCCACAGTTAGTCCAAAAGCATTCAAGACTGAAAGTGTATAAAACACTGGCTCTTCCAACTCTTTTGTATGGTAGCGAAGTATGGACGTTGAAACAGAAGGATATACAGAGACTTAGATCTGCTGAAATGAGATATCTTCGGAGGACTGCAGGATACACACTACTAGATCACAAAAAAAATGAAGACATCTTAGAAGAATTACACATGGAATCTTTAGAAAACAAAATTTCTGATTATAAGTCAAGATGGATACAACATGTTCATCGAATGGAAGATCACAGAATACCCAAACTAATGTTAAGATATCAACCTGCAGGAAGAAGAAGACCAGGACGTCCACTCAAAAGACTTCTGGATGGTGTTTCTCTTGAGGCCGAAACAGGTCAACAAATGGCCTAAATTCGTGAATGTACTATGATGATGATGATGATGATCTACTTCCCTCGAATCATTGTTAATATTATTCTCCCATCTAATTCTTGGTCTACCAACTGGGCAGTCTACGAGACATAATTGTTCATATTATATGTGGCTTCTTATGAAGACCATTTAGTTCACTGTCAATGTACTGTAGTCTTCTCCATTCACCTGTCTGTTCATCTCTCTTTATATCATGTTAAAGTTTACAGTTAAATTATAAATTTATGTTCTCACAAGGCAATTGTCAACAATAGAACAGGTAAGCAATTTTAATTACCTGGGATACAATGTCATATAGAAAAAGTATAGACGTTGTAAACAAAATAAATTAATTTAATTATACGTGTGGCACCTTAGAACGAAGTCTCAAGGGATCTAGAAAGGAAATACTTTAATTTTTTTATAAAAAGATGGTGGTTCCAACACAGCTATATGGATCGGAACACTCAGTCTTAACCGAAATACATGAACAAGGTATATCTTCTTGTATTTTGTAAGCCCATGTTTCCCTTAACTGAGATTTAGGCGCTCTCCCCCTACAGGGAAGAATTTGAACCATACTAATTTAGTTACACTTGTTTTCGTATAGATGTTGAGTGGTCCGTGGTCAGCGTTCCAATGTTCATAAATGAGATTCTTGAGGGGTGTAATTGGCTATACAATAGCAGATCGGAAACGAAATGAAGATGTACGAACAGAACTAATAATATATTCAAGCTATTAGATAAGATTGCACAATATATAGACGAATGGATGTACCACGTCAATAGAATGGATAACAGAATCCCGAAACAGATTCTTCATACAGACCACTAGGATGAAGAAATGTAGGAAAACCCTGTAATAGATGCGCAGACCTTGGTTTCCTATAAAGACTGTATATTATTATTATTATTATTATTATTATTATTATTATTATTATTATTATTATTATTATTATATCGGCTGCGGTGGACTAGTGGTTATGCTCCTTGCCTCTGGTCCCGAGGGTCGCGGGTTCAAACCCGGTCGGGGTCGATGGATTTTTTAGGACGGAAAAATCCAAGGAGCAAGTCCTCCGGGAGAGACTTTAAGCCGTGGGTCCCGAGTCTGAAGATTTTCAGGCTCGTAAAAAATCCTTAAGCCTGAATGAAAAGGCCTCTAAGCAAAATTTACCGAATTTTCCCGTCCTAGTACTACCTTGATTTCCTAGATGTCAGTATGAGGCGGAACGCTGACCACGTACCACTCAAAATGACATCTATACGAAAACAAGTGTAACTAAATTAAAATGGTTCAAAATTCTTCCCTGTAGGGGGAGAGCGCCTAAATCTCTGTAAAGGGAAAACATAGGCTTACAAAATACAAAAAAAAAATTATATTATTATTATTATTATTATTATTATTATTTAATATCGGAGATTTATAAACCGTATTTCATCTGTGGTACATTAGGGTTATAGTTTGTTACAAAGCTGTGAGTCATTGTATAATTTTATCTAAAATTAAACTTTTTTTAATGAATTTTATTTATAAAAAACATTAAAAAGTCTGTAGTTATTTTCTGTCATAAGCACTTCTGAATGGGTGATTCTCTTAAACAGGCGGTATTATTTAGTAGACGTGAGAATTTAAATTTTTCGTTCCAGAATAAAGGACAATCAAATATAATATGTTCAACACTTTGGTTGCCAAATGCCACAATTACAACTTGCATTTTCTTTTATGTTAAATCTCTGGAGATATTGGCCAAATTTACCGTACCCAATTATTTATCATCCCGTTTCCAGTATCTATCCTCAAACCATAACTTAAACACAAGATCACAACATAGTCTCTTACTTAATATACCGCAACATAGGACATCACATCACTCCATGTCATATACCATCTCCACTTCTCGCAACTGGAATTCCCTACCACAAGAAATAAGGGGCTGCCGGACATTGGCATCTTTTAAAAGAAATCTAAATTTATATTTGCTCTAAACTCGACTTCATTATTATCCAGTGTAAGATATATATATTAATTGGTGTTTCCCGTATAATGTATCATATTTATATTATTATTATTATTATTATTATTATTATCGTATCATTATTGTTATTACCCTATAAAATGTTGTTTGTACATGACATTTACATTGTTACATTTATTGTATCTTTAACTGTTTATAATTAGTATAGTGTATATCTATATTTGTCGAATATTTATTTGTATTTGTACTGGTTGAGTGGAAGAGAGGGCCTTATGGCCTTAACTCTGCCAGAATAAATAAAGTATTATTATTATTATTATTATTATTATTATTATTATTATTATAAGGAATTGTGTTAGTAGTCTATAAAATTTGGAACAACGTGTTTGCATTTTATTCTGTCATAGATACTTGGAAAGAACAGTTGTCGTGTTAATATACCTGTGGTACCATTGAGCCACACGTTTATCCAACTTGCATTTATATGTATATTTATTTGCGACTTCAGGAAATAAATATGGCAGAGATGATATGCATACTGTGAATTAGAGTCTTCTACAGACTTGGCTAAAATACCCGCATGTTCATTTCCTGATATTCCGCAATGTCCAGGTACCCATGACAGACAAAATAAGTTTTGAACTTTGCTTCATCTGTTCCCTATTCTCAAAATCTATTCGGTTATTGTTATAATATGTTATCATTAATTGCTTTCAGGGCTGTTTGTGAATAGCTGTATACACGAGAACTCATGTCATTAATTACACACCATTTAACAGCTTATTTTAGGTTAATAATTCTGCCTGAAAAATGAAAAATTGTGGAGAAAGTTTGAACAAACCTAAGGAAATTTCTGACGAGTTCACATAAACTATAAACGCACATCCAACTTTTATTTTTTCTCTTTCGTTGCTTTTTATTCTTGAACCATCTGTGAAAATGGAATATTGGTGAATTTGTTTGCAATAGTCCATAACACTGGTCAACGTGATTTTTGTCTCATGAGTACTAATAGTTGTACTTAATGCAGTTTTTATGGTGTTTTCAAATATGTAATCGGAATTTCTCCATCACCCACAGTTTTTTATTTCTATTTCAATTAATGGATTTAAATAGTTATTTTTTTAATAAACGTTTCTTCGTCCATTTGTCCATTGTAAAATAAAACGGGGAACACTTTCATCAGGAGATTTCAGCTATGGAAAAGATATATCAAGGCAAATGGTATATTAATATGCTGGCTGATTATTGTTGGACCATCAAGAGGGATGCTCCACAGGCAAAATATAGCAGAAAATCGCCATTTCTTACTTTCTAAGTGAGTCCGAATGTTCGAATATTGTGTAGTTACGAATGTAGAAAATATTAGTGTTTGAAATTATAAATTCCTGTCTTTCGGAAACCTTGCGTGATGGAGAAAAACTCATATCATATTTGAATTCAGGAAAAAAAAAATACTATCAGAATCACATATTTTCTTCCTGAGACAAAAAAAAAAAAGTTTATTTTTTGTTGCTCAGTGTATTTAGTGTTTATGTTTAATCGGATATCCCAATCTTCTTAGCGGTATTGTTTCCTCCAGATGAAAATGAGGAAGATAATTAGGTGTCCAGCGACCTCTTTTGATGTTACTAAAACTAGCCTTCATTTCGCGGCTGAGGTACAGTGGTTCAATATTTGCTACAACCAGAGCTGCTGCAGCATAGACCGTATAGCAGGAATATGTTACATGTTACATACATTTATATCCTATTAAATAAAATGATAAATATATCTATTAACTTGTCTGTATTCCATAACTGACCTTCCACAAGAATGAAGTTACAGACGGATATTTGAAGTTACAAATTAACACGTCATCGCCACGTCATGACGTCGACTAACAAACAAATTGCAGAAATGAACAAAATGAACATTCAACTCTGCGCTCTGACGTAACACTTAACGTTACATATATTCTCTCTCATTTCAACTATCTGCGTTCAACGTTTGCCATGAGCACTTGTTTCACTTTGTTCAACTTTGCTGTAACTGAATTTCCAAAAAAAAATTCCATAGACGGGGCTCTTTCGTAAACGTATTACTTATTAGCAGTGTAAAATTTACAAGTTAACAATATGGTAAATCCTGTTTCATAAAACAGTTTAAAAAGAAACTCACTTAATATTTCCTTAGACAATATAATATATAACCTTGTTCCATGTATACTTTTATTGTTTCTTTATATTTTAAACTTTAAACTTTCTTTACCAAGCTAATTACTAAATAGGTTATTATTTTTATTATTCATTATTATTATTATTATTACTATTTGTCTTTCTTTCTCTTGTCAAATTTATATTGTGTAGTCTATATATATTATGTATCAATCATAATTCTTAATGTATGTATAATTTAACCCTGGTGAAGTGGAAGAGAAGACCTTATGGTCTTAACTCCATCAGGTAAAATAAATAAATAAAATAAAAAAGTAAATAAATAAATAAAGAAAAACTTACACTGCTAGATTTGCTACACTGTTTTTAGCAGTTAGTAGTGTGGCTTCGTGCAAAGAAGTTTATAACATAGCAAAAATAAATTATCTTTGTTGGATTTGATGAACTTCTATGCATTGCAGTTGTATGTTACTCCAAAATGCAATGGGAACCCACTGTGTAAAGCAGATGAACGTCCCTGCGTGAATAGAGCGAAGTGAAGTGAGGCGGGATCCGTTGCGGACGGCAGCATGTGAGGGTTATTCAATCCACCACGTCAGGAATTGTTTTACTTGCCTGCATATTAAATTATATATGTGGCGCTGGATTTTAGTATATTTCAGTTAACAGATGTGGAGAAGACTACATAACAGTGAACTACATGGTCTTTATAGAAAGTCAGATGTAATAAGAACAGTTAAGTCTGGTAGAATGCGATGGGAAGGACATGTGGCACGAATGGGAAATGAAAGACGGAAGCTTCTTGTAGAAAAGGCAGAGGGAAAACGACCAATTGGTAGACCAAGAATGAGCTGGGAGAATAACATTAACTATGATTTGAGGGAAGTAGATTATACAGGGAATGATTGGAAAACATTAGCTCAGGATAGGGATGCGTGGAGAGCTTATGTCCGCGAGGCCATCATCCTACAGGTTCGATAGTTCCAATGAGTTCATCATCATCATGAACAAATTCGTTTTAGGCCATGTGGCCTGTACGGTAAACCTAGCGAAGATGGTCTTGATCTTTCCACCGATGTTTTGGTCTTCCTTGGTCCCTATGTCCAGTTGGGGTATATTGGAATGCCAATTTTGGAAGTCTATTTCTTGCCATTCTTCTCAGATGATTTTTCCATTCTTGTTGGTATTTTTGGATATCTTCATTTAAACTTGCTACTCCAAGTTTTCCTCTGATAATAATGTTCCTTTGGTGATCCAGTCTATTAACTCCTAACAATGATCGTAAGAAGCGCATTTGGCTTACTTGAAGTTTATGAGAGTTTCTTTTATTTAAAATCCAAATTTCACTTCCGTATTCTAGAGCAGCTTTTGATGTGACGTTATGTAATCTTAGTTTTGTCTCTGTCCTCATCTGTTTACCAAAATGTCTTCGTATTACCCCATTCATTTTATTATATTTTTGTAATTTTGAATCAATGTCACTCTTATACTCTGCAAATACACTTCCTAAGTAAGAGAAATCTGACACTTGTTCTATAATTTTTCCATCAATCTCAATTTTCACCCGTTGTATGTTTTCACCCGTTCCACCTATTTTCCATGTTGTGCGCATGATTTTGGATGTGGAAATTGGAAATTTTCATATTAATATTTGCATGGCAATTTTGAATAATTGATATGATGCTTGGCTCTTTGCTAAGCTATCGTCGGAATCTGATAATATTATTTGATTCATCAGCCATATAATATTGTTTGAATATTTTATTCCTATAGTATTGAAATTCCAATGTTTACTGTTTGTTTCCATTCTTGCACTACTCTGTTAATATATATATATTAAATAAGAGTGGAGATATCCCAATGAGTTAGTTCACTTAAAAGGGATGACTAATGGCATAGCCCATTGTTCAGCCATTGTGCCTCTCCTTTGTAAGGAGTTACTAGACCAAGTTCATTTTTAGTTATCTTATTTGTCCAAAGATGGCATGAGTGGCAAGAAGTTCAACACACCCGACTCAATGCAGACATCTATCAAGCAATTAAAGTATTACTAGGATGTTTAAGAGCGGTGAATTTGCATTCCGCTTAGAGGCATCTTTATTTTTCTGGCTTAATGATTTTTTACGAGCCTGAAAATCTTCAGCTTCGGGACCCACGACTTAGAGTCCCTCCCGCCGGCTTTCCAGTTAAAAGCGGCCCAAAAAATTTGTTGCACTACACGCCATTGCGTACATCACAAGCCCTCTCTGGCGAGAAAATTCAATGTAGGTTGCGGCATGTAATGGTTGACAGTTCCCTTGTTAGATATACAGTGTACAAGAAAATATTAATAAAACTCATAATGAAATTCCTCAGACCAATAGCAGGATATCAAAGAACAGACAAAATCATAACACAGAAATAAGACAACTAAAAGTAGAGGAATTAAACACAATACTAAAAAAATACAGAAAAAACTGGAAAGAACACTTGGCAAGAGATGATTGAGAATAGAATACCAAAAGCAGCCCATACAACTATTCCACACGAGCGAAGAAGAAAGTTTGGGAAAGACAAAGAAAGAGAAAAGATGGCAAGAGAAGGAATGTATTGCCGAGACGGAACAGGCTAGTGCTAAAGAAGTCCTAAAACCGTGAAAGAAGAAGAAGAAGAAGAAATTTCTGTTAGAGGTGCATAGTCGAGAAAGTAAAATATTAAAATAAATAAAAACCTTGACAGGTGCCGTCGTCCTCAACTAGGTTAATTGTATTGTAAAACATGTAGGCCATTCAGTTAACCTGCCTTTCATCATAAGAAGAAGGAGAGTTGGCCCCCATTAACTGTCTTTTGTATAATTTCATATAGATGGAGGATTGCATAGGCTTGGTGTGTTCTCATTTACAAAATCAGTTTTTTTGTTGGGATACCTTTAAAATTTCCAGTTATTCTCTGATGTTAATCGGCCGACCTGCCGATTTCTTTCTTTTAGACTTATTAGTAAGGGTGTTTTCTATTATTTCCATGTAGTGGTCGGCGGTTGATGACATGTTTGGCGTAGCTAGATTTTCCTTCCTAAAGAACATTACAAATTTCGTATACCGTACACAACATTTTAACCTAGACAGAATCTGCTAAGATATTTATTGATTTTAATATTGTAATTTAAAATCTTACTAGCTAATACCAGAGGGGGGGCGTTTTTTTGCGTGCTACACCCTAAAAACAAATTAATTATGTTTTTATGTTTAGTTGAATAAGTAAAATGAAAAATAATTATAAATTTATACCGTAATTAATTTTAGAAATCTCGTGCTGATTAGCCGGCGAGGCTTTACCCGAGAATCTACTTATCCCAATCTTCTTGGCATAAATCAGCTGAAAGACAAAAATGGTTATTGTGAGTTATCAATAAAGCACAGACCATATGCTGCTGCGCGACATTTTTGAAGATTTGTTTAGATATCCAATTCTGTGTACATTAATTTGGTGTATATGTTATGGTTTAGGCAGCGTAAGCCATTTAAGGGTCCAAATAGCATTTTTTTTGTCAACGGATCCTCTTTTTTTTTTTAGCTCCGGCCCTATAGTACATAGAGTAATATGTTATCTACGTTATCTGGCCCAGAAAAATCTCTAAACGATGGAGAAAAAAAAAAAATTGAAAAGAGTTAAGTAATTTTTGGATGCACATGCATGGGAAAAGTAGACAAACTCAGAGTCATTTTTATTATATATATAAGGGAGATAAGTGATTGCCCAAGATATAGATATTTAGGAAACAAGCTGTGTTGTCCTATATTTTTATCATCTAGGCGATGCCCCAAAGGATTGCCCCAACAATCAGATATGCCACAGCATTTCACCATGCTAAAATGCCATTGAAATATTATAAAAAATCAATTTAAGTCCAAACATATTTTTCTAACGTAATTGCGATTGAAAATTAATGATCATTTTAGACAATTTTATTTTCTCCAATTAAATAATGGAAAATAGCCGGAGTATCATTTTTAACGAGAGCCGCCTTGATCTTCCAGTAAAAAAACACGTTTTTATGTTTCACATTGACTTCCATGATTGAATGCCCGGACCTGAACAAATAATAGAGCCTATCTTGGTATGTTATTTATTTTAAGAAAGGTTTTATTACTCTTAAATTATTGAAAGATCTGAAACTTTGTTTAAACGATACAAAGGGAACGCGTTTAATAGCACCATGTAATTCTTTAAATTAAATGTCCACTATGTATACAATAGACATTAAATTCTTTTCAAAATAGCGCCCAAGTAATGTTTACCCTCGCGGAAAATAAGTTATAAATTTTATGGTTCATGCAATACATTTTGTATCATGAAGGCAGGCATTACATTATGTTGCCAACATAGCAAGATCTACCTACACGCAGAGATGTGTGTTGCATGTAGGCAGCCAGAGAGCATGTAATAAGATATTACAATCATTTCCTGGTTACATAGTCGCTACACGCTTAAATCGAAAAACTATTTTCTTCTCTCTGTTCAGCTGTTCTTATGTTGTATGTTACGAAACAGCAGGCCGATAGCGACTAATATCTTAAATTGTATAAGGCTAAAGTTAATTTTATATAAAAAAGCGAAATCAATAGGCATACTTGTAAATTAATGCGAGTAGGATTGTGAAGATAGGTAAAAAAGATTAACCCGTCTTCTTCTACTTCTTCACGGTCCTTTTTAGGCTTATTTACTAGCCTGCTTCGGCGCCAAATTGCTGACTTTTCTTCCATACTTTTACTTGCGTCTTTCCAACTTTCTTATTCCTCGTGGTGAATAGTTGCTATGTTGCTTTTTGCGGTTATATTCTATTCTCAGTCATCCTTGCCAAGTGTTCTTTCCAGTTTGTTCTGTATATCTCTACTTTTAGTTGTCTTATTTCTGTGTTACGTTTTTGTCTGTTCTTTAATATCCTGCTATTGGTCTGAGGAATCTCATTTCAGTAGCTTGTATCCTGGCAGATTGTTGTGTTGTCACTGTCCATGTTTCGGATCCATAAGTAATAATAGGCACCGCCATTGTCTTGCATAATTTCATTATAGAGTCTGTCCTGGCTTTATTTTTCAAAGTTCTTTTTAGTGTACCTGTTATATAATTAAACTTATTTATTTTGTTATTTATATCTGTTTCTGCTGTGTATGATATTTCGCAACCCATAATCAAATATTATATCTGATTATAATATTATCTGATATTAGCTAATATCCGGCGTGCTCTGTTACGGTTAAATTAATTAAATTAAGCAAAGTGATCCCACCAGGAGGCCTTGGGGTAGTAGGAGGTTAAGGCTCCCACTTTTTCTGGTCAATTGGCACTTGATGTCAGCCGGGTTGTCAGCCCTGCGTGACGGCCGCCTGTACCCCAGAACAAACGTCTGGTACTCATTTGAATTAGAGGCTGAGTCGACCCCAGGGTCATAGTGCCGCCAGAAGGTTTGGGTCAGTTTTTAAAAATCCTGACCCCACCGGGACTCGAACCCTCGACTTTCTGGCTTGTAGCACAGTGCTTTAACTACTACGCTACTATGAATTAAATATTAAGGATTTTTATATAAATACTACAAGAATAGACTAATAACTCTAGAAAGGGATTATTTACGCAGAAGTGCCAGAAAATAAAATTTAGAATATATTAGAAATAAAGAAATTAGAAACATAACTGAAGCAGAAGAAACATAATTGAAAGAATTGAAGAGAAGGAATTAAAATGGTTAGGACATTTTTGGACCAAAGAGAGATGAACAGACAGGTGAATGGAGAAGACTATTTAACAGTGAGCTACATGGTCAGTTGGTAGACCAAGAATGAGATGGGAGAATAACATTAATTATGATTTGAGGGCAGTAGATTATACAGGGAATGATTGGAAAACATTAGCTCCGGTTGGGGATGTATGGAAAGCTTATATTCGCGCGGCCATGGACCTACGGATTCGGTAATGCCAGTTAGTTAGTTAATTAGTTAGTTAGGACATATTTTAAGCATGGAATACAACTATAAACTATATCAATGGCAACCGACAAGAAAGAAGAAAAAAGGAAGAACAATGTTAACTTACAGAGGAAAATTGGTACGTAACATTTTGAATAGAAACCTTTCTCCGGAAACGTACCGTTTTCTTGGTACAGGTCCAAGTTCGTATTAGGCGTTTAAATCTCCCGCGTATGCCCGGGATAAATTTGTCATAAGTAATGCCACGAGTGATCTCCAAATTGTCGATAAATTCACGACTCACGAAGTGAGGAGTGAATTTATTTAGATAATTTGGAAATAAAATGTGGCATTTATTTGAACTATTTAACGAATAAAATTAAGCTGTTTACTCACAAATCATTATTTAACTATAGTTATTTTAAAATATTTATATATTTAATGTAAAAGGCGATGTTTGAAAACAAATGAGAAACGATGGTACGCTTCATTTGCTTCTTTTGTTCATCACTGCAACCAGATCATATTATTTATTACTAAAGGATCGCAATATTGTAAGAATGCACCTTAGTGGAGAAATGTATAACCAACAATACTGGTATTAACAAGCGAATGATGACAAATCAAGAGCTTCAAAACATTTGAATACTACTACTATAAAGGTATTAATTAATTTCTGATGTCCTATGATGTACATATGTCAATTGTATTTTTCTGCAACGTCATTTCCTGGAAAATAATTCGTTTCAGAATGTGCAAACAGTGTTTTTTTTTTGTGGTATGATCAATTGCTACAAATGTTTTTATATTATCTCCCGCATGCACTACGAGCTGGCATTCATGTACTATATATACAATCTGGAAACCGTATTTCTCATCGGGTCGGTCACTGCAAAATAATGCTATCACCTATTCAGAATGTTAAAAAGGAGGTGCTTTCTTTAATATGACAAACTTTGTTTGATAAATTCGACGCGAAACACGACTGTGATTGGTTGTAAATAAAAAATAATTGAAATGTGATTGGTCATTGACTCCCATTTGGAGCATGAGTTAAATAGTCTAAGTTAATGATTTATGAATCAATTAATTACATATACACAACCCAACATTCGCTGTTTTGAGACAATGCAGCGGACCCTGGTTTTATTAATTATCGGTTGAGATAAATTTCCTGGGTGATGGTTCTTCTCGGGGTATTTCCTCGCATTTAAGACTAATGTCAGGAAACTTTTAATGCTCAAACGGTCCCCGAACATCATATGGCTATCATAATCATTATCATATTCACCATGTTTAGAGCATGTGGAATGAAAATTCTGGGAACAATAGAAAACATAACAATAACAGATCACACTAGAAGTGATAAGACAAAAGAAAATTTACAAATAAAACACATTTCAAATTGGATAAACAAAAGAAGGAAAAAATGGAATTTACATGTAAATAAAATATCAAACGACAGAATAGTTAAAATAGGTAGGGATAAATTCCCAACTGGAAATAGAAATATTGGATGCCCGAAGAAAAGATGAAAATAAACAATTGAGGCAATACATTGAAGATGAACAGACACCTTGTCTACATTAGATGGAAGAAGAAGAAGACCATGTTTAGTATGAAGTGTGTGTGTGTGTGTGTGTGTGTGTGAATGGTGTGTTTGGACTTAATTAATGTTGTGTTGTCTCGAAAGAGGCCCAAACATTGAGCTGATCATTTTGGGGAGGGCCTCCATGTCCTTGTGTGGTCAAAAAAGTACGTGTGTGTGTATGTGTGTGTGATCCATAAATGTCCGTCGCCATGGCGTAGTCGGTAGAGTCCCTACCTTCCACTCCGACGACCCAGGTTCGATTCCCGGCGGGGTAGGGGATTTTAAATCTCCACCTTGGGTCTGGGTGTGTTTCTTGTCTTGTGTTTGTATGTGTGAATAAGATAAAAAGGTTAACAAAGGTAAAACAAAAAGGAAGAACAGTGTAAACGAAAAAAAAACAAGAAAGAAATAAATAGTCCGTCGCCGTGACGTGGTCGGTAGAGACCCTACCTTCCACTCCGGCGACCCGGGTTCGATTCCCGGCGGGGTAGGGGATTTTAAATCTCCATCTTGGGTCTGGGCGTGTGTCCTATCCTAGTGTTTACATGTAAGAATAAAAGTTAACAAAAAAGGTAAAACGAAAAGGTAAAACAAAATGTAAAACGAAAAGGTAAAACAAAATGTAAAACGAAAAGGTAAAAACAAGAAGGGAAATACAGAAACTCTAAAAAAAATATATAACTAACTAACTAACTCACTGTCACTATTGAACCCGTAGATTCACTGGCACTATTGAACCCGTAGGTTCACGGCCGCGCGGTCATAAGCTCTCCATATATCCCTATCCTGAGCCAATGTTTTCCAATCATCCCCTGTATAATCTACTTCCCTCAAATCATAGTTAGTGTTATTCTCCAACCTCATTCTTGGTCTACCAACTGGACGTTTTCCCTCTGGTCTTCCTACAAGAATATCCCATGCAAGTCTTTCATTCCCCATTCGTGCCACATGTCCTGCCCATCGCAGTCTACGAGACTTAACTGTTCTCATTATAGGCCTATATGGCTTCCTATAAATACCATGTAATTCACTGTTATGCAGTCTTCTGCATTCACCGGTCTGTTCATCTCTCTTTGGTCCAAAAATTTTCCTAAGAACTTTATTCTCAAATACTCGTAATATCCTTTCCTGCTTTAAAGTAAGAGTCCATGTTTCGCAACCATATAATATAACTGGTAGAATAATAGTTTTATATATTTTCAGTTTAATATTTTTTGAAAGGAGTTGGGAAGTCAAGAGTCTCTGTAATGCATAATAACATGCATTTCCAGAATTGAGCCTATGTTTTATTTCAATATAATTTAAAATCTCTCTTCCGAAAAGTCGTGTCACTGTAGGACCCGGGTGGCGTGTAGCTTGTAAAAGTGCCTACAAGGTGAGAGATTAATCAGAGATAATGGGATTGATTAATATCTTCTTCTTCTTCTTCCTTCCAAGTATTAGGCCAAGGCCTGTTACGATCCTATAGAAAATTTTCCCTCCAGCGTTTTGATCCTTCCGGGAAATTCTCGTATAAGACTTGAAAGCATAATAATAGTCCCTTCGATTGGTTGCTGGTCAAAGGAAGGCAAGACCAGTGATGGGGCTGCCATCTTATAGCCTCTGGTCAGGCTTTTCTGGAGAAGAAAAGAAAATAAAGGAAAGAAGAAATGGAAGAAAGGAAAGACTCCCTATCCCTCGGATGCCCTAATAGCGTCGGATTCGAAGAAAACAAGAGTTAACCAAGAGAGGTTAGATAGTAAAGTTAAAAGAGTGCAAAACACAAGTAAGTGGAAGAAATGTTTTGCTCAGCTTGGGCACCTTGTGGTCGCCATCCACATATCCCCTAGATGAGGACCCCTGAGGGATTCAATAAAAGTTAATCTTGATTACTTTAAAATCAGTCAATAGTCATTCAACGTTTATACTATGGAGAAATGAATATTTGATTTTTTTTTATCTTTTTAATATCGAAAGTATATCTTAATTTAAATTCAGAACATGTTTACAACTTGAATATTTTAAGAGACCACATCTCTGAGTGTAGTCCATCAAGGAACATTGTGGACATTAGAATAACAAAACACGCTGATTGTTGGGTAGATATTTTGCAGGAAGGTATCCTATTACATTCTTTATAAACCAAAAGGCCACACACATGATGAAAATGTGTTGGTTATACCTTCCTGAGGTCACAGACATCACTGACCATGACCTTAATGGGAGTCGGCCGCGTGTACAAGGGTAAAAGTAACTCGTAATCAAAAAACTAAATCTCTTATTCAAATTAACTTACATTAATTTCTTTTTTTGTGTTAGTTATTGCTACATTTACATTTAGGTGAATTCCATGGTAACTGATGTAACAATCGCAACATAATAAAGGGCACTACTTTTTCTCTTCATAACATTTATATGTTAGTTTAAATCTCTTTAACAGAAAATACATTGTATCTATCTTTAATATAGGCCTAACTGTAGTTACAATCTACCATGTATATATTGATGTGACGTAACTTCAAATTGCATGTTTTACAGAGTGAGTGTAAAATAATAATCTCTCTGAAGTTTTAAATTTTATTTCAAGAGGCTATATATATATATATATATATATATATATATATATATATGACATGGAGAAAAAAATAAACGCTTGAGCCGAGCCCTCTACATTTATACCTTAGCGTTTTACCAACTGCGCCACTCACGCACCCCAGCATAAACTTTTTTTTTTTTTTCATTCTTCATATATGATTCTCAATCAAGAGAGGCTGTGGGACATCGATCGAACTGCCATCTAATGGCTTCTATAACAAGTAAGTATTTTAAAGAGAATATTTACGTTACAGCAGCAAAACCTCTTTATTTCGATGTTATAATTAAGCGTACTAGCATGTAAAGTTAGAGATCTCAGGTTTAAATCCCGGTTCAGGCGTTTATTTTTCTTTTCATGTCATATTTGACCATTTCTAAATGTCAAAATTTAATTATAACATTCATATATATATATATATATATATATATATATATATATAAAATGAAAAAAGAATGCTTGAGTCGGGATTTGAACTCGAGACTCTAAAGCTCTATATATATATATATATATATATATATAATATAAAGGGTGTTTCATAAAGGATGGCCCGACAACTTATATGGTTAGAAGTAACACGGATAATAGAAGCCAACACCTTGTACCCAATAAACATGGCCAGTCCGCAAACGAGCTCCGTTGGCGAGGATTAATTACGAATGATCTGGTTACAAGCAGCCACTGATAGTCATTCTTGATTAGTAACATCGTACTAGGTGGCATATCTCCATTAGCGGCCCACATTATACTTCCACCTAAACCTTAATGGATGGAAGTACCTTAGGTTTCTGCGGCGTCATCTTCCAGGATTGCTTGAGGATGTTTCCCTTCAGCAACATCAGAGTTTGTGGTACATGCATGATAGAGCTCCGGCACATTTTGCTGCTGCTGTGAGACGGCATCTAACGCGCAGATACGGCCAAAGATGGATAGGTCGAGGCGGATCTGTACCTTGGCCTCCAAGATCACCTGATCTAAATCCTTTGGATTTTTTTGTCTGGGGTCATCTCAAAAGCGAAGTGTACAGCACACCCGTTAACACGATTGAAGAACTGGAGCAGAGAGTTGTACATGCTTGTCAAAAATTCAGAAATGGTCCAGGGGTTTTCGAAAGAATTCGACATTCATTGCAGAGACGAGCTCAGTATTGCATCCACATGCAAGGATGACACTTTAACATCTCCTTTAACAGTTACCCCATAAGTGAAGTGAACTGTGAAATGTGAACTAAATGAGATGAAAAATTAATAGTAAAGTCTAAATTCAAATTAATTTGTACTAACTAGGGCGATGTTTACAATGAAGTCAGTGGCGGCTTGTAACCATACATTCGTAATTATCTCGCAAACGGCTCGTTTGCGGACCCATGTTTATTGGGACATTTTTGCTTCTATTATCGCGTACTTTCAACCATTTAAGTTTGCGCCATCCTATATGAAACACCCTGTATATATGCCTATAGGAAGAGTTACAAAATATATGTTTGAGTTTTATATTCTAATATACTTTAATCACTAATTATATAAAATGAAGGTAACTGAATAACAATTAACACTTCTGGTGATCTGAAAATTGCATATTCCTACTTCAAGTATGTTCCTGTGAAAATTGTATAAATAGAGTGATTTTTCAGGAATTATATAAGAATTAAGTTTTTGCTTTAAGAATATATATATATAGCACAATTTTTCACATCTTCCTGTGCTTATATACCCTTCTAGTGAATTTGATGTATACCCGGGGGGAGGATATATATATGTGTGTGGGGGGGGGGGTATGGGTGGGTGCGTTCTTTTTAGTTCTGTTTTGTATCCGATCCGATTGAGGGTCTTTCCACTTTTCAGCGGTTGCCCTTTTACCAGCCGGCTGCTGGCCCTTCACATCCACATGTGTCAATCACAGAGGTAGATGATCAACAGCAAGTGTAGGGGTAACATGTGGTTAGCATGTCGAGTCCCCCAGCCGTTAAAGCTGGTTCCTCAACCTGGAGCCGCTACTTATTGTAGCTACCCAATTGCCTCACGATGCTGGGTGGGCACCGGTCCCATACTGGCGGAAATACCATGAGAAAATTTCTTCCCCCATGGAGACTCGAACCAGCGCAAGTCCCGTAGCTCTGCGCCAAGGCTTCCTACCTTAACCGCTCGGCTACGGCGCGGGACTCTGTTTTGTAGCTAGATGTTTTTATTGTACAGAGTGGGAATTTATTTTTTATATCTATATACATCGTATTTTTATATATATGAGTGTAGATACGTGCCATTATAGACTATATGTACTGCACAGACGTATACTTATATAAATGAAAAGAAAAATAAATACCTGAGTCGGGATTTGAACCCGAGTTTCTAACTTTATGCGTTCAGCGCTCTAACCAACTGAGCTACTCAGGAATCCTAACACAAACATTTATATTTCTTATATATATATATATATATATATATATATATATCCATCCATAGTAATTCTGCCCGAAGGCAGGTCCTTCACTGCAATCATAACATTTTCATGCTTTGCTTGCAGCTTTACTAGGGAATTGTGTAGCTATGATAGCTTCCCGTTGCTTTCCACACCGGTGAAGGATGGTGGTGATGATGATAATGATAAGGATGATGGCCATATGATTTCGGGGACCGTTTGGGCCTTAAAGTTTTCCTGACATTTGTCTTACAGGTGAGGAAAAACTCCGATAAAAACCTCGGGGATCGAACCCGGGCCCGCTGCGTGACAAGGCAGCACGCTACCTCGAGACCACAGCGGTGGGCTATATATATATATATATAACTTTAGGCACAGAAAGATGTGTAAAGATTGAAAATAAATAAATAATATTTATGGACGAGTGTAGCTTTGTAAATACTGTTGCCATGTATGTATTTATGTATTCGTATATATTTTTCTTTATTCGTGAAACAGGAGTATGGACTACGGCCAAAAAAGGCCCTTACGTCATAGAGAACGTATAATATATTTCCTTTCTTTGGAGAAATGTCAATACATTTACATTACTACTGATATTACTACTAAAAGATAACATACCCTCAATTATCATAAATATTATTGTTACCATTAATGATATCGAAATAATGATTATTGTAATTACTATAATAATAACAATAATATTATTTAATATGGTTATCATCAATTATTAAAATATTATTGTTATTATCATTATTATTGTTTTCATCATAATAATTATTATTATCATGGTTATAATGATGATGATGATTATTATTACTATTACTGTTATCAATTATTATTATAATGGTTATTATTGTTATGATTATTATTATTGTTATGTTATCATCCATTATTGTTATTATGGTTATTATTGTTATAATTAATATTATTGTTATGATTATTTTTTATTGTTATGAATTATTATAATTATTATTGTTACGATTATTATTATCAATCATTATTATAAAGGTTATTATTATTATTATTATTATTATTATTATTATTATTTCTGTTATCAATTATTATTATAATGGTTATTAGTGGTAAAATTATTATTATTATTATTATTATTATTATTATTATTAGTAAAGTAAGTAAATTAAAGTAATCCCACAACAGGCCTCGGGAGACCCTTGGGGTAGTAGGAGGTTAAGGCTCCCACTTTTTCTAGACAATCGGCACTTGATGTCAGCCGGGTTGTCAGCCCTGCGTGACGGCCGCCTTTACCCCAGAACAAGCGTCTGGTACTCATTTCAGTTAGAGGCTGAGTCGACCCCAGGGCCATAGTGCCGCCAGAAGATTTTGGTCAGTTTAAAAATCCTGACCCCACCGGGACTTGAACCCTCGACCTTCCGACTTGTAGCGCAGTGCCTTAACCACTACGCTACGGATTATTATTATTATTATTATTATTATTATTATTATTATTATCAATTATTATTAAAATAGTTACGGTACAAACAGTAAACGGGTCTACAAAGGCCTAATTCGTTACGTATGATGAAAGTTATGATATCATTATAGTTACAGCAATTACTATTATTATTATTATTATTATTATTATTATTATTATTATTATTATAAATTATTATCATCAATAATTATTGTAATGGTTCTTGTTATGATTATTGTTATTGTTATCAATTATTATTGTAACGAATATCATTATTTTGTTTATTATTTTTGTTATTATTAAGGTTACTATTATTGTTGTTATGGTTATTATTACAATTATTAAATACTGATAAAGTCTTGCTAGTGTTAACAAAAGGAGTACAGTATATTGTAGAGGTTTGTATGGCAATTTGTATCCGCGCATGAAAACGATGACGCTAGAAGATTAAGAGCATAAGACGGTATTCGGATTATGTGTCCTTCTACACATTGAGGTATGCAGCCTTAATTCTCAACTCAGGCATTTTAACGAGGTGGGACTCCAGTTTTCACTCTTGATTTTCCGAAACCGTCTTTATCTCTCCAGCTCATCTACTTCAGTAGATTTATTTTGTTTTTAGCGCTCTCTCATGCATGATAATGTTCCTTCAACAAACACTTGCTAATTAATTTAATTGCATTCAACTATGTACATAGTTTGTAATTAATAAAAAACATTGAATAATAATTTTTTTCTAACACGTCTGGCTTTCTTTTAAAGATAAGATGAGTTTTAATTCACCATGTCTAACTACGGTATTAATATGTACTAACTCTCGCATTAATCAAACACAGAATTCTTAGCCACGTGTACCTAAGCTCTCCATACATCTCTATCCTGAGCTTATGACAAGAGCATGAAATTCACTTCCAAGTCATGGCAGGGAGTGTCAATCAATACTTTTAAAATTCATATTTATTGATTTTATTAAACACAATGTGTACATTTAGAGTTTTCACCAGTCTTTTGTAATTTTGGTGAGAGGCTGAGTTCTGCTTTGGCATTTCATTAGGTGGTACCTGGAGCATGGCTCGTCGCAAAGCTTACATCTGCAGTCCTCCTTCGGGTCGTGGTATGACGGATTCTGACATATTTTCCAGTGGAAACCATGCGCGGCGAAGGTGGCGAAGTTGGAAGTTCGGTCCTTTCCACACATCAGTTTTCATCGTTTCTGTGTCCATTATTTCCATCGGTATTTCATTGGCTTTGTTTTGTCTCTCTTTGATGGCGTCTTTATATGCCTGGGTTTCTGGTAGATTGAAGCGAAGCTTGATGTCCTCAATGAATAAAATTCATATTAAAGCACAGTTGAGGTTATGTAATAAGATGTTATATATAAAATTGTTACCTGGTAAGTCAGTCGTCCTCAATTAAACGTCCTCAACGGGTTTAAAACCCGTTGTACAACCTGTACAACAACATCAGTACCAGTTAAAATGCAGAAGATGAAACATTGATTTCGAAAGACCTCCATATTGGAACTATTAAATAATTTAGTTGAGGAAGACTGACTTACCAGGTACCAATTTTATATTTAACATCTTAGGGACTGTCAATTACTATCGTTATTTAAATCCAAATTAACTGACATATTAAGTTCCACCTAATGAAAATACAACTATATTCAGCATTTTGGTTGTACCTATAAATATTCATCTAGAGAGCTTCACTTACTTTATTTTATTTTATTTCATGTTCTGTTTATGATACCTAACAGAACAGATGCCCATTATCTTTTGTTTAGTCGATATTTCAATAATATTTTAAAATTGTAATAAGTACGAGTATGTAATCTTTGTATTATTTTATTATTCGCTGGTTGAGTAGAAGAGATGGCCTTATAACTTTAACTCTGGTAGCTTAAAAACGTTATTATTAAGATTATGATTATTATTATGATTATTATTGTTATTATTATTATTATTATTATTATTAGTAGTAGTAGTAGTAGTAGTAGTAGTAGTAGTAGTAGTAGTACAAGACCACGATGACATAGAATATATGGCAAAAAATCTAAAAGAAGAATATGAAAAATGGGGACTTTATATAAATATAGAGAAAACTAAATATCTGTGTATAGGAGAAGAAATGGAAAATATAAATTTGAACAATGGAGAATAACTAAAACCTAGTATTGAATACACTTATTTAGGTCGCCATTCAGGCGATAACACAGTGGAAATTAAAAATAGAATCGCTCAAACAAAACAAGCAATAAATGCTTTAAACTCTGTTTGGTGAAGGAAGAATATTACAAAAAATAGGAAATTACAAATATATCAAACCATAATATGGTGCTGAAGTTTGGCAAATTCCTACCAGGGAAATGAAAAGAATTTTAAGTACAGAAATGGATGTTTTAAAAAGATCAGCTGGAAAATCTAGAATGGATAGAATACGAAATAAAGAAATAAGGGAAACTATGGGTGTACAAGAGGAACCGGACATCATAGACATTATAGAAAAGAAAATATTACAGTGGTATGGCCATGTCAAAAGAATGCCAGAGCAAGGATTGTCAAAAATGTTATGGAATGGATCCCAATAGAAAGGAGGAAGAGAGGAAGACCGAAGAAAACTTGGAAAGAAGGGGTACAAGCGGCTATGAGTATCAGAGGATTGGAAGAAGATCAATGGTTGGACAGAGAGGAATGGCGTTTGTTTTCCAGAAGACGGCGGTAGCCGTCATGATTATTATTATTATTATTATTATTATTATTATTATTAATTATTATTATTATTATTATTATTATTATTATTATTATTATTATTATTGTTATTAATGTAAGAGACATTTTTCGAATTCATGTCTGTAACTGAAAGACTGCCAGTTTTATAAATCTTTAACATAAGTGCCAATAAGCGGATTACAATATACTGAATAACACTAAGAAATTGAGACTGAAACTAAACATCAATAAAACTAAATACACGGTCATACATAGAAATACATTATTATATATAATGGAGATTGACTTTTAATGACAAACGAGGGAAATTTTGAAGAAATGACTGAATTCAAAAACCAATGAACAATCATATCCGCGCGGCCATAAAACCTACGGGCTCGATAGTTGCCAGTGAGTTAGTTACCGTAGTTATGAACAATAATTACAAATAGGGATGAGGCGTACAAAGAAATTAAACATAGGCTCAATTCTGGAAATGCATGCTAATATGCATTGCAGGGACTTTTGTCGTCCCAACTTCTCTCAAAAAATATTAAACTGTTAGTATATAAAACTGTTATTCTGGATGCGAAACATAGAAGCTTATTTTAAGGGTAAAGAAAATATTTCATGTGATTAATCATCATCATTATCATCATCATCATCCGGTATCATGACAGCTGCAGCCGTCTTCCGGAAACCAAACGCCATTCCTCTCTGTCCATCCATTGATCTTCCTCCTGTCCTCTGATAATCATAGCCGCTTGTACCCCTTCTTTCCAAGTTTTCTTCGGTCTTTCTCTCTTCCTCCTTTCCATTAGGATCCATTCCATAACAATTTTAGGCAATCTTTGCTCTGGCATTCTTTTGACATGGCCATACCACCGTAATCTTTTCTTTTCTATAATGTCTGTGATGTCCGGTTCCTCTTGTACACCCATAATTTTCCTTATTTCTTTATTTCATATTCTATCCATTCTAGATTTTCCAGCTGATCTTCTTAAATCATCCATTTATGTATTTAAAATTATATTCATTTCCCTGGTAGGAATTTGCCAAACTTCAGCCCCATATGTTAAAACGCTCTAAACTATGGTTTAATATATTTTTATTTTCCTTTTTTTGTGCTATTTATGCTGCTCCAAACAGAGTTTAAAGCTTTTATTGCTTGTTCTTCTTTTGTGATTCTATTTTTAATTTTCACTGTGTTATCGCCTGAATGGTCTAATTTTGTTCCTAAATAAGTGCATTCAATACTAGGTTTTAGTTCTTCTCCATTGTTGAAATTTATATTTTCTATTTTTTCTCCTATACACAGATATTTAGTTTTCTCTATATTTATATACAGTCCTCATTTACCATATTCTTCTTTTAGTTTTCTTGCCATATATTCTATGTCATCATGATCTTATGCTATTAATACCTGCTAATCTGCAAAATTGAGTGAATATACATGCGTATTTTGGATTGGTATGCCCATTTTTTAAATGTTTTCACTCCAGTCTCTTAGCACTCTTTCAAGATAAATTTTTAATAGAGTTGGAGATAAACTGCAATCCTTCCTTAAACCTTTTATAGCAGTAAATCCCTCCGTGATATGATTTTCAACTTTTATTTTCGAAATTGATCCGTTGTATGATGATTTTATAGCTTCTATTAATCTTTTAGTAATGTTTGAACTGTCTAAAGTTTCCCATAATATTCTTTTAGGAATATTATCATATGCTTTAGTCAAATCGACAAAGAGTAAATGCAATTCGAGTATTTGAGAATCAAGTTCTTAGCATTTTTTTTGGAACCAAAGTGAGATTAACATACAGGAGAATGGAGAAGGCTTAATAACAGTGAGCTGCATGATTTTTATAGAAAACTTACCCCTTATTAATTATTGTCCACCGCTGTGGTCTCGAGGTAGCGTGCTGCCTTGTCACGCAGCGGGTCCGGGTTCGATCCCCGGTTGGAGTAGTTTTTTTTTGATGAGGTTTTTATCGGGGTTTTTCCTCACCTGTAAGACAAATGCCAGAAAAACTTTAAGGCCCAAATGGTCCCCAAAATCATATGGTCATCATCATTATCACCATTATCAGCATCAACATCATCATCATCCTTCACCAGTGTGGAAAACAATGGGAAGCTACCACACCTACAATTCCCTAGTAAAGCTGCAAAGCACAGCATGGAAATGCTATGATTGCAGTGAAATACCTGCCCTCGGGCAGAATTACTATGGATGGATTAATTATTAATCTGCGGCTCCCTAATCGCTCATATGTAATATAGATGCCAGATAGGCCTATAATCATCATCATCATAGTACATTCACGAATTTAGGCCATTTGTTGACCTGTTTCGGCCTCAAGGGAAACACCATCCAGAAGTCTTTTGAGTGGACGTCCTGGTCTTCTTCTTCCTGCAGGTTGATATCTTAACATTAGTTTGGGTATTCTGTGATCTTCCATTCGATGAACATGTTGTATCCATCTTGACTTATAATCAGAAATTTTGTTTTCTAAAGATTCCATGTGTAATTCTTCTAAGATGTCTTCATTTTTTTGTGATCTAGTAGTGTGTATCCTGCAGTCCTCCGAAGATATCTCATTTCAGCAGATCTAAGTCTCTGTATATCCTTCTGTTTCAACGTCCATACTTCGCTACCATACAAAAGAGTTGGAAGAGCAAGTGTTTTATACACTTTCAGTCTTGAATGCTTTTGGACTAACTGTGGCTTGAAGATTGAATTTATTAACCCTAAAATTCTTAAAAATTTAGATATTTTTGCATTTACAATCCTTTTCTTCTTCATATGAGATATTGCATCCTAGATATGTAAAATTATTCACCTGCTCCAAAATTTTATTGTCCAGTACAATTTTACTTCTGACAGGATCTACACCTTGAAATGCCATAATTTTTGTTTTTTCTGTAGATATCTTTAATCCATATTCTTCTGTAATTTTGTTAAGTTCATACAGACCTTTCTGTAGATTATCTTCGGAATTTGCTATTATTATTTGGTCATCTGCAAACAGTAGGGTGTTTAATTTTCTATTTTCTGATATTCTTATTCCAAATTTATATGTTTTGTTCCAGCAACATATTACTTCATTGATATAAATTGCAAACAATAAGAACAGTTAAGTCACGTAGACTGATGAGCAGGATATGTGGCAAGAATGGAATATGAAAGATGAATATAGAAGCTTCTTGTAAGAAAACCAGAGGGAGAACGTCCAGTTAGTAGGCCAAGAATAAGGTGGGAGAATAGCATTAACCATGATTTGAAGGAATTAGATTTTACAGGGCATGATTGGAAAACATTAGCTCAGGATAGGGATGTGTGGAAGGCTTTCGTCCACGCGGCCGCGAAACTACGGGTTCTATACAGCCAGTGGGTTAGTAAAAAAAACTTCTATCCTGGCTAGGTTTGAACCCTGGGCCCTCGGGACTAGAGCAAGTACATAGCCACTAGACCACCGCGACGGCTAATGATGTGATATTAATTTTAGACGCCCTGTAGTGTATGCTTCTCTGAGTTACTCATTTTATTGTTAAACAGGATAGGCCAGGGTATGTAAGCGGTCAATATGCTTTGTATGAACGACGCTTTGAAAGGTGAACGGAAGAGCTTGAGTGGATAGTGCTGCCATCTGAACACAAACACCGCGTACTACCATTACAACGAAATTAAATTTACAGTCCGTGATATGTATCACAATATCCATTATATCATGAAATATTGTTTGAAAATAAAGTGAGAAAGTAAAATAATTATGTACATTGATTAGGTGTCGAGGATGTCCTATTTTATCACAATCACAGAATCACGTTTTTCTACATACGAATAAATGTCAATCATTTAGTATGCAATACATTTGTCAATGTTTGTCTGCAAGTAAATATATTCTTAACACATCTTCTGAGATATAAATTATATTAAGCTTGTCCAAGTCAAAAGATATGGGCCTATCGTTGCTTCTTTCAAAATTATGTTTAGCAGAAATATGTAGCCCTACAACGCCGATTCATAACCATAACTACACCAGTTTAAAAATTAATAATCATTAGAAATAAATACTACTACTACTACTACTACTAATAATAATAATAATAATAATAATAATAATAATAATAATAATAATAATAATAATAATAATAATAATAATAATAATAATAATAATAATAATAATAATAATAATAATAATAATAATAATAATGATGATGATGATGATGATAATAATAATAATGATAATAATAATGATGATAATAATCCGATTCCGATTGAGGGTCTTTCCACTTTTTCAGCGGTTGCCCTTTTACCAGCCGGCTGCTGGCCCTTCACATCCACATGTGTCAATCACAGAGGTATATGATCAACAGCCAGTGTAGGGGTGACATGTGGTTAGCATGTCGAGTCCCCCAGCCGTTATAGCTGGTTCCTCAACCTGGAGCCGCTACTTATTGTAGCTACCCAATTGCCTCACGATGCTGGGTGGGCACCGGTCCCATACTGGCCGAAATACCATGAGAAAATTTCTTCCCCCATGGAGACTCGAACCAGCGCAAGTCCCGTAGCTCTGCGCCAAGGCTTCCTACCTTAACCGCTCGGCTACGGCGCGGGACATGATGATAATAATAATAATGATAATAATAATGATAACAATAATAATAATCATCATAATGATGATGATAATAATAATGATAACAATAACGAAAATGATAATAATGACAATAATAATAATAATAATAATAATAATAATAATATAATAATAATAATAATAATAATAATAATGATGATAATAATAATAATAGTTTACTTTCCCTAATGAAGTTAAGACAGAAATGTCTGCTCTTCCACTTCACCGGGTTAAATTATACATATATTAAAGTAAAGTAAAACATATATTAACAATTATTAATTATTATCTAAAACTTTATCAACGATACGTAACAGGTGTAGGATATACAATACATAGATGGCAAGGAAATAACTAAAAATATGTAAATAATAATAATAATAATAATAATAAATATAATATTAAAAAAATAAAATATTAAAATCATTAATATAATAATAATATAAAAATAATTAAAGCATTTTATTAAATGGGTCCGAAACCTGGTCAGTAAGTAGAAAACAAGCCAACAAGCTGTTAACAGTAGAAATGGATTTTTGGAGGCGATCGACAAGAATTTCAAGAAGTAATAAGGTCAAAAATAGCCCAATAAGGGAAATAATGCAAGTTGAAAAAAACATATTAGGAAAAATAGAAGAAAAACGTTTGATATGGTATGGAAGAAGAGAGAATACCAAAGAAGATCCTTAAAGCTAATGGGAGAAGTGGAAGAGACAGGCATAGAGAACGATGGACGGATGGATGGAGTGAAGAAAGGTATGGAAGCTAGAGATTTGAGGGAACAAGATGCTTCAGACAGGAACCTATGGCGACAAATCACTTTGGGTTGAAGGAGAAACACTGTATTGTGGAACATTCTTAATTAATAATAATAATAATAATAATAATAATAATAATAATAATAATAACAATAATGGTGTATTTTACCTGAACGAGTTAAGACCTTAAGGTCTTCTCCTCCACTTCACCAGGTTAAATTACACAGATATTAACAATTATGAATTATCTACAATTTGATTAATAATACGTAACAGGCATAGGCTCCACTATATATATATATATATATATATATATATATATATATATATATATATATATATCCATCCATAGTAATTCTGCCCGAGGGCAGGTCTTTCACTGCAATCATAGCATTTTCCTGCTATGCTTGCAGCTTTACTAGGGAATTGTAGGTGTGGTAGCTTCCCGTTGCTTTGCACACCAGTGAAGGATGATGACCATGATGATAATGACAAGGATGATGATGGTGGTGATGGCCATATGATTTCGGGGACCGTTTGGACCTTAAAGTTTTTCTGACATTTGTCTTACAGGTGAGGAAAACCCCGATAAAAACCTCACCCAGAAAAACTGCCTTGACCGGGGATCGAACCCGGGCCCGCTGTGTGAAAAGGCAGCACGCTACCTCAAGACCACAGCGGTGGATAATAATAATATAATATAATATTAAAATCATAAAATATTATTAAAAATAATAAAATATTATTAAAATAATTAATATAATATTATTAATATAAAAAAATAAACCATTTTATTATATGGGTCCGAAACCTGGTCAATACGTAGATAACAAGCCAACAAGCTGTTAGCAGTAGAAATGGATTTTTGGAGGCGATTGAGAAGAATTTCAAGAAGGGATAAAGTGAGAAACAGCACAACAAGGGAAATTATGCAAGTTGAAAAAAAAACAATATTAGAAAAAATAGAAGAAAAACGTTTCAAATTGTATGGACACCTCATAAGAATGGAAGAAGATCCTTGATTGGAAAGCTAATGGAAGAGGTGGAAGAGACAGATCTAGAGAACGTTGGATAGATGGAATGAGAAGTATGAAAGCTAGAGATTTGAGGGAAGAAGATGCTTCAGACAGGAACCTCTTACGACAAATCACTTTGGGTTGAAGGAGAAACACTGTATTGTGGAATATTCTTAATTAATAATAATATTATTAATAATATTAATAATAATATTATTATTATTATTATTATTATTATTAAAAATAATAATAATGGTTTATTTTACCTGAACGAGTTAAGACCTTAAGGTCTTCTCCTCCACTTCACCAGGTTAAATTACACAGATATTAACAATTATGAATTATCTACAATTTGATTAATAATACGTAACAGGCATAGGCTCTACTATATATATATATATATATATATATATAATGTTTTCCAATTATCCCCGTATAATCTACTTCCCTCAAATCATAGTTAATGTTATTCTCCCATCTCATTCTTGGTCTACCAACTGGGCGTTTTCCCTCTGGTATTCCTACGAAGCCTCCATGCACGTTTTTCATTCCCCATTCGTGCCAGATGTCCTGTCCAATCGCAGTTTACGAGACTTAACTGTTCTCATTATATCTGACTTAATATAAAGACATGTAGTTTTGTGTTATGCAGTCGTCTCCATTCACCGTCTGTACATCTCTCTTCGGTCCAAAAATTTTCCTAAGAACTTTATTCTCAAATACTTGTAATCTCCTTTCCTCCCTTAAAGTAAGAGTCCATGTTCCGCATCCATATAGCCTAATATAACTGGTAGAATAATCCATCCATAGTAATTCTGCCCGAGGGCAGGTCTTTCACTGCAATCATAGCATTTTCCTGCTATGCTTTGCAGCTTTATTAGGGAATTGTAGGTGTGGTAGCTTCCCGTTGCTTTCCACACCGGTGAAGGATGGTGATGATAATGATAAGGATGATGATGATGATGGCCATATGATTTCGGGGACCTTTTGGGCATTAAAGTTTTCCTGACATTTGTCTTACAGGTGAAGAAAAACCCCGATAAAAACCTCACCCATAAAAACAGTCCCGACCGGGGATCGAACCCGGGCCCGCTGCGTTACAAGACAGCACGCTACTTTGAGACCACAGCGGAGGACGGTAGAACAACAGTTTTATATATTTTCAGTTTAGCGTTTTTTGAAAGTAGTTGGGACGTCATGACTCTCTATAATGCATAATAGCACACATTTCCAGAATTGAGCCTATGTTTAATTTCTTTGTGCATCTCATTCTTATTTGTGATTACACAGCTCTACAAAAAAAATGTTGCCCTGGATATCTCAGCGAATTTCTATGTTTTTAAGTGCACAGTTTACGAATATATTCATGAAAGTGCTGAATGTGCTCTAGTTTTTATGATTTTTGCATATCTTATATCTTAAACAGTAAACGGCTTGTTACTAATAAAATTTATGTTTCCAGTCACGATTTAATTTCTTCGCATTTTTTCGCGTATACAAACATCACGTGATCCCCACTCTCACACCCCTCACTCCGCACATCGGCCGTGATCTCAGTTATTTGACAAAATTAAAGTACTCACGACGTGTATCTGGACATGATAAAACAATTCGTCAAAGCGTTGGACAAAGAAGGAAAATGTTTCAAATACATTTGTAGAAAATTTCCTAAGGGCTCAGTATGTAAAAGTTAAAAGGCGGAATATTTGATAGTCCTCAAATTCGGCAATTGATGAAAGATGCAAATTTTATTAAAGTTATGACTGTTCCGGAAAGTGAAGCTTGAAAGGGTTTTGTATTGGTAGTAGACAATTTCCTAGGTAACTATAAAGCACCAAATTATAAAAAATTGTACACAACATGTTGATAAGCTTCAAGATTCTGGGAGCAAATATGAGTATAAAGTTACACTTTCTCCACAGTCACCTGGATAGATTTCTGGATAATTTAAGAAATTATAGCGACGAACAGGGAGTGCACTTTCACTAGGATCTAAAAGTAATGGAGGAAAGATATCAGGGTAGATGGGACCGTCACATGATGGCAGATTACTGCTGGTATTTAAAAAGATATTGTCCCCTAAAAAATTATGGATTAAAATCTTATAAAAGGCGTTTCACTGAAGTATAACATGAGTTTTGGATATTTTTCTTTCTATTTACGTCGGTGTATACTATTTTTTTTTAAATTGACATTGTAAATATATCAGTTATATTTTTTCACATTTTCCAATTTTATAAGTGTAAAATGAAAATAAAGATAAAAAACAGAGCTAATCTTTCAAAATCATTGATAGTTTCATGAATAGTGAGCATAAATATATCGGAAATTAATCTTATATCAAGGGCAACAAAACAACTGTTGACCAGTGTTATTGTTCCTAGGTATTTGAATTCAGGCACCTCCTTGTTGCAGTAATTATAATAAATATAGTTTCTGTTGCTAATTATCTAGAAGGCGCGTATGGAAGAACGAATCCCGTCATGTTTATATAATAAGGCTGTGTGGAAATGAGTTGGTAGTACACCTCGGGCTGGATTTTATGCTTCCCCCTTCTACACAAACTTTCTCTTTACTAGACTTTACTTTACTTTTGAGTGGGGGAAGCAAGGAAGCGTTACTTTGGAAGGAGGTTTTTATCCTAAATCCAAACTAAAACAAAGTTGTTCTCTTCGCGACATTCGTGGAGTCTTAACTTATCGTTAGTTGAGTTGATTGCTGCAAGTGGAGGCCTCCGGCGGCAGCCAGTAGCGGCAGTCGAGATGAAGATGAGCTACACAGTCTCAATACACCAGATAAATACACTTCCGAATTACTGCTAACTTTATTCATTTATCTCACTGCCTTATCCTTGTTGAACATTCCAATAACAGTGAGCAGGAGACATTCCGCGCACATAGCCTACTTTATTTTCTTATTCGTTGAAGTTGCTGAATTCAAACATCTAGGAACAATAATTACAGATAGGAATGAGATGCTTAAAGAAATTAAACATAGGCTCAATTCTGGAAATACATACTGTTATACATTACAGGAACTCTTTAGATTCTAATTTAAATTGGCATGCCCAAGTAAAACAAACTTTAAAAAGATCTTCTCCATAATTAATTCCGTAAAGCGTCTCAAAAATTTTCTTCCTACAGCTCTTAAAAGAATTGTAATTCAAACCTTAGTGATCCCGCATTTTGACTATTGTGACGCCCTACTAACTGACATAAGTGACGGATTGTCGAACAAACTGCAGCGTGTCCATGATATGTGTATCAGATTCATATTTAATGTTCGAAAGTACGATCACATTTCTCCATTATTCCACGAATTGTCATGGCTACATCTAAAAGAGAGAAGAAAATTGCACTGTCCAATTCTCTTATTTAAGATCCTACATACCTTGATTCCCAATTATTTATAATCTCGTTTCCAGGATCTATCCTCAAACCATAACTTAAACACAAGATCACAACATAATCTCTTGCTTAATATACCGCAACATAGGACATCACATCACTCCATGTCATATACTATCTTCACTTCTCGCAACTGGAATTCCCTACCACAAGAAATGAGGGGCTGCCGGACATTGGCATCTTTTAAAATAAATCTAAATGTTTATTTGCTCTAACGTCGACTTCATTATTACCCAGTGTAAGGTACATATATTAATTGGTGTTTGTCGTATAATTTATCATGTTTATATTATTATATTATTATATTATTATCATTATCATTATTATTATTATTATTATTATTATTATCATTATCGTAAGTATTATTATTGTTATTATCGTATAAATGTTTGTTTGTACTTGAAATATACTTTGCTACATTTAATGTATCTAACTGTTTATAATTAGTGTAGTGTATATCTATATTTGTCAAATATTTATTTGTATTTGTGCTGGTTGAGAGGAAGAGAATACCTTATGGCCTTAACTCTGCCAGAATAAATAAAACATTATTATTATTATTATTATTATTATTATTATTATTATTATTATTATTATTATTATTATTATTATTACTATTATTATTATTATTATTATTGTCCCAACTTTTCTAAAAAAATATTAAACTCAAAATTTATAAAACTGTTATTCTTCCTGTTATATTATATGGATGTGATATATGGACTCTTACTTTAAGCCTTTATGAGACAAGAAAAGATTACCAGTTTTTGAGAATAAAGAAATTAGGAAAAATTTTGAACCAAAGAGAGATGAACAGACAGGCGAATGGACAAGACTTCATAACAGTGAGCTACATGATCTTTATAGGAAGCCAGATATAATAAGAACAGTTAAGTCTCGTAGACTGCGATGGGCAGGACATGTAGCACGAATGGGGAATGAAAGATTTAAAATGGAAGCTTCTTGTAGAAAATCCAGAAAAGCCCAGCCATAGACGTTGTCCATTAAAATTAAAATATACAACGCCGCATATCCATCAACACTAATAACTAGTGGTTTATATTCTGTATATTAATTAAGCTAAATGTATCCTTAATTATTACAAATATTTTAATAATATAAAATAATTAGAACCAGAGATATAATGTTTTGATTACTAGTTACTTTTTATTCCTTTTGAGAATCTACTCTCTTTAACTGATCATCTCTAATTACGTGTTAGATAGATAAGAACAATTAGCAGAAGGAAATACAGTAATAAATTCACGGGATTCAATTTTTATATTCGCCTTTTAATTTAAAGTACGTATTACTTCTACAAATTAGCTATTAATGGAAATATCAGTCAACAAAACACTAAGTAAAAAAAACACTAAGAAATAAATTAATGAAAATAATTAAGTAGCGTGAAAAATTATACCGTAATTATTATAAAAAAGTTCAGACATATCGTACTCCCATAAAATAGTAAGTGACAATGTATTAATTACAGCACAAACAGGAAGCTGTTTTACAACACAAGTACTCCTTATCAATATGATGTATTGCAAGCTGAACTCTAATTTGATACACCGCGCCGTCTTCCGTAACTAACTCACTCACTGGCACTATCGAATCCGTAGGTTCATGATCGCGTGGACATAAGCTCTCAACACATCTCTATCGTGAACTAATGTTTTCCAATTATCCCCTTCAAATTCCACTTCCCTCAAATCTCCCATTTTATTCTTGATCTACCAACTGGGCATTTTCCATCTGGTTTTCCTACAAGAAGCTTTCATCTCCCTCTTGCTTGCCCTATTCTTATAACATGTCCTGCCCATCGCAGTCTATGAGGCTTAACTGTTCATATTACACTGGCCAACAAGATTTTTGTCTCATGAGTACCAATAGTTGTACTTAATGCAGTTTTTTATCGTGTTTTCAAATATGTATTCGGAATTTCTCCATCACCCACAGTTTTTTTATTTCAATTTCAATTAATGGATTTAAATAATTATTTTTTAATAAACGTTTTTTCGTCCATTTGTCCATTGTAAAATAAAACCAAATGAGCTAACTCAGGAGATTTCAGCTATGGAAAAGAGATATCAAGGCAAATGGAATCCTAATATGCTGGCCGATTATTGTTGGACCATCAAGAGGGATGCTCCACAGGCGATAGTTCGACCAGTTATCGTATATGGAGCAGAAACTAGGGCTGATACAACAAAACTAAAACATAATAAGCACATGTGAAATGAAGATCTTAAGAATTATTCAGGGGAAAACATTATTTGATAAAATACACAACACAGAAATTAGAGACAAATGTCATATTCAAGACACTTTTGTTAAAGTGGTAAATACTGGGCTTCCAGATTGTTTGCCCCTCACATATAAAAGTGATGCCAGTAAACTGACAGTCAGTCGGTCGCAAGAATCCAGTTGTGTCCGAATATTGGTTCCGTAAATGTCATATGAAGAGATAGAAGGAAGAAACTGGTTGTAAATGGTAGCTAACTGTGTGTGTGTGTGTGTGTGTGTGTGATCAAGTTTATTTATTTATTTTATTTATTTATTTATTTAGCCTGGTGGAGTTAATGCCATGTGGCCTTCTCTTCCACTCACCAGAACAAGCATATGTTACATATGAATACAAAAAAAAATACAATAATAGTCATATAAAACAGGACAAACATATGTTACACATGAATACAAAAAAATTACAATAGTAGTCATATTAGACAGGACAAACATGTTACATATGAATACAAAAAAAAGTTACAATAATAGTTATTGAACAATTCATTATCTGTCATATTGAATAATAATGAAATTAATGTCTAATAATAGAATGAAACTAAATACAATTAAAATTAAATTAATGATACAATGAATAAAAAAGGAATAACAGCTCGAATCTACTATGCATAAAAAGAAGAGAAAAAAAACACTACAATGAATTAATCTACGCTTTTTATACAAGGCATTAGGTAAATATATTAAAAAATCCTAAGTCTATTTTTATTAAATAATGCAAAAACGCATTATTAATTCTTAAAAAGTAGTATTAGTGAGTTGTTTCTGTTAGTGATTTTATTTTCAATTTATTTCTGAAAGATGGTAAAGTTTGGCAGTCTCTGACATAGGGTGAAAGTGAATTCCATGTTCTAGCAAGAGAAACTGTAAAAGATTTCGAATAATATGTAGTATGATGAGGAGGGATATAAAGGACACTGTGCTCAAGGGATCGGGTATCAAGTGAACTATAAGAAAAACTGTGATTGTAAATACCAGATTATTATGTGTTTATACAATGAATAATTGAAATGGCCATTGGTAAAAGGCCCTTTATCCATTACATCTAATTGACAAGGTCACTGCTACAAGCTCCTCTATCCTGGAGTAAAAATGAAATACTCAACTATGGATTAGTATGAAAGCTAGAATGTGTATCTGTATGTAAGGGTGTTGAATCTGTAATTAACTCATTTTTGTAAAAAATTGGAGAAAAGGCCTTTTTAGCAATAACCAATTCAATAGTATAGCGTGTCCACAAATATAATATCATACTTTATTACTACGTCGCGTACTCTGGACAATTTTAAAAGAAAAAGGAATTCCGAAACACTTAATAGCAGCTATAAAGAGTTTGTACTGGAACACAAATTTTGTTATAAAAACTAGAAATGAAGTAAGTAAAAATAAAATTCATACTAATCAAAGAGTTAAACAAGGATGCAGTATCTCTCCAGTTTTATTTAACCTATACATCAATGATATAATAAAAAAATGGAACGAAGAAACAAATAAAGGAATAAAATTAGATAAAGCACACTACTTGAAAATATTATTATACGCTGATGACCAGGTAATAATAGCAAATACAGAAGACGAACTTCAGAGGAATATTTTTAAACTACATAATATATGTGAACAATATAATCTCAAAATATCCATAGAAAAAACTAAGGTAATGGCATTCCAAGGGAAAAATCAAATCAGATCGAAAATAGTAATAGGAAACAAAATCATAGAACAGGTGAACCATCTCAATTATCTAGGATGTGACATTTCATTTAATTATGATAATGATATAAATAATAAAATAGCAAAATTCCAGGGAATATGTGGTACGATAAAACGAACACTAAATAACAAAACAACAAGAGAGACCCAACTGAAATTCTATAAAATGTTGGCAGTACCGGTACTGCTCTATGGTTCAGAAGCCTGGATACACAAAAAACAAGACCTAAGTAGGATAACGGCGGCAGAAATGAAATTTTTGAGATCTGTTAAAGGGTGCACTAAGGAAGACAGAATCAAGAACACAGAAATAAGACAGGAACTTGAAATATTTGCAATAACTGATAAAATGGATACATATAGACAAAAATGGAAGCAACACATAGACAGAATGAATGAAGATAGATATCCAAAACAAATAACAAAATACAAACCTAAAGGCACCCGAGATGTGGGCAGACCTAGAAAGAGATGGGCTGAAGTCGGAACGGGTCAACAGACCTAATCCATGAATGAAGATGATGATGATGATTACTACGTCGCTTTGGATAATCGTATCTAAATGAAATTGGTGGCAATCAAAAGAGAAACTCAAAACGTTTTTGCTATACTTCATAGACATTGAATGTGGCCACTACGAGTGAAGCTGCAGACATCGCTGTCTGCTAAATATCCAACATAAACCCATTTCCAGCACAAAAAAACATGATTAAAATTAGTTTAGTTTCTATATTGTTCATTATTCTCCATTATTGACATTGTTAACATGCACAAAACTTTTTGAGTTTCTCTTTTGATTGCCACCAATTTCATTTAGATACGATTATCCAAAGCGACGTAGTAGTAGTTTAAAGTATGATACTGTATTTGTGGACACGCTGTATAACAAGTAGTGGAGATTTCGCTTATTTGTGAAACTAATATGGAGTTAAATTAAAGAAATTCGTCCTGTTCCCAAGTCACAGCAACTAGCCTACAGGATTTTTTCATGTCTAGAAAACAGTATTGCTGTTATGGGAACGCTGTTGCCACTTTAGATTAGATTAGATTAGATTTATTTAGCCTGGTGGAGTTAAGGCCATGTGGCCTTCTCTTCCACTCATCAGGACAAACATATGTTACATCAGAATATAACAATCTTAATTAACTCTAATATTAAACACTAAGTAAAAATTTGATCAAAAGATAATATCTAATATACGTTACGCCGCAGACTGAGTAACAGAGATATAAATATATCTCCCTCTTCTCATTATAGCATAAGTACAACAGCAGAATAATGCTATGGCATAATTATCTTCACTACTATTAGTAAATCTAATTCTTGATCATTCAAGTGTGGTTGCTAAAGAACAATTCCATCCATAGTAATTCTGCCCAAGTGCAGGTCTTTGACTGCAATCGTAGCTTTTTCATGCTATACTTTGCAGCTTTACTAGGGAATTATAGGTGTGGTAGCTTTCCGTTGCTTTCCACACTTAACATTTGGAATTTTATAGATTGTGATTACAGAAACGCCAGTAGCTTCAGAACATTCCAAATCACACGTTATATATTAGTTTCGTCTCTTTTATTGACCACGGCTGTACGTGGAAAAATAAGTTTCGTTGAAAGGGGATAATTCGCTGGCATCTCATCTAGCTGCTGTTCTAATAACACTGAGCAATAATTTTTTTTGTCTCAAAAACAAAAATATGTGATTCTGATAGCATTTTTTCTTCTGAATTCAAGTATGATATCGGTTTTTCTCCATCGCGCAAGGTTTCCGAGAGACAGAAATTTATAATTTCAAACACTTTAATATTTTCTACATTCGTAACTACACAACATTCGAACATTCGGACTCACCTAGAAAATAAGATATGACGATTTTCTGCTATATTTCGCCTGTGGAGCATCCCTCTTGATGGTCCAACAATAATCGGCCAGCATATTAGGATTCCATTTGCCTTGATATCTCTTTTCCATAGCTGAAATCATTTGAGTTAGCTCATTTGGTTTTATTTTACAATGGACAAATGGACGAAAAAACGGTTATTTAAAAAATTATTTAAATCCATTAATTGAAATTGAAATAAAAAACTGTGGGTGATGGAGAAATTCCGAATACATATTTGAAAACACGATAAAAAACTGCATTAAGTACAACTATTGGTACTCATGAGACAAAAATCATGTTGACCAGTGTAATTGAGTTCACCGCCAAATTTATTAATTAATTGTGTGATAATAATTATATGTTCCATAATTTTTTTCATAAATCGGGCACCCACTTTCTTGGCAATGTTATAAGTAAAACCAATTGACTTAATTATTTATTTCAAACAAATTAACCACAAATCAATCTCACATAAAAAGCCACGTTTACTAGAAATAATTAATCCATAAAAGCAATGTTATTTTCTTGAAGTGAAAAATCCTATAGAGACAATATTATTATCCCACTACATTCTTGGACTACCTACTGCGCGCTTTCCCTCTGGTTTCTGTTATATTTATTAAATAAACATTCAAAACATGTTCTTTGCATCTGAACATTCAGGATATTAAGTCGTTCCCTTGAAGAATGTTGTTTACTCTTTAATTCACCTGAAAATAATTCAAGAAGCAAGAGGATAGCATGCAGAGTGCTTATGCGGAAATCAGACAGGGAAGAACCAACAGAGGGTAGACTTTTCCAATCCATTTCGCTTATTTCTCTCCAACTCTCAGGAGATCCCATCAGGATCAGTAAAGACGACAATGAAATGAGAAAAGAAAAGCTCTGAGAAAGACAAAGACAAACATAGGAATTATGTGAGGGAAAAGTTAGAAAAGAAGAGGAAATTTAGAATTTAAGATGAAGAAGAGACGGAAAATTGAAAAAGAAAAAAAAAGAGACAAGAAAAAATTGTCCCGCTTCGAGGACTTTGCTCATTAAAATGTGATCGAATAATTTCCTTCCAAGTATACTGAACACTCTATTCTATCTCCCATTCCCTTCTTCAATGGCAGCGAGACTGTCTAGTGATGATGCCACTTTCTGTGAGAAATGAACATTTCTGAAAACTTTCGTCTCTCAAATAAAACTTTCAGCTTCCACAGCTGTATAAATATGTAATTCCATATCTTTAAACCAAAAACTTTGGATAAACTGTGCATTAATGATCTTCTTTTATTACACTGTCGTAAGTTATCGCTTAGAGGCGAAAAATACATTTTTGCGTTCTGTCGTGCTTACAGGAACGGCAGCCATGCTTGAAAGTTCAATTTCCTAAATTTCGGGGTTGCCAACATATAAATGACTAAACAACTATACTGTAATATTACATATTACCGAACTCGTGCGGGAAGTAAAACCACTGTCCTTTACGTGTACTACGTACAATGTATATAAAATATATCCAAAAGGTAGTGTTAATATACATTATACGAAAAAAATCACTGCATTTTAAATGAACTGAACTTTATTTGAAACAATATAAAACAATAAATTCGTACTTGCCGCAATTTATGACTGATTGGTGTCAGCCTGCTGTCAGTCTCAAGTAAATTATTTTCTGCATTTACCGTTTAAACATTGGAAACACTGTTGACGTTAGTCAGTTGTTTATAATGAATGCAAATATTTCCAACAAACATGCTATTATTTTACTATTAACCATTATTTTGTAAACACCATCGTGCAAAAAATAATGTACAACGCACGTTTGAGTAGTATTTTACAGAATCTCGGTAATTAAAACCTCATTGTCGCTCGGTTTTTAATCATATCCTCTCTTCTGTAAAAACCACTTCCCATCATCGCATTTGTAATATAGGCCCTACTATTACTTCAGAAGCAGTTAAAAGTATGTAGTTGGAGTAATTCAAATTAATCAAATTGATGTTTCCTTATTTGAAATTAAATTCATGGTAACGCATAGAAATACATTCTTCTTCTTCTTCTTCCTTCCAAGTATTAGGCCAAGGCCTATTACGATCCTATAGAAAATTTTCCCTCCAGCCTAAATAGTACGATCCTTCCGCGAAATTCTCGTATAAGACTTGGAAGCATAATAATAGCCCCTTCGATTGGTTGCTGGCCAAAGGAAGGCAAGACCAGTATGGGGCTGCCATCTTATAGCCTCTGGTCAGGCTTTTCTGGAGAAGAACAGAAAATAAAGGAAAGAAGAAATGGAAGAAAGGAAAAACTCCCTAGCCCTCGGATGCCCTAATAGCGTCGGGGTCGAAAAAACAAGAGTTAACCAAGAGAAGTTAGATGGTAAAGTTAAAAGAGTGCAAAACACAAGTAAGTGGAAGAAATGTTTTGCTCAGCTTGGGCACGTTGTGGTCGCCATCCACATATCCTCTAGATGAGGACCCCTGAGGGTATGTAATGGAAATGGACAATTAATGAAAAATGAGTAAAATTTTTAAGAAGTCTCTGAATTCAGATACATAGGAACAATATTATAAACAGGAAAGAGGTGCAGAAAAAAATTAAACATAGGCTCAATTCTGGAAATGCATGCTCTTGCCGTCCCAACTTCTCTAAAAAAAGTTAAATTGAAAATATATAAAACTGTTATTCACCCTATCATATATAGAGTAAGTTAATTGCTGTATTTTTGACATATTAATCCACCAAATAAAAAAATATCACCAAAATCGGTTTTATGTACTTTTACCCTAAAACCACAGTATTATTCTTCCATAGCAATCTTGATATAAATATTATGCGCTTTCCCTCTGGTTTTCCAACACGAATTTCCACGCTCCCTTTCATTCTCCATTCGTTCCATAAAGTAGACTTCTATTCTATAGTAATTCTGACCTAGGACAGGTATTTCACTTCAATCATAGCATTTTCATACTGTACCTTGCAGCTTTTACTAAGGAATTATAGATATGGTAGCTTCCCGTTGCTTTCCACATCGGTGAGGGATGATAAGGATGATGATGATGGCTGGATGATTTTCGGGGACCGTTGGGCCTTAAGATTTCTGACATTTATCTTTCAGGAAAACCCCGAAAAAACGAGGAACAACCCCGAAAAACTCACCCAGGAGCCTATACTGACCGGGAATCGATCCCGGGCCCACTGCCTGACAAGGCAGCACACTACCTCGGGACCACAGCGATGGACAAAGTGGACTTAATTGCTCTTATTACATCTGATTTGCTGTGAAGATAGTTGTAGAATAGACAGGTGTGTATGTATCCCATACGTCCCGCATGAGGATATGGGTGCTCCCTAGCGGGAGTTTCTTAACCAAGCTAATTTATTTACGCTTATTTACTTATAGATGCCAACGAGCGACATGTGATTAGCACATACCCTCAATGAGACATCTAGTAGGTAACTAATGTATTACTGGATGGATGAAGCTCGGTTAAATTTTGCAGGCTTGCGGTTCTTTTACAAGCGTGAAAATCTTCAGACTCGGGACCCACGGCTTAAAGTCCCTCCCGGAGGACTTGTACCTTAGATTTTTCCATCCTAAAAATCTATCAACCCCGGCCGGGTTTGAACCCGCAATCCTCGGGACTAGGGGCAAGGAACATAACCTCTAGACCACCGCGGACATAGAGAAAGATAAATGTGAAGGAAACTACTCAACAATGTGCTGTTATTATCTAAATTGTAGAATAATATGGGACTTCTTTACTTTTGATACCACAGCGCAGGACAGTTCTATACTCTGAATCTTACACAATATCTATGACTTGAGCATGGAACTCATTTCCCAGTCATGTCAGGGACTGTCAATCGCTATCATTATTTAAATCCAAATTAACTGATATCTTAAGTTCAACACAATGAAAACATTAACTGCATAACAACTATATAGAGCATTTTGTAAATAATCATCTAGGAAGCTTTACTTAGTTCATTTTATTTTATATTATTTTAATTTTATTATATTCCATGTTTTGTTTGCTGGTATTACATCACATCACCAATGTGTCTTGTTTAAGTCTATATTTGAATATATTAAAATTGTAATAAGTAAGTAATTTTTGTATAATTTCACCATTCACTGGTTGAGTAGAAGAGAAGGCCTTATGGCCTTAACTCTGCCAGCTAAAATGAAGCATTATTATTATTATTATTATTATTATTATTATTATTATTATTATTATTATTATTATTATTATTATTATTATTATTATTATTATTATTTTGCTTATATTCCCAGGCAAGAAGATCTGAAGGTAGAGCCAAGAGAAGATGACAGCAGGCCCTTGTGCCTATTACCTGAGAAGATGATATTTTTCACTAGCTCTAATGAAAAATAAATAAAGGAGAGAGAAAAGGTGATCAGAGTGTTTTTTTTTAAATAGAAACCAGAAATATAGAAACCAATCAATCAATCAATCAATCAATCAATCGGGAGTTCTACAGCCTTTGCAGAATCCCGAATTTCCGAATTTCGATAGCCATGTCTCTCTGCAAATAGAGAGATACCTCTCGGAGTTCGTTTCCCGTGGAGTCGTCTCTGCCGTTTTCCTCGCAGACAATGTCATCTCCTCCAATTCTCGTCGAGTTCTCACCCGTCCGTTTTATTGTGCAAAGTGACCATCGCTCTAATCTCGAGGTAGCGCGCTCCCTTGTAACGCAGCGGACCCGGGTTCGATTCCCGGGCTGAACAGGCTCCTGGGTGACGTTTTTAAGGGTTTTCCTCACCTGTAAAACAAATGTCACGAAACTTAGGGCCCAACGGTCCCCGAAAATCATCCGGCCATAATCACATTATCATCATCCTTCACCGTTGTGGAAAGCAACGGGATGCTACCACACCTATAATTCCCTAGTAAAGCTGCAAAGCATAGCATGAATTGCTACGGGTGGCGAAGTGAGAGATTTTTTATATCTATACACGTGGCCTTTTTATTTATAAGTGTACATGGGTATTGTTTTTTATGTACTGTAGACATAGATTTACATATATTCACCTTTTTGTGTATGAGTGTAGATGTTATATGTATTTGTTTGTACAGAGTGTTCCGAAAATATTCGTCCAAATTAATACAGGAGTAGAAAACGTCAATACAATTTTTCGATCAGGAACATATGGCCTCTGAAGTAAACTTGTCATTAACATTTTAGGGAAAATTTACACAGAATATAGTTTAAAATGCTAATTACAGAAGTAGCAGCATCATAGGAATTGCTCGACTGCACGTCAATTGCACGTAGTACATAGTATGAACATTGACTGTCGTGTTCGTTTGAAGGTTCGTCCGCAATTGTCCCAGTAGTGACGGCAATTCTAGCGACGAGGTCTTCTTCTGTTTCCACAACGGTTTCATACACCAGCTGCTTCATGTCCCCAGAGGGAGAAATCCAGACACGTGAGTTCAGGTGATCTGGGTGGCCAGGCCACAAGGCCACCTCAGCCGACACAACAGCTTACGTCAGCACCACTAACAAAATGTTCTCTATCATTTCAAGTTGACTTCTGAGACCAGATGTTCCTTATCGAAATATATTTGTTCTGATGTTCTCTATCTCTTGTATTAATTTGAACGAATAGTTTTGGAACACTCTGTATAGTAATGTTTTCTTCATGAAACAGATTATACACGTACGGCGAAACAGGCACGTGTATAATGTAATGAAAATGCATTTCCTTTCTTTAGAGAAGTACGTTAAAATAATATCTCAATTTTTGTTTTCAAAAGTATTACAGTAAAAGCTCCTTATTCGCGGGTTAAAAAATTGCGAAAGAGTTCCTATAATCGCGGCTAAAAATTTATTTATTCGCGGAACCAGTCGGTATATTAAAATGATTAGCATCCTTTATTAACGAATCGGCAACTTTTTTTACTGCAGGCACGTGTCAAGGCGGCTTCTACAAAGAGTGATTCAAAAGGACAAATTAATATAAAAATAAATTAAACCTAATTGACACTAAGCCTAAAGTTCGTTGTGAAAACCCACCGCCGCCGTACTTCACGTGCCGCTATGTCCGTTGATAAATGCCGCCCTCGCCACGATCGGTGTTTTATTGTTTCAACTCGTCATTCGTTGCAATAATTTTGATTGAATAACACGCATCTCCTCTGCTTTATTGCCAATTTATAATGTCGAGTAAAAGGAAAATTGTTCAAAATCTCTCAATAATTAATTATATTTTTATAATTTTTATTTTATTTTAGAACCTTGGAACATATCCCCCTACATACCCATACAAATTACCATTCCATATTCGTGACATATTTGCGGAACATATCCCCCGCGAATAAGGAGCTTTTACTGTATTTCTCCAGTATTGGGACAAATTCACATCAATGACTTTGGATGTCAGCAGTTGACAATGACAGTAAAGCAGGACATGCGACCTTTTTCCAATAATTGTAATTGGACGTAACAATAAAAACATATTATACTTCTATACGTTAACATTCGGGGTGACAAACGTGTGCGGTCAGCTTTGTTATTGTCACCACTAACAATTGACAGCTATCAACCATAAATAGTGAAGAGTTTAATAAAATTATGGCATCGTGAAAACAAAATAAAACTTTATAAATTCAACTTAAAGCCATGGATCCGCTATAAACTTTATAAACTAACACACTATGTCAAGATAATATTTACACTATCTTGGAATGAAATGGAATCGACTGCGGTGGTCTAGTGGTTATGCTCCTTGCCTCTGGTCCCGAGAGTCGCGGGTTCAAATCCGGCCGGGGTCGATGGATTATTTAGGATGAAAAAATCCAAGGAGCAAGTCCTCCGGGAGGGACTTTAAGCCGTGGGTCCCGAGTTTGAAGATATTCAGGCTCGTAAAAGATCCTTAAGCCTGAATGAAAAGGCATTTAAGCAAAATTTACCGAATTTTCCCGTCCTAGTACTACCTTGGTTTCCTAGATTCAGTATGAGGCGGAACGCTGACGACGAACCACTCAAATGACATCTATACGAAAACAAGTGTAACTAAGTTAGTATGGTTCAAAATTCTTCCCTGTAGGGGGAGAGCGCCTAAATCTCTGTTAAGGGAAACATGGGCTTACAAGACAAGTAATGAAATGGTATTGAGTTAAAAAATGATAAAAATAAGTTTAAGTGTTTTAAGTATAACGTTCAGGTTATAATAATAATAATTAATAATAATAATAATAATAATAATAATAATAATAATAATAATATATAATGGGACATAAAGCATTAAGGACTATATACAATGGAGCAATCTTGCCTATGTTAACATATGGGGCCCCAATATGGGGGGAAGAATTAAGAAAACAAAAAAATATTAAAAAGTTGAAGAGGGTTCAAAGAATTATAAATGTCACCATAGCCAAAGCCTATAAAACATTACCATATGAAGTATCTTGTATCTTAGCTGGAATTAAACCCATAACTATCAGTATACAAGAAACAGCCCAGTTATATAGAGCTATACACGATGACCACACAAACATTGACACACCACTCAAAAAGGAGGAGTGGCCACATCCGGCAGAAAGAATTAATGTGGGCGACATTGAAGAATCGAACAACTACAAAATAAAAATATACACTGATGGCAGTAAATTCCAAGGAATGGTAGGGGCTGCTGCAGTTATCTTGAAAAACGGAAAATTAGAGCATACAATAAAAGCCAAACTGTCCAATCGTTGCTCAAATAATCAAGCTGAACAGATAGGAATTCTTTAAAGCTCTAGAAGCAATATCATCAATTGACCAAAACAGCTCTGAAAAAAGTTTTGTTGCAGTTTATACAGATAGTCAAGTTACTCTCGACCTAATTAAAAACAACTTCAAACAGGGATACATCATATCAAAAATAAGACAAACAATAGCAAAACTCAGGGAACAAAATTGGATAGTACATTTCGGCTGGATAAAATCACATGTTGGAATTTATGGGAATGAAATGGCAGATCAATTGGCAAAACAAGCTGCAACAGAAACCAGCGTAACCGTAAGAATATACAAAATACCTAAATCATCAATAGTTGCCCAAATAAAAGAAGAAGGAACCATTAAATGGCAGAACGAATGGGACAACGCAGATAAAGGAGCCACATGTAAGAAGTTCTTCCCATCAGTCAGAGACAGATTAAACTTAAATGTGAAATAACTCCAGAATTTTCTGAAATGGTAACTGGTCATGGAAAAAATAAATCACATCTTTATCGTATTGGAATATTAAACAACGCAACCTGTCCATGTAGAAAAGCAATTCAAAATGTAGAACATCTGCTTTATAATTGTGAATTGCAGCAGCATTCTAGAAATAAGTTGAAAGAAGAAATCAGCAAAGAAGGAGGAACATGGCCTGTGACGGAGAAAGAAGAAAATACACAAATATTTAAGACATTTTAAAAAATATATAAAAACAATAGTGTACGAAAATGAGTGATTAACAAGTGACGAAGATAAAAAAACATGTAAACAAAAACCAAATATGTGATGTTATGTAATGTTATGTTATCTGATTTTATGTTTGTTATGTTATGCATGTAATATTACTACGGTAATGGGGCATGCTGAAAAAAAAAATGAAAAAAAAAAAAAAATAATAATAATAATAATAATAATAATAATAATGATTTATTTTAGCTGCCAGAGTTAAGGCCATAAGGCCTTCTATTCCACTCAACCAGCGAATAGTAAAATTATACAAAAATTACGTACATATTACAATTTTAAGATATTAAAATACAGACTAAACAAAATACAATGATGATGGATCTAATACTAGCTAATGCTAACAAAAACATAGAATATAATAAAATTATAATTATATAAAATAAAGTAAGTAGCTTCCTACATGATTATTAATAGAATGCTCTATATAGTTGTTATGTACTTAATGTTTTCATTGTGTCGAACTTAAGATATCAGTTAATTTGGATTTAAATAATGATAGCGATTGACAGTCCCTGACATGACTGGGAAGTGAGTTCCATGCTCTAGCCATAGATATTGTGTAAGATTCAGAGTACAGACAGGTCCTGTGTTGTGGTATCAAAAGTAAAGAAGAGTCTTGTGATCTTGTTCCTAAATTGTGATGAGCCGATAAATGTTGAAAACGTGTTGTTAAATAAGTTGGTAAATATGTGTGCAGAATTTGGAATAGTAAGGTATGTGAATGTAAAGTTCTTCTGTCATTTAGGCGTAGCCATGATAAGGCCTGAAATGAAGGAGACACGTGGTCATAACGACGGAGATTGAATATAAATCGAATGCACGCATTATGAGCACGCTGTAGTCTGTCAGATAGATCAGTTGTCAGATTAGTCAGTAATATGTCGCAGTAGTCGAAGTGTGGCATTATAAGAGTCTGTACAAGTATTTGTTTTAATTTTGTAGGAAGGAATGGGTTATATCAAGACAAAATATTTTGCTAAATATGTGTCAACAAAAATCAACCATGATATAAACTTACAGTTACTAATTATGTAATCAGCCATTTGTATTGTTACCTGAAACAAAAGAGAGTTTCAATCAGTACTGAAAAATGTATAAAATGAAATGAAAATTGTACCACAACCTTAAAATATCGGTATACAGGTGTCAACAAATCCCTGCTACCAAAACAATGTAACTTAGCTCGTAAACTATTTGAGGTAAAGGCACACAGGTTCTTTGCAACGTATTATTTAACAACACGTTTTCAACATTTATCGA
>JASPKZ010005283.1:1997500-2202500 GCA_030220185.1 Diploptera punctata | reverse complement strand
CAGAAACAACTCACTAATATTATTTTTAATAAAATTAATAATTTGTTTTTTCATTCTTTAATGAAATAGTTTTAAGATTTGTTAATATATTTACCTAATGCCTTGTAATAAGCGATAGATTAATTCATTATAGTTTATTATTTTCTTTGTATTTTTTTTCTTCCTTTTCTTTTTATGTATAGTAGATTCGAGCTGTTATTCCTTTCTGTATTCATTCTATCATTAATTTAATTTTAATTTTATTTAATTTTATTGTATTTTAGCCATTGTTTTCATTATTATTCAATTTGACAGATAATTAATTCTTTAGTATGGCTATATTTGTAATTTTTTGTATTTATATGTAACATGTGTTTGTCCTGGTGAGTGGAAGAGAAGGCCACATGGCCTTAACTCCACCAGGCTAAATAAATCTATTCTATTCTATTTCTACTTGTGACCATGTATTTAGTTTTATTGATATTTTAAATTATTGCCAGATACTGTATTTTGCTCACATAAATTCACACATTATCTGTAATTTATTCACGAAACGTGGTAACTCTAGCGATCATGTTTCTCTGTTTGTATAGGACATGACATAATAAATGTTAAAGGATTACTTGTCGAAAGTAAGGCACGTGTGTTATTACATCTGAGGTAATGTTTCACATAAAGAAGTGCAGCTAGTGGAGTTTCTAAAGATCATCACATGAACTAGCTTTTAATGCCAACCAAGGCTTTCTCTAACGTAGCTTAAGTCTCCCTCCATATAATATAAAGCTTGCAAGGTCTAAGTTAGAGCAAGCAGGTTTTATTGTAGCCGCCGAAAGCCTCATTCACAGGGAACGCTACAATTTTCCGCAAAGTTGACGCTAATGCTCCTCCAACCCCCGCCTTCTTGGTCTCCACCATCACAAGTTTGACCTCTTTCTTGCTTTCATCCCCTCCTTAAGACGAAGGAGAAGAAGAAAAAATCTTTATATCCTCTCAGGGAACGAAATTTTTCTACACCCCCTTCCTTTTCTTCACAATTTTCTCTCCGGTATGGTATCGTCGTCTACGAGTTTCATTTCTACAGAGTCTGGGCCCCCAACCCGCTTTCCACCCTCTAGTTCTAAAGAGCTGAATTCTTTCCGGTCCTGATCTAACTTATAGCTTTCCTTTTCCTCGCACATCCATAACTTCCGTGAAAAGTAGAAAGGGGGCTGTGATCTTTACCGACATGTACGTGACGAGGTACTTGCCAGGGTTCCTGTCCCAGAAACAGCATGCTCCAACCACTACTAACTTATGTACCTATTACTAATATGGTAATTTGACGGGTTAATGAAATTTTGAAGATGTGACGAAATTCAAAAAATTATTTTCTTCTTCTTCTCCTTATTTAAATCCAAATTAACTGATATCTTAAGTTCGACACAATGAAAACATTAACTGCATAACAACTATATAGAGCATTCCATTAATAATCGTCTACGAAGCTACTTACTTTATTTTATATCATTTTAATTTTATTATATTCTATGTTTTGTTAGTATTAGCTAGTATTAGATTACATCATCATTGAATTTTGTTTAGTCTGTATTTTAATATCTTAAAATTGTAATATGTACGTAATTTTTGTATAGTTTTACTATTTGCTGGTTGAGTGGAAGAGAAGGCCTTATGGCCTTAACTCTGCCAGCTAAAATAAATCATTGTTATTATTATTATTATTATTATTATTATTATTATTATTCCTTTCCAGGATTACGTCAATGCGACCTATTCCGGTCTCAAGTCCATCGTTTCCTTGGCCGTCCCAATAATCTTTTTCCATGCGGTTTGTAGGTGTTGATCATTTTGGGTAAACCTGTATTGTTCATTCTACCTAAATATTTCTTTCATCGGTGTTTGTGCTCTTCCAATTTATCGAGTATTGAAAATATATCCAGTTAATTTCTTATTGAGTCATTGTGTAATATATCCATGCGTGTACATCCTTTTACGGATCTTAAACATTTCATTTCAATAGCTTGAATGTGTGAGATATATATTTTTAAGTACCCAAAATTGATTCAGATCCATACAAAATAACAAAAACACCAATCATCTTATAAACCTGAGCTGAGTTTCTCTTCGAGGCTTTCGGAGGGTTTTTCTTATGGTGTCGCACATCATTTGTTAACAATTTAATTTATTACATAGGCTGTATCCCAATCATAGCTATAGCAGAACCAAGATAGTTACAGTGTGTGCTATCTGTTCTATTATTTAATTTTTGATTACTATTTTTGCTCTGACTGGCAATTTGCCCTGAAAAGCCATAATTTTAGTTTCAGAAGTTGAGACTTTAAGTTTATATAATAGAGTCTTAATTAATCAAACGTGTAAATGGCTCTTTGTAAAAAATAAAATCGTGGGAAATATTGAAGGCAAGAGGGTACCCGGCTCGACTTATAGAGGATAAAAATTCTTTATAATGACACGAAAATTATCTTTAATTTAGATAATCATTCCATAGATTAAATTTTAATTCAAATACATAGGACCAATAATTAAAACATTTAAAAAAAGTTTTAAAATAATCTGCACCCCATAGTGCACAAACAAAAATTACAAAAATTCTGCACATAGCCCAGTTATTGCGCCTTCAGATTACGATTTATTTCGATACATGCACATTTATTGCGTGAAATTTCGAAAATACTGAAAATATTGAAAGTATAGAAAGAGTTGCAGATATAAATTGTACATAGGCTAAAGGGCTAAATCCATGTTCATATACATGACAGGGACTGTTACCATCCTACTATCTCTAAAATGTGCTAAACTGAAAATATATAAAACGTTTTACACGATTCCATAAAGTTTTCTGCCCAAGAGTATGTCTTTCATTGCAAACTCAGCATTCAATCATGCCATGTTCACAGCTTTACTATGGATGTATAGGTGCGGTAGCTTCCCGTTTCTTTCCGCACCCCACTCTCTCTCTCCTTCTTGTTCTTCCTTTCAAGTGATTGACCAAGGGGTCTGTTACGGTTTCAATCCAACGTTTGAATGGTTTGCTCAACGATCTCTTGCCTGGTGGCTGGTAATTTAAGACTTGACGCGGTATTCTTGTTCTGCTCATTCTTCTTACGTGAGACTTCCAGTTATTTTGTACATAGTCCATGATTGATTCTGTTTTTAATTCTTTGAGAATCTCAGAATTCCTATTATGGTCTGTTCTTGAGTAACTAAAATGTGGGAGGTTTGAATTGGACACCCTGTATTTGATAGTTAGAAAGCAATAGCTTTACACAATCTGACCGAATTTTGCAGAAATATTGCATCACCTTGAAGAATACTTTATTTGACAGGAAATGCGCTTTTGTTTTAAAAATTGTACGTTTAACACGTGACCTACTTACTTAATAAAAACAAATCATCAACCAATGATTATACGACATTTCCGGAGATAATAAAATTGAACAACACACAACAATAAAATGCAACGTGACGAGGATATCAAACTACACAACATGAAATAATGCACGTAAGTGGATCTTCAATTTACATTTAAGAAATCTCCTCTGATGTATTTGAGGGGTTCACAGCAAAAGTGCACCAAGTCCATAGTTTACTTTTTTAATAAAAACTGATATAAAGTTAATGTAATATATTTAAATACAGATTATGAATTAAACATTAAGTTTTTTTACTGTGAAAAAGAGCAAATATAATACTTGGTTCACTATTGCACTGAAGAATTATTGATATAACTAACTCACTTGCACTACCGAACCGTGGGTTCATGGCCGCACGGATATAAGCTATCTGCACATCCCTATCCTGAGCTAATGTTTTCCAACCTTACCCTGTAGGCCTATAATCTACTTCCCTCAAATCATGTTTGATGTTATTCTCCCAACTCATTCTTGTTGTAATGAAATGGGAGTTTACTCCCTGATTTTCCTATAAGAAGCTTCCATGCCCCTCTTTCATTCCCCATTCGTGTCACACGTCCTGCCCATAGTAGTCTACGAGACTTAACTGTTCTTATTATATCTGGTTTCCTATAAATATCATGTAGCTCACTGTTAGAGAGTCTTCTCCATTCGCCTGTCTGTTCATCTCTCTTTGGTCCAAAATTTTTCTTGTGAACTTTATTCTCAAACACTCGTAATATCTTCTCCTTCCTTAAAGTAAGAGTCCATGTTTCGCATGCATACAATATAACTGGGAGAATAACAGTTTTATAATATATTTATAGTTTAACGTTTTTTTAGAGAAATTGGGACAAGAGTGATTGTAATATATAATAGCAAGTAATCCAGAATTGAGCCTATCTTTAATTTCCTTGTGCATCTAATTCCTATTTGTAGTTATTGTTGCTAGGTATTTTAATTCAGCCACTTCTTCAAAATTTTGATCCAAAATTCACATAAAATTAGTATTTTCAATTTATGGATTTGGTCCACTTATACTCTAAACCCCTAATTTACCCTAGCTTTTCTACAGAAAGTATTTATCAATTTAGACAAAATGTATTACTAAGAAACTAACTCAGATACAAAATCGAACCCGATGGTTCATGTCCGCGCGGATTTAAAATGCATACATTCCTATAATGCACATCCTTCAAAACATCATTTTTCAACCGATTTTTTGGCCTATGTTCTTCCTTTATTAATATTTTTATAGCCGATTAATGTTTTAAATTCTTTGTGAAGGGCATCTAAGATTGAATTTCATAGGATGAAATTTCGGGAAGGAATAAGTCAAAATGTTGAGGGGATGATTATTAATCCTAGAAATGTTCTAATTCAATTTAGTGAAAGGCTATAAACTCTTGTTGATGGATCAAAGACTGAGAATAGATTTGTTATCATTTTCAGTTTATTATTTTAATACTTACTCCTTTTTTTTTTTTGTAAAGAGGGGAGCTTTCTCTCTGGTTTTCCTATGGGAAGATTCCATGAAACTCTTTCATTCAATATTCGTGCTATATGTTCTACCCATCGCAGTCTACGTGACTTAACTTTTTTTTTTTATTATGGGTACATCTGGTTTCCCATAAGGATTATATAGCTCACTATTATTTTGTTTTCTTATTCACCTGTCTAAGAGGTATGTCTTCGCCCAAAAATGTATATTCTCAAATACTCGTAATCTTTTCTCTTCCCTTACATAAGAGATCATTTTCCGCATCTGCATGTAATTGGAAGAAATACGTACTATCTTACATGAAGCGAACAGGGAAAGAACCAAGCAAGTTTTTTTTTTTTTTTTTTGTCCTCGAAATTAAGTTGAAGGCGTCATTAGATTTTCCACAGAAATCACTACAATTTAAAATATATAGTTCAGTCATGGCGTAATTTACCTCCAAAGTTTCCCTAACAGGTGAGGAAGTACTTCTATAAGTTTAAGTTTTTTTTTTTTTTTTAGTTTTTTGAAAGTGCAATTAGCATTTTTTAGATACGTTTGGATGACCAGAGTCCCTGTAAAGTAAAATAACATGTATTTCCAAAATAAATAAATTATTAAAATCTATATTATAATATTTTAAATATTAGAAATTTAAGATCAATGGATGGACAGATAGGAATGACGTTTGGTTTCCGGAAGACGGCGGCAAATGCCATGATACCGGATGATGATAATGAGAAATTTAAAAGTAGATCCATGAAAAAATTACAATATCTGTATGAACCCAGATAGGTTTACTGTCTACGAAACAGCCAGTAGCTTCAAAATCATATGGTATAGGTAATAAAACAAAAGTTCTGGAGAGATCGGCGATCGCGTTTCTTCGGGAATAGATCCTCCTCGAAACCAAATCATCGATAAAGCAACGGCTAGAACTAACTGGAATACTCCCTGCGGTCATTTCCGACTCATGAGTCGCGACCCATGAATCCCTTATATCATATAAGTCGAGACTTGAGAGTATTATTGCAGCCAGCGAAATTCAAAAGCCTCCCCAATAATGCGTCATAATTTTTTTACAAGTTAAGGAAGACGGTATCCAACAAATATTAAAAAGTTTTCGCAACCATGACGCTCGCTTTATGGTGTGATCTATTACTCCGGAATCGCCAGGATTCAAATCTAAAATCATATTCTCGTGTCTACGAAATAACACCTCCTGTTTAAGTGAACCACCTATTAAAGAAGTGCTTTTGACAGAAAAGAACTACAGACTTTTTAAAGTTTTTATAAATAAAGTTTATAAAATACTTTAATTTTATATAAAATTATATCACGATTCATTGTCCACCGCTGTGGTATCGAGGTAGCGTGCTGCCTTGTCACGCAACGGGCCCGGGTTCGATCCCCAGTCGGGACAGTTTCCAGGGTGAGGTTTTTACCGGAGTTTTTTCTCACCTGTAAGACAAATGTCAGGAAACTTTAAGGCCCAAACGGTCCCCGAATATCATATGGCCATCGCAATCATCATTGTTCATATTCATCTTAGGTTAAGCTTAGGATTAAGGACTCTCCTGGCGTACCACTATCATCATCATCATCATCACCCATCATATCATCGGGGCAACGTAACCCCGCCTTCCAGGCGTATTATCTCAGATCTTGGTTACAATTACGCCAATGCCAGGAGAGAATACCAGAAATGTCCAAAAAAAGGACAACCTGGGGCATTAAATATATATATATTAATTAAATAAAATAAAACGTAGTTTTATTTGATTTTCATATTTATTATATAATTCAGTGACAGCTGTTTCGGTACACTGTACTTTCTTCTGACATGTTAACAAATTATAAATTTATTTAAATTTAAATAAATATTGTTGTATTGTTGCTTAGATCAGTTGGAACACAATTCATAATTTGTTAACATGTCTGAAGAAGGTACAGTGTACCGAAACAGCTGTCACTGAATTATATAATAAATATGAAAATCAAATAAAACTACGTTTTATTTTTATTTAATTAATAAATATGGATTTTCATCAAGTAAATACCAACTCAATTGATTATAAATATATAGCCTGTGCCCGCTCCTTGAATTTCCTTCCTCAAGATATCAGTGATTGCCGCACACTTGGCACTTTTAAGTCACGCTTATAAAGTTACCTGCTGTCTAATAATTAATTGTCTCTATTTATTTAAATTTATACCATGTCATTAATATTTTTTCTCTTTTTTATGTATCTTGTACATATCAATTCGTTAAATCTAGAGTAAATCAAAATACATTATAAATATTAATTGTATTCTTTTTATAACATGTAATCGTTTATGTTTGTTGTAATTTAGATGTAAGACTATTTTTTTTTGTATTTTTTAAAACCTGGTTGGGTGGCAGACAAGTCCGTAACTCTGCCAGGTAAAATAAAGCTTTATTATATATATTGACTCACAACTTTGTAACAAACTATAACCCTACTTATCTTAGATTTAATAAATAGTTTTTTATAAAATTCGGATAATAATAATAATAATAATAATAATAATAATATAATAATAATAATAATAAACCTAAGATCTCAGCCTGGACGACCATGACAATCACATATCCATCGAAACGGCTACCCCTATATAATGTCTTGATGGAAATGGATAGTGACTTTAGAGAGACACTGTATTTGTTTTTAGCTCAAATAGTAATACTATACCTACTTTGCTATCGTAAGATTGGCTTGCAATATGATGTAAAATTCTGTATCACATTGTATGAAATATAGCTCGAGTTAGAGTCGACATGCACACTTTTATGCAAACTGATGGAATTTATACTTTTTCCTCAATCAGCTATATGGATCAGACAAGAAGAGAGAGGGACTTTATTATCAGTGTAGCGCGGATTCCGGGAGACTCCAGTCGGACCGTGTCCAGCAGATCGGTCCCCCGGAAACCGGAACTGACGACAGCAGCAGAAAACGACTGAGGGAGAGAGGGTAGCAGTGGACACAATTTCCGGAGGGAGGAAGAGATGCCTATATATATAGACTGTCACCAAAACCCTAAGAAGCAATCTTGGATGACCAATGGGTGTCCGAATTCCGGTTAGGACAGCGCAAATGTTTTCTCGTGTACGCTGTAATTGTAAATTGCATAGGGAGTGGATCTGTTTGTGACAGCCAGATATTGTTTAATTAACTCCTACGCTATGACATGTTAAGATACCAGGGATTAACATTCTATATTTCACATTGCTTTTCTTATCGTTTCCATACTAAATTTTTATTTGCATTTATGTTTTTACGCATACGATCAATTCTGGAAATGCATGCTATTATGTATTACATAGTCCACCTCTGTGATCTCGAGGTAGCGCGCTGCCTTGTCAAGCAGCGGGCCCGGATTCGATTCCCAGTTTGGACAGTATCCTGGGTGAAGTTTATATCGGTTTTTTTCCTCGTCTGTAAGGCAAATGTCAGGAAGCCTAGGGCCCAACGGTTCCCGAAAATCATCGGCCATTATCATTATTATCCTTATAATTTCACCGGTGTGAAAGGCAACGGGAAGCTACACACCGATAATTTCCTAGTAAAGCTGCAAAGCATAGCATGAAAATTATATGACTGCAGTGAAAGATCTGCCATACGGCGGAACACAGTAGAACTGAATGTATTACATGGACTCTTGTCGTCCCAACTTCTCTCTAAAAACGTTAAACTGAAAATATATTTTCTTCTTTAATTAACTTTTAATCATTTATTTATGCTTAGCAGCGCACGCCGGGCATTAGCTCGTTTTAAATAATAGCTACAATTTGAGACAAATAGTAATTGAAGATAGGTAGTATTTTATTTAACAATGTTCTGTATTAGCGTAATTTGCTTCGAAATATAAAAATGGTTGTGAAATATCGTATAGACTGCACTGAACAACAAAAATTAAACTTTTTTTTTCTTGGAAAAAAAAATGTGATTCTGATAGCATTTTTTCTCCTGAATTCAAATATGATATCGGCTTTTCTCCATCACGCAAGGTTTCCAAGAGACAAGAATTTATAATTTCAAATATTTTAATATTTTCTACTGAACCGAAAGTGCGTTTTTCGGCTCATTACTGCAGCGTCGTTATCCTCCCTAGACTGTGATATTCATGAACTATGCCAATATTCCTTTCTCTTTGCATCTACCCCCACTCTCTCTCTTTAGCTCTCCTGGTGCGCTGTGCCTACGGCGCATTTCCCCTCTACCTCGGAACCTTCATATACGTGGTGCACAGGCAGAACGTTATCATTCTTCATTCATTCATTGTTTCATCGATCCATTCCGAGATGGGATTGGAACTCTAAAATGGACAAGGTCGTCTGAAGCCGAGAAGCGGCGCAGTTTTAGTTGGTCCTGTAGACCAGGGAAGAAGCCACCCTGGCTTGGACGCTAGCATGAGTGTAGTATGAGGTATGGTGTGGTCTTTGTCTTGTAAAAGTATTATCATTTATTTATTTATATTATGTTCTTGAATGATCAAATGTTTATCTTGATTTTGTTTTTACTTCAGACTACTTGTTTGCATTAAATATCCTTTTTTTATATAATTAATGTTCAATGTGATTTATGTGCACGTAGCTGTTTGGTATAATCCTATACGGAAACTCACTCACTTAGGAGATCATTTCCAGCTCCCTTTATTTTGCTGTCTAGCTTTCCTGATTGATAATCATAGTGAAAACAATCATTTTCAGTCACTCTGTGGGTTTGAGAATCATTATTGATTTATGTTAATACGCCTTGGAAAGAAAGATGAATCAATCCTTGCCTTCTAGGGGCCCGAGGCAAGTAATTTTGTGATTAATAACCTTGGAGGTAATCAGATCTACGCTAATAGAAGCAAACGGGAAACAAGAGACGATCCTCTAAGCGGCACAGATGTTGCGCAGTAGCGTGGTTCTCAACCCCACACTACATTCGTAACTACACAATATTCGAACATTCGAACAAAGTAAGAAATGACGATTTTGTGCTATATTTTGCCTGTGGAGCATCCCTCTTGATGGTCCTACACTAATCGGACAGCATATTAGGATTCCATTTGCCTTGATATCTCTTTTCCGTAGCTGAAATCTCCTGAGTTAGCTCATTAGGCTTTATTTTGCAATGGCCAAATGGACGAAAAAATATTTATTAAAAAATAATTATTTAAATCCAATAACTGAAAGTGAAATAAAAAAAACTGTGGGTGATGGAGAAATTCCGGATACATATTTGAAAACACGATAAAAAAATTGCATTAAGTACAACTATTGGTACTCTTGAGACAAAAATCATGTTAACCACTGCTATTAACAAGCTGTTGACCGTTGTGGTCTAGTTGCTAGGCTATGTTCCTTGTCTCTAGTCCCGAGGATCGCGGGTACAAACTCAAGGAGGATCGAGAGATTTTTTTGGGATGGAGAAATCCAAGTTGCAAGTTTCCAGGAGGGACTTTAAACCGTGAGTCCCGAATATGAAGATTTTTCAGGCTCTTTAAAGAACCGCAAGGCTGAATAAAAATGCATCTGAGCAAAATTTGACCTATGTTCCTCCAAACAAATAATGCTTTAGTTTCCCACTAGATGTCTCCTAGAAGCGATGTAGTAACCAAATGACACTCATTGACATATTTAGGGAAATAAGCGTAACTAAATTATATTGGTTAAGAAATTTCTAACTAGGAGAACATCAATGAGCCGAAAGAGACGAACGGGGGTCGATGAAGAAAGTACCTAAGTGCGAAGGCAAGGAAATATTTTAAGCGTTCAAAGAGAGATCAACAGACAGGTGAATGGAGAAGACTTCATAACAGTGAACTACGTGGTCTTTACAGGAAGCAGATAGTAATAAAAACAGTTAAGTCTCGTAGACTGCGATGGGCATGACATTTGGCACGAATGGGAAATGCAAGGCGTGCGTGGAAGCTTCTTGTAGGAAAACCAGAGAGAAAACGCCCAGTTGGTAGACCAAGAATGAGGTAGAGAATAACATTAACTATGATTTGAGGTAAGTAGATTATATAGGGAATGATTGGAAAACATTAGCTCAGGATAGAGAGTATGGAGAGCTTATGTTCGCGCGGCCATGAACCTACGGGTTCGATAGTGCCAGTGGGATAGTTAGTTTGTTAGTTAGAACCTATCAGCGAGTGTGAAGAAATTAATTAAAAAAGAAACTGTGAAGAAGGGACACTTTTACCAGAAAATTACTAATGTGTATGCAGTGAAGTACAGAGAAACAAATAAAGTAAATATGGAAATTTTATGTGAACATCCGTGAAGTTAAGTTCAAGAATCTCATGTGTATCTAAACAATGCTACCCGCGCGACATTAGCATGGAAAGGGACACTTGTGGCCCACAGACCGCCAGTTTGACATGATTTTTGTCTCATGAGTACCAATAGTTGTACTTAATGCAGTTCTTTATCGTGTTTTCAAACATGTATTCGAAATTTCTCCATCACAGTTTTTTTTTATTTCAATTTCAATTAATGGATTTCTATAATTTTTTTATAAACCTAGATTTCTTCCCGGAAAAACTTAGCGCAGTGAGCGATGAGCACGGGGAACACTTTCATCAGGACATTGTAGCTATGGAAAAGAGATATCAAAGCAAATGGAATCCTAATATGCTGGCCGATTATTGTTCGTCCATCAAGAGGGATGCTCCACATGCGATATATAGCAGAAAATCGACATTTCTTACTCTCTAGGTGAGTCCGAATGTTCGAATATTGTGTAGCTACGAATGTAGAAAATATTAAAGTGTTTGAAATTATAAATGCCTGTCTCTCGGAAAAACCGATATCATATTTGAATTCAGGAGAAAAAAAAAAACTATCAGAATCACATATTTTTCTTTCTAAGACAAAAAAAAAGTTTCTTTTTTGCTGCTCAGTGTAATATTGATTTACAGGCTAACATCGAAGAATGATATATTTATTAATTTTTTAAAGAAAAATTAAACGCTTGAACTGGGAATTGAACCCTGTACCTCTGATTATGTACTTCAGCGTGCACTCCATTGAAAACCGGATATAACCGCTAAATTTTCTTTGCACTTTTACAGTCAGAGGTTCAGGGTTCGATTCCCGGTTCAACTGTTAATTTTTCTTTTCAGGAAATAAATGTGTCCTGAACTGAAATGTATTGAACTAAATATAATGTCAAAATTATTATTATTTCAACTATCAGTTGAGATATGTTTTCCTGTAAGCAAGAACACTCTAATAACATATTCATTTATCAGTAAATCAGTGGTGATTCTGTTTCTATTGTTGTTTTCCAACTCCGAATGTTGAGTTGCAATAAGGATTAAAATTATAGTTGGGGCAATTCTTCGTGCAATTTCAGCTAGTTGGACGTCGAGGAGAAATCTTTTATTGAAATTATTTATCATCATCATCATAATTCACGAATTTAGGTCATTTGTTGACCTGTTTCGGCCTCAAGAGAAACACCATCCAAAAGTCGTTTGAGTGGACGTCCTGGTCTTCTTCTTTCTGCAGGTTGATCTATTATAACAATCAGTGACGCTTCAGTTCGTAGTTACTTGGCAACAAAACCTATACTTTATATTCTAGCAAAACACAAAACACGCTATCAAACATAAAATACAGGTTCAACATAACGTAAAATACACTTTAATGATGATCTCGTCGTATAAATACAGGAAAAAATTTCCTTGACTTTTCTGAAAGTATATTAATAGTTTCATCTTGGACTGCTTTTAAAATGCTTCCTGATGAACCATGAAAATCACCTTCTCCGCTCCTTTTTACTTTAAATTCACATATGGAACTAGCACCCAAAATTGTAAAATATAATAACAATATTCCCTCCATGGTATCTTTACCTTGTCGTGGTGGAGTGGCTCGCGTGCTTAAATGATCCCGAGAGCTATGGCGGCGGTAGCATTGCTGCCGATAGGGTTACCCATGCCGGACTGGTCGAAGGTGATAAGCCAGACGAAAAAAGTACCTTGATCGAAGGAGTGACGATCTTTCACCGTAAAAATACAACCGTCAAGAATTGCGGACATGGGTTCAACTGAGGTAAAATTTTCCGGAGGTCAAATAGTCCCCCATTAGGTTCTCCGGGCGGGGACTACTTCAGGGAACCCATGCCAAAGGCTGAAACACAGGGACATGTTCCTAGGAATATGGAATGTTAGGACTTTATACAATAGCGGGGCACTAGAAATATTAACGCGGGAATTAGATAATAGATGTATAATGTTATGGCGGTTCCCACAATATTGTATGGATGTGAAACTTGGGCTCCAGTGAAAAGACAGAAGGATAGAATACAGACGGCAGAGATGCGGTTCCTAAGACAAGTAAAAGGATGTACAAGACTTGATAGAATAAGAAATGAGGATATAAGAGAAGAATTGAAAGTACAGCCTTTATTGGATAAAGTCACGAATTAGAGACAGAAATGGATTGATCACATGGATGGAATGAGTAAGGAGAGATATCCATTGTTAGCCAGGAACTATCAAGCAAGAGGAAGGCGTGATGTTGGAAGACCTAGAAGACGTTGGGCTGATGCAATATGAAGTCGGAACGGGCAATTGCCTAATCCCTGGAGTGATGATGATGATGATGAATTAGATAAATCGCCCTTGGATATAGCCAGAGGGAAAACGCCGAGTTTGTAGACCAAGAAAGAGGTGGGAGAACAACATTAACTATGATTTAAGGAAGTAGAATATACAGGGAATGATTGGAAAGCATTAGCTCAGGATAGGGATGTATGGAGAGCTTATGTCCGCGCGGCCATAAACCTACGGGTTCGACAGTGCCAGTGAGTAAGTAAGTAATAACAATGTTTCTTGATGTAACGATTTTTTTTCTCCAAACCCACATTTTTGTGTTGTGGTATTTTGTGTGTAGCGTGAAAACGTTTCCTGATATGAGTTCCCATGTTAAACGTAACCGCCTTGGTCCCCATTACACGTCCTCAAAGTCTGTAAAGGGAATTTATTGACACCCTGTATGTATATAGCTTGTAGATAAGACATCGTCATTATTTGTCATGTTACTCTTGTATTAGCGAGGATATGGAGAGCTACAGTTAAGCAACGGCACTAGATTGACGAAACCAGCTATAACGACTGGAGATTCAAAATGCTGACCACATGTCACCTGTAAACTTGTTGGATGATTGTACACTTATTACACAGGTCAACATGATTTTTTTATCATGAGTATCAATAGTTGTACTTAATGCAGTTTTTTATCTTGTTTTCAAATATGTATTCGGAATTTCTTCATCACTCACATTTTTTTATTTCATTTTCAATTAATGGATTTCAATAATATTTTTTAATAAACGTCTTTTCGCCCATTTGTCCATTGTAAAATAAAACCAACAGAGTTAACTCAAATGGTTTCAGCTACGTAAAAGAGATATCAGGCAAATGGAATCCAAATATGCTGGCCGATTATTGTTGGGCCATCAAGAGGGATGCTCCACAGGCGAAATATAGCAGAAAATCGTCATTTCTTACTTTCTAGGTGAGTCGGAATGTTCGAATATTGTGTAGTTACGAATGTTGAAAATATTAAAGTGTTTGAAATTATAAACGCCTGTTCTGTCGGAAACCTTGCGTGATGGAGATAAACCGATCTCATATTTGAAATCAGGAGAAAAAATACTATCAGAATCACATATTTTTCTTTCTGAGACAAAAAAGTTTCTATTTTTGTTGCTCACTGTTATTAACAAATGTGGATGTGATGTCAGCAGCTAGCTGGACTGTCATGCCATGGAGTTTTTTTACTCGAATCCGGAGTAATGGTAAGTAGAAGTATGAAATGAGAAGCCCTATTACTGATTATTGGAATTTTTAAAATTCATGGTGAATCGCCGTTCAGGTAATGAAGTGAAATGTTAAAACATAAAAATGAATACCCGATGTATCTAAGAACTTTATTCTCAAATACTCGTAACATTTTGTCCTCTCTTATAGTAAGAGTCCACGTTTCGCATTCATAAAATATAACTGGAAGAATAATAATTTTATATGCTGGCCGATTATTGTTGGACCATCAAGAGGGATGCTCCACAGGCGAAATATAGGTGAAAATCGTAATTTCGTACTTTCTAGGTGAGTCCGAATGTTCGAATATTGTGTAGTTACGAATGTAGAAAATATTAAAGTGTTTGAAATTATAAATGCCTGTTCTCTCAGAAACCTTGCGTCATGGAGAAAATCCGATATCATATTTGAATTCAGGAGAAAAGATAAAATCAGAATCACACATTTTTCTTTCTGAGACAAAACAAAAACAAAAAGTTTATTTTTTGTTGCTCAGTGTAATGCAAAGCTACCTGATATTTGACTACCTTTTCCTGGCCATCTAACTTCCTGTAAAGCGACTATATCCAAGGGCGATTTATCTAACTGCTGCGCTAATATGTCTACTGCCTCACTATTATATAATGTCCTAACATTCCATGCCCCTAGAAACCTGTCCTTGTGTTAGAGCCTTTGTCATGGATTCCCTAAAGTAGTCCCCGCCCGGAGAACGGAATGGGAGGCTATTTGACCTCCGGAAATTTTTATCTGAGTCGAACCCATGTCCGCGCTTTTTGACGGTTGAATTTTTACCTGAAAAATCGTCACTCTTTCGACCAAGGTACTTTTTTCGGTAACCCTTTCGGCCGCAAATGTTAGCACCGACATAGCTCTCAAGGTCATTTAAACACACATGCCACTCCACCTCGACAAGGTAAAGATATCATGGAGGGGATACTAAAAGGTCTAAAGTAAAGTAAAGTAAAGTGATCCCACAACAGGCCCGGAGGCCCTTGGGGTAGTAGGAGGTTAAGGCTCCCACTTTTTCTAGACAATTGCACTTTGTCAGCCGGGTTGTCAGCCCTGCGTGACGGCCGTCTTTACCCCCAGAACAAGCGTCTGGTACTCATTTCCGTTAGAGGCTGAGTCGACCCCAGGGCCATAGTGCCGCCAGAGGGTTTGGGTCAGTTTAAAAATCCTGACCCCAACGGGACTTGAACCCTCGACCCTCCGGCTTGTAGCTCAGTGCCTTTACCACTACGCTACGGCGTGCCCTTTTAATTGTTTGACGAAGTTTTTAACAGACGTTTATTTTAGTTGTAGACGACTGATCCATTAGGTACTGATTTTAAGATTTTAATAGTTTATTGAAGATCTGTGACAACACTGAGCAACAAAAAATAAACTTTGTTTGTTTCAGAAACAAAAATATGTGATTCTGGTAGTATTTTTTCTCCTGATTTCAAATATGATATCGGGTTTCCTCCATCACGTAAGGTTTCCGAGAGACAGGTTTTTATAATTTCAAACACTTTAATATTTTCTACATTCGTAACTATACAATATTCGAACATTCGGACTCACCTAGAAAGTAAGAAATGGCGATTTTCTGCTATATTTCGCCTGTGGAGCATCCCTCTTGATGGTCTAACAATAATCGGCCGGCATATTAGGATTCCATTTGCCTTGATATATATTTTCCATAGCTGAAATCTCCTGATGAAAGTGTTCCCCGTTTTATTTTACAATGGACAAATTGACGAAAAAACGTTTATTAAAATAATAATTATTTAAATACATTAATTGAAATTGAAATAAAAAAACTGTGGGTGATGGAGAAATTCCGAATACATGTTTGAATACACGATTAGCCTACAAGGATGCCGATTAATCTGGCCTGACTCATCATCACAAAGGCAGAAGAATATAAATGAAACGAAATTAATGACAAGATTATGAAGAGATTGAGGAATGAAGTTTTGGTACCGTAAATGGGGGAAACTAAAGAAAAACCTGTTTTGAGACCGATTCGTCCACCACGAGCCCCGTGTGTAGTGAACAAGAATCTAACTCCGTACACTAAGTAACAAGGACAAACAACTAACCGCTTCCGCCACGAAGTCCCTCTAGATATGTAATGTTAGGTAAAAATTCTAGGTGATGCAGTTTGCAGCGTAGACTTTGTGCAAAATTTCACTCCCTCTTGCGAGAAGTCTTAAAGCATTCCAGCTTATTTCTTTTTATCTTGCAAACATACCATTTCAGCAGAAACCTAGCTTACATCTCTCTCTTTCTCCCCCCTCTCTCTCTCTCTCTCTCTCTCTCTCTCTCTCTCTCTCTCTCTCTCTCTCTCTCCACCTTTTTCGGAGAGTGCAATTCTAAATATAAAAAGAAAAACTAAAATGTACGATTTTCCGTAGAAAAAAGTTACATGTTATATATGTTAGTTTACATGGATGATGATGTTACTACAGGGCGATTCAGTAAAAGCATGCAACATTCATTGGGGTGTTCTACTGACAAGGGAACCGTCAACCACTGCATACCGAAACTACCTTGAAATTTATTCCAGATAAACATTGTGATGTACAAAGGTCGTGTCAAAACACTATCTGTCATTTTTAACTACAAGGTACTAAAATCCAGCGCCAAATCTCTCATTTAAACTATAGAGAAATATTACAACACCTGAATTGGTAGATTGGATAATCCGCACTACCTACCATCAGCGCCGCGTCCCTCCTCTCTTCGCCCCGCTCTTACTGATGCGTGGAGTCCATCTGTTCCGTACAATGGGGTGACTTTTCTGGATTCTGTCTTTGATTTCTGTACCTTATAGTTAAAAACGGCAGATAAGTTTTTAGACGGCCTTGGTACATCACAACGCTTCTCTGGGAGAAATTTCAAGGTAAGTTTCGGCATGCAATGGTCGACAGTTCCCTTGTTTGCCTAGTTGCTTCATAAAGAGTGCAAGTTCATTGTTGTGATGTACAAAGTTCAAAACATAGTTGAAGAAATTCAGAAATATCAAAGCAATTGATGTCCAAAGTATGGACCCACCTCGCTTTCTTAAATTGGACGACGTTATGCATCAACCGGCTATGCACCATTATCTAAGTTTCAAGAAAAATACGTTCAAAGTTTAAGTCAATCTTCCGTACTCATTGCAGCGTCAAACAATGCTGGATATTGCAAGTTATTTTCCTCGTTTGAAAGTTATGCATCAATAATCTAATAGCGGGAACATTTGGTGCTTTGCTGTATGATGCAAAATTTAGATTACATTTATGTAGATATGGTTTCATAGCCATTTGCTACAAAACACAGAATCTCTGATAGGACTGATGGCGTTTACATTGATCTTTAATAACAAGGCTACATTTAAAGATTTGGTACTAAAAGTGTGCATTAGGTTTATTACGTTTTGGACTTTTGTGAAATAAAATATTTCCTGTAAAGTGGATGGAAGAAATTTTGCTTAAAACCATTGAAAAAAGTCTTCATTTCACTGAGCTTCAAGAAAAGGTCACCCCCAAATTAATATTAATTATTGATATATAAATATGTTTGGGGGTGACCTTTTCTTGAAGCTCAGTGAAATGAAGGCCCTTTTCAATGGTTTTAAGTAAAAGTTCATCCATCCATTGCACAGGAACTATTTTATTTCACAAAATACCAAAAAGTTATATCCCTAGTGTGCATACCGGTACATTTACTTCATGTGCCAGTGTAACATGACATCAAAATCTTTTTTTTAATGGCGCTTAGCAGGTTGATTCATAACACCCTCCAATTAGCATTGCAGTATCAACCTAAAGGACTTCGAGATAAAGGAAGATCAAAATTTGATGGACTGACCAACCACAACCTTAGTTCTCATAGGAGCAGGCTCAAACTACCTGAACCTAAATAAGTTCATGTTGATGATGGTGAACTTTTACATAAATTAGTCGGCTATTGTTTACAATCTGTGACGAGAATTTTTTAATACCTTCATAAACTCATGTCAAATTTTATTCTGAGGGTTTCATTTTCAAATTATTTCCCATCATTTACAATGATTTTTATATTTTTTCTAACGATTATTTCAATATATATTTCTATGAAATTTAACTATATTGTAGCATGAAGAGCGGCAGTCATGTTGATTTTAAAGAATATTCTAAGCAAAAACAAAGTCGTGTTCCAGTGCAGCCAACATAGAGTAAGTAGCCTACTAAATTAACGTACACATATACTTCAGAATTTGCTACTTATTTTTGGGCGTTGCATTCTTTCTCATGTTAAAGTGCTTAAATTGCGTTAGGTTAGCTTTTCATCATCATCATCAGCATCAAGGATCAGACCTTAAGGTCTGTTCCGATCTCATGCTAGAATTGGTCTGTCCATCTTTTACTGAGTCTTTCAACATTTCTTCGTCTTAATGGTTTGTAATGGAGAACCCTTTTCGTAATTCTATTGTTATCCACTCTATTGATGTGGTCCATCCATTCATCTCTGAATTGTGCAATTCTATGTAATAGTTTGAAAAAATTATTTCACTTCGTATATTTTCATTTCGTTTTCGACCCGTTATTGTATAGCCAGGTTAGCTTTTAGGTTCGTTAAATATCGTGTGTATGTTAGCTACATTCCATGATTCCATAGTGTAAAGCTTCGCGTTTGTTGGCGCATGCGCATGGTATATGATTGGAACTAATAAACAGTTTTCGCGTCACATGTAAAGTATTTCCAATTAGTCTTACTGATAAATTCACGTAGTTCACCCACTGTTCCTGCATGAAGAATATTTTGATGTTATTCTTTGAATTGCGTTGGACTGACACTTTCACTAGAATCTACAAATGTTTTTTCATTAAAGTTATTAATTTCTAAAGTGAAAATTTTCAAGTTGTGTGACATACATTTTTAATGAGGCCATCTCGTGTCCTCTTAAGCCTCATTAGCGCGTGATCTTCAAAATATTACAGAGGCTCTTGAGAGGCAGAAGAGAGAAGTTAGCAAAGAGCTTTAGTCTCTAAACAAATTTTATAATGTTTTAGTACACACAAGTTTTTGTTATTAGACTTGTGACATGAAGTAGCTTCTCGAACTTAACCTGGCGACCTGTCAGCCATGCACTTTCAAAATGGCGGCGAGCCGTCTCCATAATTTAATTACCGCGAAACAACTTGCCGTCAAGTTTTCCTGTCTACCTCCAAGGCTCCAGATCCCCTTCCCCGGAGAAGTGCTGCATGTGATGTACACATAGACCACCATAAAGAAGATTCTCGCATAGTCTGCCTCAAACACATTTTTGTAGCCACTGAAGATGATAATTAATAACCCTTAAATTGGCAAAGCAGTAATTTTTTGAATCAGTTATTTGAATGTGGCGGACCGCACTGAAAACTATATCATACATAACTAACTATATTGTGTAATTCGACACACATTTAAGTAATTTCTACTCGTTTGTTTTCTTCTGTTTTATTAAAAATATCAAATAAAATAAAAACTATTGATATAATCTATAGGATACATTGCCAATTTGAGGGATAACAATGTTATATTCAATTATACAATTTGTGGTAAATAATTAAATGGTTTGAACGCGTAAAAAGGATGAATGAAGATGGACTGCCAGTTAGGAGTGTATCCCAAATCGGAGGAAAAGAAGAGGGAGACCTAAGAAGACATTCTATTCTATAGTGTTCTGCCCTAGAGCTGGCCTTTCACTGCAATCATAGTATTTTCAGCTTTAATAAGGAATTATAGACGTGGTAGATTCCCGTTGCTTTCCACACAGAGGGATTGTGATGATTATGATGATAATGATGGCCAGGTGATGTTCGGAGACCATTTGGGCCTCAAAGCTTCCTGACATTTTCTTACAGTAAGTTAGTCCGGACCGGAAATACAACCCGGGTCGGCTGCGTGAAAAGGCAGCAAGCTACTTCGAGACCACACAGAAAATTATGAATTTGGCTAAGGACGGGGGACTGCAGGATGGTGACTGGAAGTGTAGAGATAAATGGAGGAAGAGAATCAAAATTTAATATTGGGAACAAGAAGATGTTGTATTCATTTAAAACATGTTAAAAATATTCAATTATACAGCAAAAAAGTGAAGCGATCCCACTACAGGCCTCAGGAAGCCCTTGGGTTAGTAGAAGGTTAAGGCTTCCACCTTTTTGGGCAATTGGCGTGAAACTTCAGCTCTGCGTGCCGGCCGCTTTTACCTCCAGAACAAGCCCGTGCTCATTTCCGTTAGAGGCCGAGTTTACACCATAATGCCGCCAGAAGGTTCAGCCCAATTTAAAAATTTTGACCCCACCGGAACTCGAACCACTGATCTTCCAGCATGTAGCGTATGGCCTTAACCAACTGCGCTATGGCTTGCCCCTAAATTATATTGTATAAAAAATAATAAGGAATTCTGTCAATGGAAATCTTATAGCTGGTATTTAACCAATGAGTAAGATAAGGGTGTCCACTTTCTTCAGTGCAAAATAACCTGGAAGTAGCAGTGACGTCAACAGTGATGACGAATTGATGACGTTTTGCATATAAGAATGATATTGTAATCATCCCTTAAAAACAATTATTGGTATGGAAAATATACATGATATGTACAAGGTTTATACAGTGTATAACTAATTTATATCGTAATTTTGACGAAAAAAGTTACTTACATGGTTTTTTCCCTGTACCCTTTATAAATTAAGTACAGTGTCTATGCTTTACAGGGTCTCTTTTTGTCCCAACCACTCTCAAAGAACGTTAAACTGAAAATAAATTAAACTTATTCTCTCAGTTATATTATATGGATGTGAAACACGGAATATTTAAGGGAGGATAAAATGTTACGAGAATTTGAGAATAAAGATCTTCTTGTAAGCCCATGTTTCCGTTAATAAAGATTTAGGCGCTCTCCCCCTACAGGGAAGAATTTGAACCATACTAATTTAGTTACATTTGTTTTCGTAATGATGTCATTTGAGTGGTACGTGGACAGCGTTCCGCCTCATACTGACATCTAGGAAACCAAGGTAGTACTAGGACGGGCAAATTCGGTAAATTTTGCTTAGAGGCCTTTCATTCGGGCATAAGGATCTTTTACGAGCCTGAAAATCTTCAGAATCGGGGCCCACGGCTTAAAGTCCCTCCCGGAGGACTTGCTCCTTGGATTTTCCGTCCTAAAAAATCCATCCACCCCGGCCGGGTTTAAACCCGCGCCCCTTGGGACCGGAGGCAAGGAGATAATCATTAGTCCACCGCGGCCATTCTTAGGAATTTTTTGGACCAAAGAGAGATGATCAGACAAGCGAATGGAGAAGACAACTCTACAGTCGTACATGATATTTATAAGAAACCGGATATGTTAAAAAAATTATGTCTGGTAGACTGGGATGGGAAAGACCTGTAGAAAGAATAGGGAATGAAAGTGGGGTACGGATATCCCTTGTAGGAAAACCAGTAAAAAAAAGTGTTCAGTAGGTAAACCAATATCGAGGTGGGAGAATAACATTAACTATGATTTGAGGGAAGTCGGTAAAACATTGGGTGATTGAAAACATGATGACTGATACGGATGCATGGAGAGCTTATGTCTGAGAGGACATGAACCTACCTAATTCGATAGTGTCGCTGAGTTTGTTAATTAGGATGGCCTATACTGTATGGTAGAGAAAAATGTGAAGACATCCAAATAAAAGCGAATAGATTTAGACAGTTTTATGAAACGATACAAACAACATTAAAACACAAAGTGTATAATTATAATAACTAATTAAAATAAATATATGTTAAGGGAAACATGGGCTTACAAGATACAAGAAGAAGATCTTATGGCTAAACTGTTCTAGTGTACGAAGTCGCCCATTTTCTAACCTTACCTTGCCCATCTAATAGTAACTTGCCTATTTTCTCAACCTAACTTTCCCACTAATATAGGGGGAGCCCTGTGATATAATCCACTCGTATGTGAGTAAACATGTTGGCAAGTAACTCTAGCGGAATGTGTGTTATCACATTGGCCAACACGAGCTACAAGTCACTTGCTCTCCGATCGAATATTCACAGATGGCACGGTAACAAAGAATAGCCAAAGTCCCTCCCGGAGAACTTTTGCCTTGGATTTTTCCATCCAAAATTTCATCGATCTCAGCTGGGTTTGAACTTTCGACCTTCAGGAGTAAAGACAAGGAATGTAACCACTAGACCCCCGATGCAGACGTAGGAATAAGATGTTAATGCATAGGAATAAGGCGTTTATGTAATTACCAGGGTACTCGATACGTAGGGCTAATGGCAACACTGTTGTCAATCAGCGATCCTAAACCAGGCACGCTATTCGAAGACATATGTGGTAAGCCAATCCTGCTTCACTCATCATGCGCCGTTGTCAGATATCGATATGTAAAAGGGGAAGAGACAGACGATATGTCGTGGTTACAGCGCCAATTGTACAACACCGCTCGATTACGATAGGCTAGATGAAATACACTAGCCACGCATAGATCCGCCCGATATGTCTTCTAATAGAGTATGCCTTATAGTAGCGACCATTGTAATCTTGTAGTAGGCCTACGTTATTGAAGAATATTTGTTATATAAATCTGTAACATTTAAAGTCTCGGAATAGCAATATTTTGTGAATACATTCACTGTTTCTCATATTTAGTAAGTAATACCGCCCTAAATATATGTTCAGTAGAATTTGTTTAGAAGGTGAAATTGTTAAGTACAAGAACATCCACCGAATTCAACAGAAATGAGCCCTTGTGAATATGACTTATTCACAAAGATCAAAGAACCTCTATGAGGCATTCAATTACAATCAAGAGTTGATATCCAGAAGGCTCTAGATCGATTAGATGAGAAAGATATTCAGAAATGGTGTTGCAGATGGGGTGCGCCATCTTCCAAGGATTTAGCAAAGTATAGTTGTACAATTAAAAGAATATTTAAAAACACAATCCATCCATAGTAATTCTGCCCGAAGGCAGGTCCATCACTGCAATCATAGCATTTTTCATGCTATGCTTGCAACTTTACTAGGGAATTGCGTAGGTGTGGTAGCTTCCCGTTGCTTTCCATACCGGTGAAGGATGATGATGATAATGATAATGGTAAGGATGTTAATGATAAGGATGATGGCCATATGATTTCGGGGACCGTTTGGGCCTTAAAGTTTTCCTGACATTTGTCTTGCAGGTGAGGAAAAACCCCGATAAAAACCTCACCCAGAAAAACTGCCCCGACCGGGGATCGAACCCGGGCCCGCTGCGTGGCAAGGCAGCACGCTACCTCGAGACCACAGCGGTGGACTAAAAACATAATAATGAAAACAAAACTAAAATTTTATAAAGCAGTGGCAGTCCACTTACTATTCTATGGTAGTGAATTTTGGGTTTTAACTAAAAGAGAAGAGAAGATCATAGAGGTAGCTGAAATGAGATATCTGAAAAGTGTGGCTGGCTGCAAACTTCTAGATAAAAGAAGAAGTGAAGATATTAGAAATGAGCCAAATATTTTAAAACTTTTAGATAAAATAAAATAATCTAAAAAAACTGGAAAGAACATGTTCAAAGAATGAAAGATGATCGGATTCCAAAAAAATATACTTAATTACAAACCAAGAGGAGACAGGAATGTTGGTAGACCTAAAAAGAGATGGATTCAACTTTTTGAATGAGAATCTATGAGACCGGTACAAGCCACATGGGCTTAATCCGTGATTGTTGATGATGATGATGATAGTTGACTTGGCAGGAGACTATAAATGAAATTCATAATGTCAAAAGTAACCTAAATATTTTTTTTTGTGATATTGTAGCAGTGTTGCCATTACCTATCGAATGCCCTAGTAATTCGGAGATTGAGAAAGCGACTTGAGATTCAATTTACAATAGCCAAAGTCCCTCCCGGAAGACTTGTCAATCAAGAATCAAATATCTACACAGAAGCGGCCCCTGTGAAGTCTGTCAGTCTCTGATGACTGACATAAGGACGAAGGTCGAACCCATTTCCCCTTAAATTAAGGTTTAGTATCCTTAGTAGACACTGAATTAATTAATTTGTGTGACTATTTAACTCATAGACCGATAATTTTGCCTCTTCCTGTTCGTAATGAGAGATAATTCCGCAAATTAACTTCTATGACAAGGATATCGATTCAACAATGTACAATCGATATGGTACAGCAAGAAATGCCAAAAGAAAACAATCTGCGTTATTGTTAATAGTTATTTCTCATACAATCATCAATTATTGATTTTTCCCAAACCCAAAGAGGTTTACAGCGAAGATATGCTATTTATAACTACACAGCCGGCTCAGAAATCGCCCGGAATTAAGATCGGATACATAATCTCACATTTCGTAAACATTAAACATTATAATTGTTTTTAGCTTCTGATGTTGTATTATTCACTAAACACTCACTCCAAATCCAAGGCGAGATTGAGTTTTCATTAGACAAAATCATTCGCGATTTTGTCGCTCGTGATTTTTTCAGCAAAACACATCCTCTTGTTAGATTAGTGTTGATAATTTATACAATCATTGAAACCATGTGATGAGACAGGTAGCTTACTTGGCTCTCTGTCAGTTTAGCCTAAGTGCATAGGGCCCTTTATTGCAGATGTTATTAGATGTTTGTATTGGTTTTATTTTATTATAAACCGCTGTGGTCTCGAGGTAGCGTGCTGCCTTGTCACGCAGCGGGCCCGGGTTCGATTCCCGGTAGGGACAGGCTCCTAGGTGAGGTTCTTTTTCGGGGTTTTTCCTCACCTATAAGACAAATGTCAGGATTCTTAGGGCCCAACGGTCCTCGAAAAAAAACCTGCATTCACCATCATTATCATCATCATCCTTCACCGGTGTGGAAAGTAACGGGAAGCTACCACACCTATAGTTCCCTAGTAAAGCTGCAAAGCATAGCATGAAAATAATATGATTGCAGTGAAAGACCTGCCCTTGGGCAGAATTACTATGAATGGATATTGTTATTGTATGTGTTATATTGCTATTGAATGTGCTATCGTGTCTGTAGACCTCCATCTTAGTAGTAGTTGGTAAGAATTTGAAATCCTCAAATAAAACAGTTTCCTGGATTTTTCCAACTTAAAAATCCATCGATCTCAACCGGGTTTGAACGTGCGACTCTCAGGTATAGAGTCAAGGAACTTAACCACTAGGCCACCGATACAAACTTAGGAATAAGATGTTTACGGATAGGAATAAGGTGTTCAGGTAATTAATTCGGAGATTGAGAAAGTGACTTGGAGATACAATGTACAATAGCTGAAACAGATCGCCTAAGGTGACCAGACAACAGCTAAAGTTGTGCATATCTCTTGTAGTTAGTTAAGTCCTGAACGTTGTTCATTCCCTGCAGGGCTTGTAAGGTATAAGAGCCTTTATACATGTTAACCAAGGTACAATTTTTAAAAGTCCGTCATATCTTTCAAGTCCTTTAGGGCACACTCTGTGTTCTTGCTCTTACCGTGTGTATATAACAGGGAAGCTTACAGCTTATGAAGGATTCATTGAGCTCGCAGCCATGCCGCAAAGCTTTGGACCAACAATCTACATCACTTGACAGGTGTATGCATATTTCAGAGCCGCGCGCACTCGTCCGTACCCGCTGCCTCTCTTCTCTTTCTAGCTCCCCCATCATCCCCGCCCCACCTCGACATGTCTTGTAGTACACCCTTCCTCATAAGTATTACTTTAGTAAACATATGCCAATTCCGCACAACTCGAATTAAACAAATTTAGCATTTTCATTAATAATTGGGCATTCGAAAGTAATGGCAACACTATTATTTAGAATAGAATAGAATAGATTTATTTACCCTGGTGGAGTTAAGTCCATGTGACCTTCTCTTCCACTCACCAGGACAAACATATGTTACACTTAAATACAAAAAAATTACAATAATAATCATACTAAACAATTAATTATCTGTCAAATTGAATAATAATGAAAATAATGCCTAATAATACAATAAAGTTAAATACAATTAAAATTAAATTAATGATAGAATGAATACAGAAAGGAATAACAGCTCGAACCTACTATACATAAAAAGAAAAGTAAGAAAAAATACAAAGGAAGTAATGAACTATAATGAATTAATCTATCGCTTATTATACAAGGCATTAGGTAAATATATTAACAAATCTTAAAACTATTTTTATTAAATCATGAAAAAACAAATTATTAATTTTTAAAAAGTAATATTAGTGAGTTGTTTCTGTCAATAATTTTATTTTCAATCTGTTTCTGAAAGATTGAAAAGTTTGGCAGTCTCTGACATAGGGTGAAAGGGAATTCCATGTTCTAGCAAGAGAAATTGTAAAAGATTTCGAATAACATGACTAAACATATATATAAAGGTTACTTTTAACACTACGAACTTGATTTATAGTCTCCTGCCAAGTCAACTATACGTTGCCAAATACTTGAAAGACGTCGCACTCCATCTGCAGCACGATTTCTGGATATCTCTTGCATCTGATCGATCTACAGCTTTCTGGATATCAACTCTCCATTGAAATCGAATACCTAGTAGAGGATCTTTGATCTTTGTGAATAAGTTATAGTCACAAGGGCTCATGTCAGATTAATTTGGTGGATGTTCGAGTACTTCCCAATTCTACATTCTAAAAAAATCTTTTTAAGGCAGTATTACTTACTAAATGTGAGAGACAGTGAATGTATTCACAAAATATCACTATTTCGAGACTTTCAATATTATATATTTATACAACAAAGATTACTCAACAACATTCTACAATTTTTTAAAATGCTAATGTAAGTATATTTTTATATCATTCTTCCACAATTCAATTTTTTAAATATTTTTTAATTATTTGAAATTATGTAGGCCTTTCAAAATATGTTTCATCATCGAATTTGAATACCAAATGACATGCCGAATATGAAACATGTTTTGAAAGGCCTAGATGATCTCAAACAATTAAAAAAGTTAAAAAAAATTAATTGAGGAAGACTGGTATAAAAAGATACAATATTAATATTTTTAAAAATTAATACATAACCTCAATTGTTATCGCAATGAAATTTAGAAGTATTAACATACCACCCGATTACAATGGTCACCACTAGGATCGCTGATTTACAATAGTGTTGCCAATACTTTTCGAATGCCTGAGTATTTACAGGAACTGAAACTATGGGGTTTATTTTAATTCTTAAATTGAGTTAGATTTAACAACTCACTTCATATATGTAGATTTCTTGATTACTAGTGTCGATACATCTTCGTATCATTTTCATCACCGGACGAGAACCGGTATTTTCAACATGGTATGGCCGATCTAGGAGCAACACTCTAAACAACAGCCAAATCCTTCAGAATTGATACGAAAGAGAGAGCGGCAGCTGCTATAGTTGCCATATACGACATAGAAAACATCACACAACTGTCATTTGCTCACTAATATTACTTTTTAAGAATTAATAATGCGTTTTTGCATTATTTAATAAAAATAGACTTAGGATTTGTTAATATATTTACCTAATGCCTTGTATAAAAAGCATAGATTAATTCATTGTAGTTTATTACTTTCTTTGTATTTTTTTTTCTTTTTATGTATAGTAGATTCGAGCTGTTATTCCTTTTTTTTTATTCATTGTATCATTAATTTAATTTTAATTGTATTTAGTTTCATTCTATTATTAGACATTAACTTCATTATTGTTCAATATGACAGATAATTAATTGTTCAATGACTATTATTGTAACTTTTTTTGTATTCATATGTAACATATGTTTGTCCTGTTTAATATGATTATTATTGTAATTTTTTTGTATTCATGTGTAACATATGTTTGTCCTGTTTAATATGACTATTATTGTATTTTTTTGTATTCATATGTAACATATGTTTGTCCTGTTTAATATGATTATTATTGTAATTTTTTTGTATTCATGTGTAACATATGTTTGTCCTGTTTAATATGACTATTATTGTATTTTTTTGTATTCATATGTAACATATGCTTGTTCTGGTGAGTGGAAGAGAAGGCCACATGGTCTTAACTCCACCGGTCTAAATAAATCTATTCTATTCTAAAAAATCTATTTGCAACAGCCATGAAACTTTTTGAAGCCAAAATACTTCCCATCTTAACATATGGAATAGAAATCACATGGACTGACCTCAGCTACGGAGACTTAAACACCTTAGAAAAAGTGAAAGCATGATTCCTAATGGAGCAACGGGGTTCTCCAAATTTGCTCAATCTAGACTTGCATATGAGTTAGCACGGGAAACTTTCCTCGTGGAAGATCTACGCACAAAGTTCCTGCTACCAGGTATAACACAGCAAATTGCATTGAAGGAGATAAGACAAAAGAAGAGAAAAGAAATACCGGACGATTTTTACGTAACAGATTCAATGATCAATCGAGGCTGGACTGTACCAAACAACAAGATACACAGTGCAGTAACAAGACTGGCGGTGCATGGATATCACCACAAACTCTGCAAAATTTCAAACTATCATTATCCGTCAATGGACTGCGTGTGTAAGCTCTGTGAGAGACCGTGTGTAAGATACCATTTCAATGTCTGTTTAAAGAGAATAAAATCGTTGCTGGCATACAGCAGAGACCAAATCTGACTGCACATTTTTGCACGCTTCTTCCTACTATTATTTTCATCATCATCATCTTCTTCTTCTTCTTCTTCTTCTTCGATCACGGATTTGGTCTCTGCCTGTTCCGATCTCACATTTGTTCAGCCCCAGCATTTTCTTGGTCTTCCTACCGATCTTCATCCTCTAGGATTATACATCAATGTCATCTTTGGTGTCCTATCCACTGTCATTCTCTGCAGATTCTCTATCCAGTTGTTCCTGTGTTCTTCTATTTGTTGAAGTGGTTGTATTTTTAGTTCTTCTCTATTATTCTCATTTCTAATAATTTCTTCCCTTGTACAACCTCAGGTTTGGTTCAGGCTAGATACAGGTTAGATTGAGGTTAGGGTCAAGTTAGGTTCAGGCTATGTTCAGGTTAGGTTCAGGCTAGGTTCATGTTAGGTTACGGTTTGGTTTAAGTTAGGTTTAGGTTCTGTTATGATCATTTCCGCTGCCTGAATTTGACTTTTGTCTATTTAAATTGCATCTAATTGTTGAATTGTAGGTTGGCGATCCTGTAGGTCGCTTCCTTCTTCCTCTGCTGGCTGACAGATAACTTAATATTTTATTGGGAAGTTCATGAGTCAGTCAACAGAGGGAGCAGGAAGCAACCTTCAGGATCGTCAACCAGCAAATCAACATATGGATACGGAGATGTATCGAAACTAGTCTACAAGAAATCTTCAATTATGTGGTGAGTTGTTAAATCCAACTCGATTTATTAATTTAATTCAGCATTATTTATTGTTTTAACCCCAGTGTAACGTACTACCGAGCTTGTCTTTATGAACTGGTGTCAGAAACTCAACCATAATGAAAAATCCGATTCATAAGCATTTGAAATGATTTATATATTCTCCATTACTTCCAGTTCAATTTTTTAAATGAAATTAAATTTGTAACAACATAAATTAAATATAAGTATACGGAACTTGCGCTGGTTGGAGTCTCCATGGGGGAAAACATTTTCTCATGGAATTTCGACCAGTTTGGGGCCGATGTCCATGGAGGGTAGTGAGGAATTTGGGCAGTAGCGGCTTCAGGTTGAGAAAACCAAATATAACGGCTGGGGGATCCACCATGATGACCACATGTCACCCCTATACTGGCTGGATGATCGTCTACCTATGTGAGACCAGCAGTCAGTTGGTAGGTCAAGGGCCTTTTAGGCTTGTCGCGCCGTGGAGTTATACTATTATGCATTACAAGGAGATATCCCAAATGCACTAAGGGTCGGTATCACCAACAGAGGTAACTGTATTACGCCAGTTTAAGCTATGCATTATAAATGGGGAAACTGACGTAATACAGTTACCTCCGTTGGAGAAACCGGCCCTAAAAACTGTTAAACTAAAATTAAATAAAACTGTTATTTTTTCCAGTTATTTACATGAGAAACATGGCCTCTTACTATAAAAGAGGATATAATAATACTAGCATTTAATAATAAAGTTATTACAAGAGATATGTCATCCAAAATCTACCTTGTAATTACTCCCAGAGAAGCGTTGTGATGTACCAAGTGCGATACCAAAAAATATCTACTATTTTTAACTGCAAGACACTGAAATCGAATCTATAATCCAGAAATGGCATACCACTGTATGGAACTTGTGGACTCTATATTTGAATAAGATCGGATTGGAGTAAGGCAGTACGCGGTGCGGACGGCAAATACTGAATGTTATCGGATTTACCTATTTACGAGTTTTATTACTTCCCCATAGTTTAAATGAGAGATTTGGCACTGAATTTTAGTGCCTTGCAGTTTAAAACGGCAGATTTTTTTTTGGACATGCCCTTGATACATCACAACGCTTTTCTGGAAGAAATTTCAAGGTAACTTTCGGCATGAAATGGTTGACAATTGTCTCGTCAGGAAAATATTTGGACTAGAATATGGAATTTATTGCCTTTTTTTCAGAATAAAAGAAAATACATATGCATTTACATTGCGCACGGGCCTGCTTGGCCGTACGTGCATTATTTTTCCATGAATAAAAAAATAAAACTAATAATATAAACAAATACCTACAAATACACCTGTATCAAACAACAATAACAGGCTACATATAAGTAAAATCTATGTCTGCACTAAATCAAAATAATACATATCTACATTCATCCACATTCCGTACATTAATATTAAAAAAAAAAAATGCTAGAAAACAAATTAGAAAAAAAAAAAAAGCACACACACATACACCCACACACCCCCACACATATACACACCGCACGCTCATACCCCCCTCCCCCCGCCCCTTCAGACATTAAGTGCACTATCATGATTAAAGATCGAAAACAAAGACCATATTGAGATTCTTCTTATTGTTAATACATATATCCTTAATCTACAATTTTGTTATATCTCAATTTTCTTACTGTACCCAAAAATTTGCATGTTTTTGATTCACTCTCGATCCGTCCTAAAAGATCCCAACACGCCACTCTCCCTCGATCCGACTTGAGAAATCTCTCCGGCAGCATCTGTAATCTAAGTTGTTCTGTCTCTCTACAGAATGCTATAATATGCTGCCAGTTTTCATGGTCATCGCATAGTGGGCATAGTTTAATGCCTTCCTCATTTGTTAAATTATGGGCCATCCATCCCCCAAATGAAACCATGCAATAGCACTTTTATCATCCCCCATCCAAAGAGTCAATATATTTCTCCCTTCCCCACGAAAGTTTCAGTTCTGTCTGCAGGGTGAGCGATATTTTCTGACTACACTCTGCTTCTATATACTGTCTGTCTATATCGATTAGTCTCTTCTTAACTGTCCTCCAAACATTTCTATTATCCGCGTACTCCTCTCCCATACCCAACCCATCCCTATGCCCTTCAATCCCCTTTCTACACCGATTACCCAATCTCCCGAAACACACTGCCTTTTCTGTTCATTGTAACACTCTGCTCTAAGCGAGTCCTGATTCCCGTTTATTATGTCCAACCAATACTTAATAGCCATAATTTTGCCCCTTATTGTGTCCGAAAATGTACCGAATTCCTTCAGTATGCCACAATTTGAAGTCCCCGTTGCTAATCTCATTGCTTTCTTAAGAAACATAGGTTGAATTTTATCTAGTGTCCCCGTTCGTTCCCAACCCCATAATTCTGAGCCATACAGCATGGTCGCTCTCACAGTCGAAGAATAAACCTGTTCTAGTGTACGCATCGGTATGTTTCGCAATTTTGACATATTATTAAGCATTTCGCTTGTCCGGCACCTAGCTCTCATTGTTGCATTTTCTATGTGTCTCGTCCATTTTCCATTCATTGTCAAAGTCATCCCCAAGTAGACAAAGTTTTTAACATTTTCTAAGTTCTCACCACGGTATGTCCACCTTTCCCTCCCGCTGTATACCGACCCGTTTTTTAAAAGTCATGGCTTTCGTTTTGCTAACGTTAACAGTAAGCCCCAAGTCGTACAGTATGTCGATAGTAAATCTAAACCCTTCTGCATGCCATCTATTTTTGTGGAAAAGAGGCATAAGTCATCTGCATACATTAGAACAGGAATACTTCGCTCACCCACCGTTGGAGCATCGATCCCCTCTACTTCCAGCATCAAAGCTACATCGTCTATAAATAAGTTAAATAACAGTGGTGACAATACACATCCCTGTTTTAACACCCTTAACTGCCTTTATATTTTCTGAAACTTGGTCCCTCCCATATTTAACACAGAACTCCACTTTTTATAAATTCCCATTAGCGCCCTAATCATAGTTCCCGATACTCCTAGTTGCCATAATTTCTGCCATAGGGCATTGCGTTCAACAGAGTCAAATGCTTTTTCAGATCCATAAAAGTACAGTGTAACCTGCCTCGTTTGACACTCAAACATCTGTTAATTGCTGTTCTCAGGACAAATAGATTGTCCGCCGTCCTGAAGCCTTCCCTGAACCCGGCTTGGTATCGTGAAATTTTATTATTTTCATTTATCCAATTTTTTAGCCTGTTATATAGCACTGTGCAATAAATTTTTCCAACACCGGCAGAAGAGAGACACCGCGGTAATTGTCCGGATTGTTAACTCCACCCTTACCCTTGTAAATAGGATGCAGTATTGATGTGGACCATTCATCTGGATAGCTTCCTTTTTCATAGATTTTGTTAAAAATACCTACTATGTATCCTGTCCATTTATCAATTTTCAAGGCTTCTTTATAGAACTCGGCTGGTATACCGTCTAGACCAGGAGCTTTTCCATTTTTCATGGATCGAATCGCATCCCTCACCTCTAGTTTTGTTATCTCCGAGTCTAGCATTGGTACGTCTTGACCAACTAATAATAGCCGCGGTCCCTCCCAATTCCCCCCTCCTGTAAACCACCCTTTCGAAATGAAGTACCCAAGTTTCTGGCGAAATTTTATTTACTTTTTACGATATTTAATTTCCCTAATTACTTTCCAGATTTTGGTAACATCCCGTTCCTTCATAGCCTGATTAATTCTCTCCAAGATTTTTCCCTCCCAATTCTCCCTGGTTCTAGCCGTTATCTCTTTATATCGTCTCCTCATCTCTATGTACACCCGCCGATTGAAGTCGCCACCCTCCTTTCTGAACCTCACTAAAGCCCTCTCCGCTCGTCTTTTTCCTTCCCTACATGCATTATCGTACCAGCCTTCATCTCGTTTTTGCCCTGATTTTCCTCTAATCTGCATATTTTTCCCCCCTTCCCACATTAGTAATCTAATTTTTTCACCTCTTCCTCCACATCGCCTAATACCTCCGGTGTCGAAGACTCTAGTTTGTTAAGTAGTTCCTGTGTCTTATCCTCTCTCCAGCAGAACCGCCTAACAGTTCTAATGTCTCCCCTCCTTCCCGTATTCAAGCTCTCCACTTCCTTTCCCTCTTCTTCAAATTCTAATTGGATTTCGATAGGTGAGTGATGCGATTCGATTCTGTCCGCTACTTTAAATGCTGCAATCCTAGAAATAAGATTCTGTGAGCAGAGCATATAGTCCACAACACTTCCTCCATTACCGTTTATGAACGTAAGTTCTCCTTCAGTATCTTCCCCGTATTTTCCGTTTAGCATTTCTAGGTTATGAATATCGCAAAACGTCAGAAGTTCTCTCCCATACGTATTAATAACCCTATCCTTACTCGCCCGAAATCCCTTTCTTAAATCTTCCTCTCCTTCTTCCGTCCCTAAAGTTATATTTTCTCTCCCAGTTCTAGACTAAAGAGGGATGGACAGGTAGCAGAATTGAGAAAACTACATAACGGCGAATTACATGTTTTTTTACGGGAAACCAGATATGATAAATCATCTTTTTCTTCTTCTTCTTCTTCTTCTTCTTCTTCTTCTTCTTCTTCGAGTATGGGCCTATTGGCCCGTTCCGCTCCTTATTGATCCACATATCTGTTGAAATTTCCCTATTTTCTTCTCCATATCCAAATTTTGCAGCACGATATCATGTACCCCAGATAATTAATACAAGTTATTTGTTCAATAATGTTTGCTCCAATTACAATTTTTGGCATTTCTGTTGAGTTTCAATACATGCCACGAAGTTGAGTGATACCGGGCTTTGTGGTCGTGGTCCATTATTGGTGTTCCTACTGGACGTTTCTCCCTCAGCTGCGGAGGGCATCTTCAGTGGCGAGTAATTCTAGGTGTTGTTCCCTGGTCGGAGGCTCGACTGTGAACAACACCTAGAATTACTCGCCACTGAAGATGCCCTCCGCAGCTGAGGGAGAAACGTCTAGTAGGAACACCAGTAATGGACCATGGCCACATAGCCCGGAATCACTCAACATTATGAACACCGGCCGTGAAAGCCTGCATTCAAATGCCATGAACTTTGTTTTTTCTGTTGATATCTTCAACTTATAATATTTTATTAGTTTTCATAATTTGTAAGCTGATTTTTGCAGTTGATTTTCTGAGGAAGATATACAAATTAAATGTAGCATCCTGTAACTCTAGATGGCGTGTCACCAGGTGGCGGATCAATGAATCACCTACAAGTTGCAAGGTAGGGGTTAGTAGATTTTCAGAAGTTAAGACATCTGAATCTTGAGCACTTACAAAAAATATATCTCACATATTCAAGCCACTGAAATGAAAATTTTAAGATCCGTAAAAGGATATACACGCATGTATAGATTACACAATGAATCAATAAGAAATTAACTGGAGATATTTTCAATAATCGATAAACTGGTAGAGCGCAATTGCCGATGGAAGTAACATTTAGATAGAATGGACAATACAAGATTACCCAAAATGATCAACACCTACAAACCGAATGAAAAAATATTATTGGGATGGCGAAGGAAACGATGGACTTGATACAGGAACAGGTCGCATTCACCTAATCCTGGAAAGGAAGAACAAGAAGAAGACATACAAATCCAGAGCTTTGAGATTTTATAGACGTGAAATCTGTGTGTTGCACCAAGTTAGAGAATATCACTGCGTAAAGTGAATTTGTATAAATATTTTACGTTTCGTAGAAAAAAGGTAACAATCATGTCAGTGTTACTGAAATCCAAATCTGGATTTTGTGGTTTTGTGAATTGAAATAATAAAATGTTAAACATCCAAACTCTGTCCATCTGAATTAGAGAGAACATGCAATTTTAATGCAATTATTTCGATTCTATATTGCATTGCATTTGTTGATTCTGTATTACCTCAGCATGTTCACATCCAGGGATATTCTAGTATTTCTTTTTAAATTTCCTTCAAGTAGAGCCTATTGGAAAAAAATCCGTCATATTTTTTCTTGCCATTAAACTTGTTTGGCCTATCAATCGGCTTCTAGCGTAATATCAGTAAATAATAATAATAATAATAATAATAATAATAATAATAATAATAATAATAATAATAATCAACAACAACAAGGATTATGCCCAATGGCCTGTTGCGATCTCATTATATGTCGAATTGGTCCTTCCATCTCTTCAATAGTCTTTCCAACAATCTTCTCCTTTTTGGTTTATAATTATACATTCTTCTTGGTATGCGCTGTTCATTCATTCGTAATACGTGCTGAAGGTAAGCATTTTGATAGTATTTTATTCTTTCACAGAGATTAAATGTATTAAATTCTGTTCTTATATCTTCGTTTTTCTTTTTATCGATCCTTTGGTATCCTGCTATTGCTTTCAACATCTTCATTTCTGCAGCCTCTATTTGTTTACTATCTGCCTTTGTTAATGTCCAGGTTTCTTCTGGCATTCTATCAACATGTTCTTTCCAGGCGTTCCTATATTTAATTATTCGGTCTGTAAGTTTGAAAATATTTAATTCCTTTCTTATATCTTCACTTCTTCTCTTATCCAGCAGAGTACATCTTGCTATATTTCTTAAAAATCTCATCTCAGCTGCTTCCAATCTTTGTTCTTGTCTTTTAGTGATCGTCCAATATTCTAATCCATACATCAATACAGGAACAGCCGTTACTCTATAAAGTTTAATTTTTTTCTTGTGTTATTAAGGGTTCTTAAATATTATTATTATTATTATTATTATTATTATTATTATTATTATTATTATTATTATTATCATTGCATCCATCCATACATAGTAATTCTGCCCGAGGGCAGGTCTTTCACTGCAATTATAGCTTTTTCATGCTATGCTTGCAGTTTTACTAGGGAATTGTAGGTGTGGTAACTTCCCGTTGCTTTCCACACCGGTGAAGGATGATGATGATGATAAGGATGATGATGATGATGATGATAGCCATATGATTTCGGGGATCGTTTGGGCCTTAAAATTTTCCTGACATTTGTCTTACATGTGAGGAAAAACCCCGATAAAAACCTCACCCAGAAAACTGCCCTGACCGGGGATCGAACCCGGGACCGCTGCGTGACAATGCAGCACGCTACCTGGAGACCACAGCGGTGGACTTATTATCATTATTATTATCATCAGAGGGAATGAGAAATAGAAGAAGATATATAGGCCTAGATGAACAGACAAGAATGGAAAAATGTGTTGAAACAAATGTGTAGTTAACTGTGAACATGGGTACCGGAAAAATGAATATTCATTGTAAAAGCCGGAATAATAAAAATTATCATCATTATTATTATCATTATTAATATCATCATTATCATTATTATCATTATCATTATTATCATTATAATTATCATTATTATTATTATCATTATTGTCATTATCATTATCATGTCCACCGCTGTGGTCTCGAGGTAGCGTGCTGCCTTGTCACGCAGCGGGTCCGGGTTCGATCCCCGGTCGGGGCAGTTTTTCTGGGTGAGGTTTTTATCGGGGGTTTCCCTCACCTGTAAGACAAATGTCAGGAAAACGTTAACGCCCAAACGGTCCCCGAAATCATATGGCCATCATCACCATCATCATCCTTATCATTATCATCATCATGATCATCCTTCACCAGTGTGGAAAGCAACGGGAAGGTACCACACCTACAATTCCCTAGTAAAGCTGCAAGCATAGCATGAAAATGATATGATTGCAGTGAAGGAAATGCCCTCGGGCAGAATCACTATGGACGGATCATTATCATTATTATTATCATTATCATTATCATTATCATTCTTATCATCATTTTCATTATTATTATCATTATCACCATCATCATCATTATTATTATTATTATTATTATTATTATTATTATTATTATTATTATTATTATTATTATTATTATTATTATTATTATTATTATTATTATTATTATTATTATTATTATTATTATTATTTGTCGGAAGAGAATATTAAACGAACACATAGATGTCTTTACGTTGTATATCTATAGATCTGGAGGTTAAAACGTATTCATTTGAAGATACAAGGGTTAAGGAGACGCTTTGAAGCGACGCGACGTCGAGCAGCTTAAATGGTATTACAATTACTATTCTACCAAAGCGTCAGACCAAGAATTTCAAGTTCCATATGACGTAGAATGTGCGGCAACTTACAAACACGTGAGCTTTTATCTTGATTACCAGGTACAGGATGCAACTTTAAGAACTACATTCTAACACACCACATTCACTTTCAAACACTAAGTTTAATTCGTGTCATACGGTTTGTTTCAAGTCACAGAAAAGGCTACTGAGTTTGCTATGATTTCTTTCATTAACTTTTTCAGAAGGGAAGTTATGAAACCATCCCTTGTACAAAAAAACACCAGATTACGTTTATATAACACTTTGGCTAGACCAGTGTTGACCTATGGTAGTGAAGCATGGACACTAAGAAAACAACATGAAAGAATAACGGCTTGTAAAATGAGATTCATGCGCAGAACAGCGGGTTACACCAGATGGGATCGGAAAAGGAACACCGATATCTTAAAAGAATTGAAGACTACACCAATTTTGGAATATATTAAACAGTACCAACTAAATTGGAAACACCATCTTGAAAGAATGAGTTCAAATCGGATCCCCAAAGCTGTTTATAATCATATACCAAGAGGACGAAGATCACTGGGCCGTCCTATGAAACGCTGGAGGGAAAATTTTCTATAGGATCGTAACAGGCCTTGGCCTAATACTTGGAAGGAAGAAGAAGAAGAAGAACTTTTTCAGACACAAATACAGGGTGTAAGTGTCATTATTTTAACCGATGATATACTAGCGAATATTTAAAACAATAAAATTTGTACCTGTTGCGGCAGTCGTCCTCACCAAATTATGTTTGATTAAAATATGCAGCAAGGCTTTTCAGAACCGGTTATCCGACAAAATGAAATTTAACAAAACAATTAAACTATTTGTGGGAAATGAACAATGATCCATTCCAACACCATAATAAAACAAAATATAATCCTCATGCGGTATAACTTATTTTCCTTTCTTCATTGTCACTGAGAAAGCTCGTATATCCAATGTATTTTCTTTAACCTCTATTATTATTTCCTGATCCTTATTGTTCCACGTTTTCTTCTTCTTCTTCGTCACGATTTAAGCTTATTTACTAGCCTCTTCCGGCTTCAAATTGCTGCTGTCCATCTTTTCTTTGGTCTTCCCAAACTTCTTCCTCGTTGTGAATAGTTGTATGTTCCACGTTCTAACATTCCAATATGACATTCTCAGTAAATTATATTTCCAAGGTAGTTTTTTTTTTTTGACTTGCCAAGATCATCTTCGTTAAATCAGTCTGGCTATCTTCATTTCTAGTACGAATAATCTGAGGAAGAATGTACGTAAATCAAGGAAAGATAAAATTAGAAATGCAGAAATAAGAAAGCAGTTGAATATTCAGGCAACAGGTGAATGGGTGGGAAAAAAGAAGATTTGAATGGAATCAACATATATTCCGCATGACACCAGATAGAATTGTACACATAGCAAGAGATAAGTTACCAGAGCATGGAAGAAGGACACGTGGAAGACCAAAAAATAAAATAAAATATATAACAAAATAAAAAGAGATGAAGGGATTCTTAATTCTGGATGAAAGAGGTCATGGACCTAAAACAAAGAAAAAAGAAGAAACGATTACAATGGTTTGGATACGTGAAGGGGATAAATGAAGATAGATTGTCAGTTAGGAGTTTTAAGTGGATTCCAAATCGGAAGAAAAGAAGATGGAGACCAAAGAAGACATGGATAGAGGAAATTATGAATTTGATAAAGGATAGGGGACTGCAGGATGGTGACTGGAAGGATAGAGATGAATGGAGGAAAAGAATCAAAATTTAATATTGTGCACAGGAAGTTGTTGTATACATTTAAAACCTGTTAAAATAAATCTTCCACTTGAAGATTGAAGAGGTGATGGTCAGCCCTGGCTCTCAAATATACAAACTTGATTCACGAGGTAAAGGAAAATGACTAACATTTTGTATGTGGAATATTTCTCCATCATGATAATCAGCGTGAAACAAAGTGGAGTCAGTCAACAGAAAAGGAATGCAGTAAGTCAAAAAATCAAGCATCATATCAATGCAAGCGAGTCTTTCATCAACCAGTTCCATCTTTAAGAATCAACCGCCTCATCCTTTACTCTTCTACAGAATCAAGTTTAAGAATGCATTTCGTAATATTCTGATTTTCAGATATGAATACACTAACATTCCTGTTATTTGCTTTAGACAAATGTATACTTTCTAATATTTTACCCCATTGTCTTCATGTCACTTCTTCAAAACTTCACAATTACAATTATCTTCAGTTCGTTATCAATCTATTATATATTTTTTTTTGTTTATATCATTCTCTACTGCATTAATTCTTTGTGTATTTTAAGAGTGAGTTTAATATTTTGAAATTTTCTCCTAAATGCACAGGGTGTCCCATTCAAACCTCCCACATTTTAAATAATCATAACTAACAAAGTATGCAGAATTATGAAATGAGGCCGGTACTAAACGAAACAAAAACTCAAAGAATTTTCATTGCCACACACTAAAACATGTATATGTGCACCATTAGTAGCACGAACAACATCAAGTCTGTATTCGATTTCGTGCCACGTTCTGTCCAACATGTCCATTGGTACTGCTGCAATTGTGTCAAGGATACGGGTTCGTAAATCATGAAGATCTTTTACTGGAGTCGCAAACACACGGTCTTTTACATACCCCCAGAGGAAGAAGGACAATGGAGTGATGTCTGGCGAACGTGGTTTTATGTCATTATTGTCCAACATGCGACAGATGAATTAACTGCAACAATAGATAGATAGATAGATAGATAGATAGATAGATGGAAAGCTCTGCTGCCATCACTTAAGTGTTGGCGGTGAACGATCCATTTTGGTCCTCCTTAATAGGTAGAACCCCGGGTTCCTGTAAAATACATTAGCCCCGGTTTAAATTTTGAATTAAAATTTGAAGTTATTTAGCAGAGTGAAGTCGGAAGCGGACCTTTTGGGGTTCTATTCCAGCATTTGCTCTTTAGATTGAGAGAAACCGCTTAAAACCTCAATCGGAATAGTCGATCACGCCGGATCTTGCCAAGTTTGGCTTTCGGATGACTCTATATACAATGAAAACAAAAATTCTTTGAGCTTCTCTTTCTGTTAATACCAACCTGATTTCATAATTCCGCATACTTTAAGAATTATGATTAATTAAGATGTGGGATGTTTGAATGGGGCACGGTGTAATTTGCTTTATGTTATTACCTAATGCTTTTAATTGCCTTCTTTTTCAGTTTGGTGTTAATATATTGATACATTCTGCTTGTTTCATTCTCCTTTGGATTAGTTATTTATGTGCCAAAGTTCGTTTTATATTTTGAAACTTTCTGCTAATAAATACTTCTAAAAGGGGGCACGCCGTAGCGTAGTGGTTAAGGCACTGAGCTACAAGCCGGAGGGTCGAGGGTTCAAGTCCTGTTGGGGTCAGGATTTTTAAACTGACCCAAACCCTCTGGCGGCACTATGGCCCTGGGGTCGACTCAGCCTCTAACGGAAATGAGTACCAGACGCTTGTTCTGGGGGTAAAGGCGGCCGTCACGCAGGGCTGACAACCCGGCTGACATAAAGTGCCGATTGTCTAGAAAAAGTGGGAGCCCTAACCTCCTACTACCCCAAGGGCCTCCGGGTCTGTTGTGGGATCACTTTACTTTACTTTACTTTACTAAATACTTCTAAAATGCATTCATAAAACAGCGTTGAGGTTATGTAATAAGATGTTAAAACTCTAAAATAAGTATATAGCAGCCGTCCTCAACTAAATTAAATGTCTGTTAGACAAACTTCATCAAATAGTTAAAGCTATGAAGGCATTTCAGAATCATTTTCCATGGAATGCAGAAGATGGAACATGATTCTCTAAAGCCTCCATAGTTTTAACTACTTAACGAAGTTTTTCTAACAGAAATTTAATTTAGCTGAGGACGACTGTTATATCAGGTACTTATTTTAATGTTTTAACATTTTATAACATTCACCTAAATTTGTTTTGCTTTATATTTTTACATTCTTCTTCTTCTTCTTCTTCTTCTTCACTTCACAGGCTAGGCAAACTGCCTGTTCCGCCTCACAGTTGTTCTGTCCATCTTTTCACTGGCCTTCCTACATTCCTTGAACCTCTTGGCTTGTAGTTGAATGCTGCTCTTGGTAATCTTGTTACATTCATTCTTTCCACATGTGTAAACCATTTCTCTCTATATTCTCTGATTTTCTCATCCAATGGATATATATTTAACTCTGTTCTTATATCTTCATTCCTTATCCGATCCAATCTTGTGCAGCCTTTTGTTCTTCTAAGGAAGTTCATTTCTGCGCTTTGTATTCAACTTTGCAATTTTTTGGTCATTACCCAAGTTTCGCTCCCATAAAGTAATGCAGGAGCTGCCAATGTTTTATAAAACTCCAATCTAGTATCTCTTCTTGTTTATTCTTTCATGTTTTATGTATAGTTCCGCATATCATTTGAAATTTCGACAGTTTTTCATATGTACGTCTCTTTCAGTTTTTGTGTTTATAGCAAAATTACAATCCAAATAATTAAAATGTATTATTTGTTCCAGAGGTTTGTTGTCTATTACGATTTTTGATCTTATATTATCGTTCCGCTAAAATGCCATTATTTTTTTTTCTTTTGATATCTTGAAATTATATTCTTGGCATAATTATATTTTTACCTAATATCTTTAATTATCTTTTTCAGTCTTGTATTATTCTATTATACAGTATAATGTTTGTTTATATCATTATCCTTCGCATTAATTCTATGCGGGTGTAAGAGTGCATTATATATTTTGAAACTTTCTCCTAAACTTGCTATTAATCTGTTATGTAATGTTTTGTAGCGTGGTATGGATGTTGAAATAGAAGGATATATAGAGACTAGATCTGCTGAAATGAGATACCTTCGGATGACTGCAGGATACACACTACTAGATCACAAAAAAAAAAATGAAGACATCTTAGAAGGAACCTTTAGAAAACAAAATTTCTGATTGTAAGTCAAGATGGATGCAACATGTTCATCGAATGGTAGATCACAGGATATCCAAACAAATGTTAAGATACAACCTGCAGGAAGAAGAAGACCAGGACGTCCACTCAAAAGACTTCTGGTTGGTGTTTCTCATGAAGCCGAAACAGGTCAACTTACTTACTTACTCACTGGCACTATCGATCCCGTAGGTTCATGGCCGCACGGACATAAGCTCTCCATACATCCCTATCCTGAGCTAATGCTTTCCAATCATTCCCTGTATAATCTACTTCCCTTAAATCATAGTTAATGTTACTCCCCCACCTCATTCTTGGTCTACCAACTGGGCGTTTTGCCTCTGGTTTTCCTTCCTGCCCATCGCAGTCTACGAGACTTAACTGTTCTTATTATATCTGGCTTCCTATAAAGACCACGTAGTTCATTGTTATGCAGTCTTCTCCGTTCACCTGTCTGTTCATCTCTCTTTGGTCCAAAAATTTTCCTAAATACTTTATTCTCAAATACTTGTAATTTCCTTTCCTCTCTTAAAGTAAGAGTCCAGGTCAACAAATGGCCTAAATTCGTGAATGTACTATGATGATGATGATGATGATGATGATGTAATGTTTTGTTTACAAGATTCTTCTTTGTATTAATTCTTTGTGTGTCAGAGTGCGTTTTATCTTCTTAAACTTTCTTCTAAATTTGTTTTGTTTTATATTTCTTAATGTCTTTAATTGCGTTCTTCAGTCTGATATTATTGTGTTCCATGTAACTTTATTTTATTTCCCTTTATGTTGTTCTTTTTAATTTTTCTAGTTAAAAGAAGAAGTGAAGATATTAGAAATGAGCTAAATATTTTTAACTCTTAGAATAAAATAAAAGAATCTAGAAACAATTGGAAAGAACATGTTCAAAGAATGAAATATGATCGGATTCCAAAAATTATACTTAATTGCAAACCAAGAGGAGACAGGAATATTGATAGACCGAAAAAGAGATGGATTCAACTTTTTGAATGAGAATCTACGAGACCAGAACAGGCCACATGGGCTTAATCCGTGATTGTTGATGATGATGAATTTTTTTATGTGCCAGAATTTATTTTAAATCTCGAAACTGTGTCCTAAATTCATATATTTTGTGTTCTCTCTCGCTTTAAATTAAAACTTAGTAATTTATATATTTATTCTGTATGTATTATTTCTGTAACCGAACAGCACCCGAGCATGTGCACCTGCTCATTATTGTGTGTAACATTCATTTGTTAATAAAATTTGTTATTATTCTTAATATTATCTAATACAACATCTCACGGTCTTGTGTTCAAAGCTTCTGATTTAAGTTATTGATATCCGATTTCCGCTAAAAGCACACAAGTTTTCCTAAAATAGAGTTATTCATGTGGTTGACAATGATTTAGAATTTAGGTTAAGTTTAGATTTAAGAACTCTGCTCCCATTTCGTTATCTTATTTTACATACAAGCTAATACCCGGCGTGTGCTGCTTCGACTAAATAAATGAAAATGAACGTGTTTTTTAGTTAATAAGTAAAAGAGATATTAATTATAAATGTATATTTTTAGATGCCCCGTGCTGATTACCGGCGTTTCCCGGGAATCTACTTATCCCGATCTTCTTGACATAAATGAGCTGAAATACGAAAATTAATGTGTTTTAAGTTTAGTTAAATAAGTGAGAGGAGAAATTTATGTCGTAATTATATTTAGATGCCCCGTGCTGATTATCCGGCGTTGCCCGGGAATCTACTCATCCCGATCTTCTTGGCATAAATTAGATGATAGACGAAAATTAATGTACTTGTTATGATTAGTTGAATAAGTAAAAAGAAAAATAATTGTAAATGTATATCATAATTATTTTTAAGATTCCCCGTGCTGATTACCGGCGTTGCCCGGTAATCTACTTATCCCGATCTTCTTGACATAAATGAGCTAAAATACGAAAATTAATGTGTTTTATGTTTAGTTAAATAAGGGAGAGGAGAAATTTATGTTGTAATTATTTTTAGATACCCCGTGCTGATTATCCGGCGTTGCCCGGGAATCTACTTGTCCCGGTCTTCTTGGCATAAATGAGCTGAAAGACGAAAATTAATGTACTTCTTATGATTAGTTGAATAAGTAAAAAGAAAAATAATTATAAATGTATATCGTAATTATTTTTAAGATTCCCCGTGCTGATTACCCGGTGTTGCCCGGGAATCTACTTATCTCGATCTTCTTGGCATAAATAAGCTAAAAGACAAAATTCGTTATTGTGAGTTCTCTGTAAAAGAATACCCGCCATGTGCTGCTATGTTTGCACAGGAATCTACGTACTTGTCTCGATCTTCTTGGCATCAATGAAAGACAAAAATGGTTATTGTGAGTTATCCGTAAGAGATAAACATATGCTGTCGCGGATTTTTTTGTAGAGTTTTTTTGAGATATTCAATTCTGTGTACATTAATTTTGTGTATTTGTTATGGTTTAGGCAGCGTAAGCCATTTAAGCGTCCAAAGAGCTACTTTTTCCACGTTTTCCACTACAAAGGGCGATTTTTAAGAGTGTAGGAATTGGGTATTACAACTCTCTTATAGCCTTTGTTCATCCCGAGAATCTCCTGAACGTTTTGCAAAAAGCCCCATCACAATCGGATCAACAGTATGGTCGCGCATAAAGTACGAACGAACTAACAAACAAACAAACAAACAAACAATTTTTATATATTAGATCACATCATCTGGATTATGTAACTCCGACATATTTACTTATTGGCTTTGCGGCTCTTCGAGATTAGCCGTAGTCTGTCCTTTGTTAGGAATTTTTAGACCAAATTAATTTAGTAACGTTTATTTCCCTACAAATGATAACCTATTTAATATTGATTCTTCAGTCTTATTAAAGGCCTCTTTAACACCTAAGTCTCATAGTGTCCATTTATTTGTATTTTATTTATCTATAATGATGTATGAAATGATGGATATGATTATGTCCACCGCTATACCTCGTGGTACGCATCTCCATACATCTCTATCCTGAGCTATTATTTTTTTCCAATCATAACCTGTGTTTACTTCCCTCAAATCATGGTTAATGTTATTCTTTCACCTCATTCTTGGTATACCAACCGGCTGTTTTACCACTGTTTTCCTACAAGAATCTTCCATGCCCCTTTTCCATTCCCCATTCGTGCCACATATCCTCCCCATCGCACTCTATGAGATTTAACTGCTCTTATTAGGCCTATATCTGGTTTCCTGTAAAGATCATGTAGTTCACTGTTTTGTAGTCTTCTCCATTCGCCTGTCTATTTATCTCTCTTTGGTTCAACATTTTTCCAAGAACTTCAGTTTCAAATTCTCTCAATCCTTTCTCTTCTCTTAAAGTAATAATCCATTTTTTTTTTTTGCATCCATAAACTAGAAGTGTAACAGTTTTATATATTTTCAGTTTAATTTTTTTACAGTAATATAATGTACGGTTAAAAACTATAATATAATTACCTTGTAGGTCCGTCTCCTCAACTTAAGTTCTTTTAAAACTCTGTAGGCCTTTCGGGACTAGTCTCATCATCAGCAGAATGCATTAGGTCCGTTCTTGTTGACCCTTGTCGAAGCACTGACTTGGTTGTGAGAATTTTGTACAGAGGATTGTGTGGATTATGTGTGTATTCATTGAGAATCAGGTTGTTGTTGATTTCACTTAGGATTGCGATTTCCTCCAGTATATTTATTCTCGTTGGAATGTTTTCTCTAAGTACTATTGTGAGGGTGTTATCGATGTTATGCATATGGTGTCCAGCTTGAATTACATGTTTTGCGTAACTTGATCTAGTATTAATTTTTTTTAGAGAAGTTGGGACGACAAGAGTCTCTGTAATACATAGTAGGATACATATCAAAGAATTGAGCCCATATTTAATTTCTTTGTGTATCTCATTCCTATTTGTAATTATTATTCCCAGGTGATTGAATTCAGCCACTTCTTCACAATTTCCCTCACTTGTCATTCACTTTCCATTTCCATAACATATTTCTATCGATACTTTTAAAATTCATGACGAAACACCGTACTAAGTAATATTTATAATATAAAAATAGAATACCTGAGATCTCAGTCTTCCTCAACTTTGGATGTTGGGTCTGTAAGTCGGTACAAGTTGAAGATGAAGCATATGTTTCGAAAGTACTCCACTCCCCACATCCAAAGTTGAGGAAGACGAGATCTCAGGTATTCTATTTTTATATCATAAATATTACAATGTATTTCTATGTGTGAACATATATTTAATTGTACTGATGTTTATTCCAGTCCAAATTTCTTTGTGTTACTCAATAGAGTGTGTGTGTGTATGTATGTATGTGCGTTGGCCCTTAACACCTCCTCGCTATCGTCTAATAATACTACACCATAAACTAAGAGCTTATTAATCAATTGAGTTGGGCCTATATATTTTGATTCAGATGTAACATATAGCTATGATTGGGATATACATAATAAATTAAACCGATATCAAATTATGTGTGGCACCATAAGAAGAACCCTCCGAAAAACTCGAAGAGAAACTCAGCTCAGGTTTTATAAAATTATGGCTGTTCCTGTTCTTTTATATGGATCTGAATCTTTGGTGCTTACAAAGAAGGATATCTCACACATTCAAGCCACTGAAATGAAATTTTTAAGATCCGTAAAAGGATGTACACACATGGATAGATTACATAATGAATCAATAAGAAATGAACTGGATATATTTTAAATACTCAATATACTAGAAGAGCACAAATGCCGATAGAAAGAACATTTAGACAGAATGGACAATACAATATTACCCAAAACGATCAACACCTACAAACCGCAAGGAAAAAATATTTGAGGCGACCAAGGATACGATGGACTTGAGACCGGAACAGGTCGCATTGACCTAATCCTGGAAAGGAAGAAGAGGAAGAAGAAGAGTTGTAAACCTTCATCCTCTAAAGTTTTGTTGGCATTCGCTAGTATAGAATTGAATAGTAGAGGAGTATACATTCTAAAATTAACAAAAATAAAGATACATTATGTAATATTATAGGCCTAATTACATTGTGAAAAGAAAAATTAATGTCTGAACCAGGAATAGGACCGTGGACCTCTAGTTGTTAATGTTTGTGCCAAGTCTGGAATGGTGTAGTGGGCTGCAAACTACACCACTCCAGATTTGGCATAAATATTAACAATTCTTTCCACATATACAAATCTATAATTCTCATTTCGTCCGCTGTCAGGTAGGTGTCACCAGCATCGCCAACGGCCGGCTTCGTTTAGAAGTATCTACATTCGATTCCTGGTTCAGACATTATTTTTCTTTTCACAATATCATTATAATATTATAATATGATCCATTATTGGAACTGTGTTAAAATAACAGTAGTGGAAAATGTTACATAACATTGTGGGCTAAAATTAACAAAACAAAGATACATTATGGCATCATCATCACTCCAAGGATTAGGCAATTGCCCGTTCCGACTTCATAATGCATCAGCCCAACGTCTTCTGTCTTCCAACATCACGTCTTCCACTTGCTTCATAATTTCTTGCTAACAATTAATATCTCTCCTTACTCATTCCATCCATATGATCAATCCATTTCTGTCTGTAATTCGTGACCTTATCCAGTAAAGGCTGTACTTTCAATTCTTCTCTTATATCCTCATTTCTTATTCTATCAAGTCTTGTGCATCCTTTAACTTGTCTTAGGAACCTCATCTCCGCCGTCTGTATTCTATCCTTCTGTTTTTTCGTTGGTGCCCAAGTTTCACATCCATACAATATTGTGGGAACCGCCATAACATTATACATTTTTATCTTTGTTTTTTTTTCTAATTTTATTTTTGAATGTTCTCTGTATTGTTCCACACACCGTCTGAAATTTATTTATTTTGGAGTCAATATCTCTTTCCACATTGTAGCCAACATCACAGCCCAAATATTTGAAACTAGACACCTGTTCTATACTTTGATTTTCTAAAACAATCTTGGTTCTCACTGGATGTCGTCCTCTAAAAGCCATGGTCTTCGTTTTCCTTATAGAAATCTTTAGATCATATAATTTACATATTTCATTTAATGCATGCATAGATTTCTGTAAGTCGTCTTCATTTTTCGATATTATGATTACATCGTCAGCAAATAGAAGATTATTTATGCACACTTTATTATCTATTCTTATTCCTGGATTCACTAAAACTTTCCATTTATTTAAAATATCGTCTACATATATATTAAACAAAGTGGCTGATAAACTACATCCTTGTAATCCATTATTTGTTTTGATTGCATCTGTTCTTTTGAATCCGGTATCCATAATTATATTTGTGTCTTCATATAATTTCTTTGTTATGTAATATTATAATTATATTGTGAAAAGAAAAATTAATGTCTGAACCAGGAATAGGACCGTGGACCTCTAGTTCTCCGTACTAGTGTGTAGCCCACTACACCATTCCAGACCTGGCAAAAACATTAACAATTCTTTCCACATATACAAATCTATAATTCTCATTTCGTTCGCTGTCAGGTAGGTATCACCACCATCGCCAACGGCCGGCTTCTTTTTTTAGAAGTATCTATATTCGATTCCTGGTTCAGACATTAATTTTTCTTTTCACAATATCATTATAATATTATAATATGATCCATTATTGGAACTGTGTTAAAATAACAGTATTGAAAAATGTTACATAACGTTATGTAAATTTACAAAATGAGCCATATATTCGTCTTCCTGAGCATTTTTTTTTTTTTTTTTTTTTTTTTTTTTACTTTACGCAGTTCTAATATGACGGATATTATTTGTATTGCCCTAATTATGTTTTCCTGTTGGAAGCCATCAAATTGTATAAATTTTAACAAGTGTATGGGAATGAGGATTATCTTGGACGAACGATGTGCGAGAGGATGAGGAGAGCATAATGTCGGTTCTCATTTAGTTGAGACAAGTCCATACAGCAGTTGACAGACATGTGATACAGCTTCTGGGGGTTTCCTCTTACCTTTGCATTCACCCCCGCTGTACTGCCTTCAATTCGAGTGTCAGACAACTGACAGCTCATGTGGGCAGGATATGCCATCTATCTTTAAACACCTTTCCATCTTTTTACCTTCAACTGACCAAGGCACATTTCGTATAGTTATAACAGAAAAGTTGTGACAGCAGGTGCCACACTCATCTCCCATAATTATTGGCATAAATTACATTTCCATAAGCTTGGATTCTTTGAATAGAGATTTAGCTGCAAATAGATTTCTTCGAAAATCAACATGGAATTTAAATTCTAAGAAACATATTTTTCTTCTTCTTCTTCTTCTTCTTCTACTACAAGATTTAGGCTATGCAGCCTGTTCCGGCCAAGTTAAAAGTGGAGTCCATCTTCTACGTGGTCGGCCAACATCTCTTGTTCCTCTGGGATTATACAGGAAGGTTCTTTTTGGTATTCTTTCGTTGTTCATTCTCATTAAGTGTTCTGTCCATTTCTTATTATTTTCGCTGATTTTATCTTCAATTTTATATATATTTAATTCTTCTCGTATAGTTTCATTCCTTACTCTATCCGCTCTTGTGCATCCTTTCACATTACGTAAAAACAGCATTTCCGCAGTCTGTATCCTGCTTTTATCCCTTGATTTCATTATCCAATTTTCACTTCCATACAACAACAAAGGAACAGCCATTGTTTTATATAATTTAAGTTTCGTATCTTTCCTTGTTTTCCGACCTAAGGTTCTTTTTATGGTTCCACAAATAGCCTGGAATTTATTTACTTTATTTTCTATATCTTTATTTTCTCCATAAGTTATATCACATCCTAAATATTGGAAATGTGATATTTGTTCTATTATTTTGTTATCCAGTACAATTTTTGATCTAATTCCATATTTACCAATAAATGCCTATACTTTTGACTTATTTATTGATATTTTACAATTATATCTATTGGCTATTAATTTAAATTTATGTGCTAACATTTGGAGCTCATTTTCAGATTCTGCTAAAAGTACAACATCGTCAGCGAATAATAAAGCATTTATTTTATCTTTATTATCGATTAATATTCCTTCATTAGTTAAAACCTTCTTCCATTCTTTTAGGATATCGTCCATATAAATATTAAATAATATAGGTGAGAGTGAACACCTTTGTCGTACTCCTTGGTTTATTTGAAAAAATGTCTCATTTTTAGTCAGCTGAGGGTCAATACAAATATTTGTTCCATAGTACAAGCTCTTAACAGTTTCTATAATCTGAATAGGGAGGCCTTTTTCTTTTAGGACATTCCACAATATTTCCCTGTTTACTCGATCAAATGCCTTATCTAAGTCTATAAATAACAAATGCGTTTCTAGGTCATTTTTTTTTATTTCGGATTTTATTCACGGTACAGTTGCTTTCTGCTACCCTCAAGGAATTTGCCTTCTCCATTTGTAGCGGTCTCATCTGTTAGTCCGAGATCCGGCTGCAAGATTACTACGTTCATCGAGTGTATGAACAAAATCAATTTTTTTCATAAAATTGTGAATGCCTGAATACATTTTTGCCGAGTTGTCTATTAAAATTCGGCCGCCAGTATGTTTAATTAAAATATAATTTATTTATTTATTCGACATAATTTGATTCACTTGTTATTAAAATAAATTATAATCCAGTTCGCAGAAATCGACGTATAGATCTTGAAAAGTTTTTTTTGCCATTGTACACTTGGCCGTAAACCTCCTAGCGGCTTCAGCAGGCTGTGACACCAATTAGTAATAAAATGGCGGTAAGTACGTATTTATTGTTTTATATTGTTCCCTCGCAGCGGGAAGTAAAACAACTGCCCTTTATGTATATTACGTACAATGTATATACAAAAATATATCCAAAAGGTAGTGTTAATGTAAATTCCACGATATGAATCACAGCATTTTAAATGAACTGAACTTTATTTGGAACAATATAAAACAATAAATACGTACTTACCGCCATTTTATTACTGATTGGTGTCACAGCCCGCTGAAGCCGCGAGGTGGTTTACGGCCAAGTGTGCAATGGCAATCAAAAAAATAAGTAATTTTAAGGAATTGTACGTTTTGCAATACATATGTCCTAACGAACTGCTTATTTTTCATTCAAATTTAACAATTGTGGTTATTCCTCTAGAAACTATAATAACAGACTTGTGTGCAAAATTTGCACATACAGGTTTTCAACTACGCCGAGTGTTCATCTGCTATATATTAGCCTATGCTTTAAAACCATTAGATGTAGGATTTCACCTATAACGAAAATTAAAAATTCGCTCTAGCGGCCGAAATTTTCGATGTTTCACAACGAAACTCAGTATATGTTATTAAAATAAATCGAGGCACGTACTTATCCAAAACTCAGCGAAGTCTTATCATTAAAAGTGGGGGTTTACCTAAAAACCGATAATAAGAATTTATTCTCGCAAACTTCAATGTTTGATTCACTGCAATGCATGACTTTGTGTATACACGATTTCAGGTACGGCGAATGTTTAGATGCTAATATGCTCTAAAACATTAGGCGTAGAAGTTTATCTAAAACGAAAATTTAAAAACATATTTATTTAGGTGTAGCAGCGCTCGCCGGTATGTAATTTTTTTTATTGTTTTATTATTCGCTGGTTGAGTGGAGGAGAAGGAAGGGGTTTAACACTTGGAGCTTAAATTAACCATTATTATTATTATTATTATTATTATTATTATTATTATTATTATTATTATTATTATTATCAATAATAATAATATTATATTATTATCAATAATAATATTATTATTATTATAATCAATAATATTATTATTATAATCAATAATATTATTATTATCAATAATATTATTATTATCATCAATAAATATTATTATCATCAATAATATTATTATTATCATCATCATCATCATCATCATCATTATTATTATTATTATTATTATTATTATTATTATTATTATTATTATTATTATTATTATTATTATTATTAATTTTGGACAATGACACAACATGGCAACAGAATAACTGCAATTGAAATGGATTTTTGGAGATGAGTTGCCAGAAAATCTCGACTGGAAAGAATTAGAAATACAGGAATTAGAAAATGGATGAATGCAGAAAGAAGTATAATGGATGTGATTGAACACAGGAGGCTAATGTGTAATGGACATACAAGGAAAGACTACCAATGGCAGTCTATACATAAAACAATTGAATGAAGGAGCAGAAAAGGAAGACCAAGAAATACATAAAAGAATAACATTCAACATTCACTGATGAAATTTGTGTAACGAATCAAGACAAAGAGGATAGAGAACGATGGAGAACTTTAATTAAGGGAAATTTGTGAATATATATTACAAACTGATAATCTATACTTTCGTAGTCATTTATGTAGCCTATTTAAAAATATTAAAAATATAACAAAAAAAGAACTCATTTCAATTTATTAAGATTGGTTGGAGAAAAACTTCAATGAGGAGGAAAATTCTCAATGAATAAATGATACTAATAATACTTATTATTAATAATATCGCAGCACTAAAACCAAACATTAATTTATTTTTAACTAATCCAGCATTTATATCAAACATAGATTTGATTTCAACTAATTCAATTTTCTGGCTACTGTTACAATTTTCATGTAGGATTTATTTGATGTCTACTTCATTGACAACAATGACATCTAACGTTAGTGACATCAACTACTTGAATATTTTATTTTATTGAATCAGGATATAACTAAACTCGATTCTGATTTGAACATCATACATTTAAAAGGACTCCTATTGGATGATATTGACTAAAACACTGTCAGCGTTCACCAATCACCGGATCCTTATTCTCTGACGAATCTTGAGTGTGCGGTCCTGTTGATTGTGCAATTCATGGTGGGACATAGGACCATCAAAGATGTTACACTGGTTGTATAGAACCCAGATATTTTATAGCAGCTTGGACACATCCTCTCTGGACATGCTTGTTATTATGTATTACAGGGCTTCTTGTCGTCACAAATTTTCAAAAAAACATTAAACTGAAAATATATAAAACTGGTATTCTCCATATTACTATATAGATGTGAAACATGGGCTACTTTAAAGAGCAGAAAAGATTACCAGTATTTGAGAGTATAGTTCTTCGATAAATTTTTGGACCAAAGAAAGATGAATAGGCAGGTAAATGGAGAATACTTCTTAATTGATTAACTAACTAACTCACTGGCTCTATCGAACACTTAGGTCCATGGCCACTCGGGCAAAAAGTTCTCCACACTTCCCTATCCTGAGCTAATGTTTTCCAATCATCCCCTGTATAATCTACTTCCCTCAAATCATGGATAATGTTGTTCTCCCACTTCATTCTTGGTCTAACAACTGGGCGTTTTCTCTCTGGTTTTCCTACCAGAAATTTCCATGCACCTCTTTCATTCCCCATACGTGCCACATGTCCTGTCCATCACAGCCTACGAGACTTAACTGTTCGTATTATATCTGGCTTCTTATATATATATATATATATATATATATATATATATATATATATATATCTTGCAGTTTTACTAGGGAATTCTAGGTGTGGTAGCTTCCCGTTGCTTTCCACACCGGTGAAGGATGACGATGATAATAATGATAATGATAAGGATGATGATGATGGTCATATGATTTCGGGGACCGTTTGGACCTTTAAGTTTTCCTGACATTTGTCTTACAGGTGAAGAAAAACCCCGATAAAAACCTCACCCAGAAAAACTGCCCCGACCGGGGACCGAACCCAGGCCCACTGCGTGACAAGGCACCACATTGCCTCGAGACCACAGCGGTGGACTATATATATATCATCGTCATCCGGTATCATGCAACTGTCGTCGCCGTCTTCCGGAAACCAAACGCCATTCCTCTTTATCCATCCATTGATCTTCCTCCAATCCTCACATTCATAGCCGCTTGTACCCCTTCTATTCAAGTTTTCTTCGGTCTTCCTTTCTTCTTCCTTTCCATTGGGATCCGTTTCACAACAATTTTAGACAAACTTTACAATATATCATGTAACTCACTGTACCGAAATCAAGTTTTCGATACATGGATTACGTCATGCTGCGCAACCAATACGTCATCGCGTCTCCATTTCTTCTGTGACCTTAGTGAACAGTGCCAAATTCTCTACTACCTACCCCCTCCTTTCCTATTACGCGCCGTGTGCTATCGCGCATACTCCTCTCTCCTAGTGAACTCTCAAATAGAGCTGTGCTTTCTAACATCAAATCATCACCTGTTTATCCATCGTAGGAGTCTGGTCGATATAGCTCAGAGGAGCTTCTTTGGATTATTAGTCCTTTAGGCCAGGGTGGAGCCACAAGGACAGTGTACCCCAGCCCTTGGCTGGACTAGTGTGATTTTATTATCGTACGTATGTTTGTTAATATGTCTTTTTTGTAAAGATGATCGATGATAATATTAGTTTCTTTTGTTAACTTATTTTCAATGTCAAACTATTATCTTTTATTTATTTCATTGTTATATCTGATTATTTCTTGACTCGCATTAAACTCTAGTTATCTAATTTTAAATACTTCTGCCTATTGATTTAGTAGCTAGTCAATGTCAGATATGAAGGTAAAATTCCAAAGCTTACTCAAGCGTATGTGAGTTCCTCTTTCCTTAAAGCTTCCACGATTGTAGGCTGTGTAGCTTACAACATATTACACGTTTAACAATTCATTAAGGAAAGTTGAATTAATCTTTGTCTTTTATGGGCCCGGGCAAAGATATCTTAATTTGAGCAATCTATGTTTTCAACTCAAAGTATTTATCAACAACACTGGTTTGATCCAGCACCGACACGCGGAGCAAATTCTGGTAGCAGATCGCGTGGTTAAGGATTCAAGTCCCGGTGCATCACTATTATGTAGTTTTATCCATTCACCTATCTGTGCATCTCCTTTTTCTCTCAAAAGACTACATAACAACGAGTTAAATCATTTCTATAGGAAACAGGAGATAATAAGAAGAGTTAAGTCTCATATACTGCGATGGGCAGGACATGTGACCCGATGGGGAATGAAAGAGAAACAAGGAAGCTTCTTATAGGAAAACCAGAGGGCAAACGAGCAGTTGGTAGATCAAGAATGAAGTAGGAGAATAACCTATTCATGATTTGGTGAAAGTAAATTATACAGGGGATTAATTGAAACATTAATTCAGTCTATAGGAATGTGTGGAGTGCTTATGTTTGTGCGGTCATGAACATACGGGTTCGATAGAACCAATGAGTTAGAGTTAATAATAATACTTACTTACTTACTCACTGGCACTATCGAACCCGTAGGTTCATGGCCGCACGGACATAAGCCCTCCATACATCCCTATCCTGTGCTAATGTTTTCCAATCATTCCCTGTATAATCTACTTCCCTCAAATCATAGTTAATGTTATTCTCCCACCTCATTCTTGGTCTACCAACTGGGCGTTTTCCTTCTGGCTTTCCTACAAGAAGTTTCCATGCACGTCTTTCATTCCCCATACGCGCAACATGTCCTGCCCATCGCAGTCTACGGGACTTAACTGTTCTTATTATATCTGGCCTCCTATAAAGACCATGTAGTTCATTGTTATGTAGTCTTCTCCATTCACCTGTCTGTTCATCTCTCTTTGGTCCAAAAATTTTCCTAAGAACTTTATTCTCAAATACTCGTAATCTCCTTTCCTCCCTTAAAGTAAGAGTCCATGTTTCGCACCCATATAATATAACTGGTAGAATAAGAGTTAATAATAATAATAATCTATCTTCTTAAGCCCTTTCCTACCCTGTGCCGGATCAGGACGCTCCCTAATGGGAACTTATTGACCAGGTTTATTTGCAACTTACGCTCAGTCACCCATAGATGTGAGCGACTGATAAGGGGTCGGCCTAGAGCCTCGACGAGACATCTACTAGGTAACTAAGGTATTATTGGGTGGGAAACAATTGGTAGATGTTTGCACAGAGAATTCTTTATTCAGTGCTGTGGTTCTATTACAGCCTAGTGTAGCAAAAAGTATTCCTAAATTTCCAAAAACTTCCTGTTTACTGAAGTAATTGGGCTGTATTTGAATTTGGATGCTATTTTGGCACTTATTATTTCTGGAAAAAGCTCGCCAGCCCCATTTACAAAACGATTAATTTGACACAAAAGTTCAAGGCCTGGGTTATCGTTCGGAACGTTTTCAAACTTCTCTTTAAGTTTGCTTGGGAAAACCTCCGGCAATAAGGAGTTCAGTTCACGGATTTTATCTATAGACTGAATAGATTCAATCAACGCCAAGCTTTTAGTTTCAAGCTTTTTAATAGTTGCAGGTATATGAGGAAAATAAGTGCTAATCACAGCTATCTTCTTTTAAATACCGGAATCATTAAATGCTTCCTCGCACTGACAAACTGACTTAACCTCTGCACTATCGGAATCGTTTACTACATTTTTAATGGTCTCGAAATGTTTTAAGATGTAGTAAATATAGCGCAAAAATATGCGTTATCACTTAGTTTTTAGTTAAAATATGCAATATCAGGTAAAAAAAAGTTCTAAATATGCAAATGCAACATGCAAATGCATATAATCCGGTCTGTAATAATAATAATAATAACACAGTGGAAATTAAAAATAGAATCTATCTAGCAAAACAAGCAATAAATGCTTTAAACTCTGTTTGGTGGAGCAAAAATATTTAAAGAATAGAAAATTACAAATATATAAAACCATAATTTTAACATATGGTGCTGAAGTCTGGCAAATTCCTGCCAGGGAAACGAAAATAATTTTAAGTACATAAATGGATGTTTTAAGAAGATGAGCTGGAAAATCTAGAATGGATAGAATACGAAATAAAGAAATAAGGGAAATTATGGGTGTACAAAAGGAGCCGGACATCATAGACATTATAGAAGAGAAAAGATTACAGTGGTATGGCCATGTCAAAAGAATGGCACAGCAAATATTTCCTAAAATTGTTATGGAATGGATCCCGATGGAAAGGAGGAAGAGAGGAAGTCCGAAGAACACTTGGATAGAAGGGGTACAAACAGCTATGAATATCAGAGAATTGGAGGAAGATCAATGGATGGACAGAGGGAATGGCGTTTGGTTTCTGGAAGACGGCGGCAGCTGCCATGATACCGGATGAATAATAATAATAATATAATAATAATAATAATAATAATAATAATAATAATAATGATAATTTTTATTTATTTATATACAGAATTTTAATGTTTACACATCTTTCTGTGCCTAAAGTTTTATTTTTCTTCTCCACTCGTCTCTCTCCATCTAATCCATGTCCTCCAGTCCTCTTGCTTTCATTCCAGTTCTTATTTCCTGCATCCACGAGTTTCGAGGTCTTCCTCTCCTCCTTCTTCCAGGTGGACACCATTCCAATGTTTTCCTGGGTAATCTTTCTTCTTGCATTCGTCGTACGTGCCCATACCAATTTAATTGCTTATACCGTATATAATCTACAAATTGAATAACCAATATTCATTTTTTTCTCTCATGACAGTATTTCTTATTTTGTCTAATTTTGAACATCTTGCTGCTCTCCTCAAGAAATCCAATTCCATCGACATAAGATTTGTTATAAGTTTTTGTTGAAATAATAATAATCTTCTTCTTCTTCTTCTTCTTCTTCCGATTTCATAACATCATAGCCAAACCTGCTCTACTATTCGGAAGTGAATGCTGGACACTTCGAGCAAAAGATAAATCCCGCCATTAATAGTTCACAAATTAGATTCCTCCGATCACTAACTGGAGTAACATTAAGGGATAGAATGAAAAGTGATGAGATAAGGATGCAGTGGAATAGTAGGCAAATAGTTGAACATATACAAAATTATCAGATTAAATGGTTCCAACACGTCCAGAGAATGTCAAATTCCCGTTTACCAAAGATCATTTACCACCTCAACCCTAAAGGCAAAAGAGACCTCGGAAGACCCTTCAACCGATGGAAAGATCAGTTTTTGTAGTCGCAGAACGGGCATCATCACCCAATGCTGCATTCGGAATAATAATAATAATAATAATAATAATAATAATAATAATAATAATAATAATAATAATAATAATAATAATAATAATAAAGGTAATTAAAATAATAGAAATAATCACAATAATAAGTACAGCAATAATACTAACAAAAACAGTATTTAGTGTCGTACATTTCTGACGTAACTGTACAGATACTTTAACAATTGCCTGTCACAGTGTAAAGGTTTGCCTTGAATCACCTTCAACGTCTATCTATCGTGGAAATCTTCTCACAGTGATATTTTATGTGGTGTCGGACACTGGAGTCCCAAAAGTAGAAAGGTAGTTTATTTGTGACACCCCGGTGGTGCGTATTAAATGAGTAAGCGAGCCTGCGTCCGATTGACGGCCTGTCCTTTCAAACGAAAGAAAAGTGTCCACCAAGAACGGAGAAACATGTTCAATGTTATCTATTTTTTATTATAGTAAAAACCACCCTCGTGTCTGCATTTATAATACATTTGTAACCATTTTAAATCTTTACGAGAAATCCTTCCATTTGCGTCATAACCAAATATTTTATAAAGCAAAACTTTTAAAATCAAACATCCCACAGTTCTGTACTCTCAAAATTTACAGTTTTCATTTTGTTCGGAATTAAAATTTCATAGTTTCTACAAGACCAATTTTATACAACTTTAAGACAGCTTTGAACATAAAAGATACTTGTATATTCCCCCATTCTTTATTTCCCATCGAAAAAGTTTTAAGAATAAAATATATCATAATTCATAACTAAGGATAGGAATTTTATGTAATAAAAGATACTTACTTAATACAGGCTTTACACTTTACAGCTGTTTGCCCTTGATCCCTACTTTCCAGAGATACCTATCTTCCCATTGTCCTTCTTCCATACCCCTCTTCATCATGGCATCATATATTCCCTCATAACATGTTCTTCTACTTATCCCTCTCTTCCTTCTGCCTGGTACCATCCAATCTAACACATGTTTAGGCCACCTGGTCCTCCGACATTCGTTGTACATATCCATACCACTGTAAAACTTTCTTTGTTATCCTATCGATAACAGTTTCTTGTGCATCCATTTCTTGTCTGATATATGTATTTCGAATATGTTGTCTGGTTATTCTCATACTTCTCCGTAATCCATTCATTTCTGTCACCAAGATTATTTTCTGCATTCTTTCATTTATTGTCCAGCTTTCTGATCCATATGTAAGTATACTTTCTATTATTGTCTGTATAATCTCTTTTTTGTTTTTCTGGTCAAATTTCTATTCCATAAAGATCAATCAGGGATCTAATCGTCTTCCTTGCACAATTTACGCTGTTAATAATATATTTGTCACAAGTACCAGATTTATCTATTGTAGATCCAAGATATTTAAATTCTTCAACACGTTTATTTATCATATTATTTATTTGCAGGTCTTCTGAATTTCCTCCGATTACCATATATTCTGTTTTCATATAATTTATCTTCAATTCACCTACCTCAAATGCATCTACCAACTTTCTAATCATATATTCTATATCTTCTTTATCTTGTCCTATTATAATCTGGTCATCAGCGATTAATAAATTGTACAGTAAAGATAAGAATGCAACACAAATAGTACTTGTGTATAGGTTACATGTTTTTAATCCTTAAATTGGCAAAACAAAAATTTCTTCTGTTAGTTATTTAAATGTGGCGGACCGCAGTGAAAATGGAATATTGTATAACTGTTGGTATTAAGTATATTGTATAATTAAACACACATTTAAGTGGACTATTTAACTCAAGCCCCAAATTGGACTCAATGGCCAATCACGTTTCAATGATTTCTGTTTTACAACCAATCAGAATCGTGTTTCACGAAATATTTATCAGTGTTATAATTACCACATTAAAGAAGGCTCCTCCTTTTTAATATTCTGAACAGGTCTGACCATTATTTTGCAGTGATTGAGCCCGTGAGAAATACGGCTACCAGATTGTATATATAGTGCATGAATGTCAACATATGCCGCATGTGAGAGTTAATATAAAAACATTTGTAGCAATTGATTATTCCACCAAAAAAAGAAACCACTGTTTGCACTTTCTTAAATGTATTTTTTCCCAGGTAACAATCCAGAAAAATATAATTGTCATATTTACATCATACGACATCAGAAATGAATTAATATAGGCCTACAGTTTGATGTGTTTCATTTTTTCTCCACTAGAGAGCATTCTTACAATATTGCGTTCCTTTGGCAATAAATAGTATGATCTGGTTGCAGTGATAAACAAAAGAAGCAGATGAAGCGTACCTATTGCTTCTCATTTGTTTTCAAACATCGCCGTTTACATTAAATATATAAATATTTTAAAATAACTATAGTTAAATAATGATTTGTGAGTAAACAACTTAATTTTATTCGTTAAATAGTCCTAACAAATGCCACTCTTGAATTTGGAAATCACTCGTGGCATTACTTATGATTATTTTTGTTCGTTTTCTTGTGATTTATTTAATATATTAAATTAACTGAACCAAGTGATGTATCCAAAAGGATACGTTACGAATTTAAGGGTTAAGTATGCCAAGCGTTTAGCAGCTATCTATTATGCTCCAAAACCACTACGTGTAGTTCACCAGAAACGAAAATTAAAAAAGTCGTTCTAGCGGTCACAATTTTCGATGTTTCACAACGAAACTCAGTACATGCTATTGAAATAAACCGAGTTAGGTATCATTCAAAACTCAGCAAAATCCGACAATTAGAAATGGAGGTTTACCTGAAATCTGAAAGTAAGAATTGATCTAGCAAACCGCCATGTTTAATAAAAGTAATAATAATAATAATAATAATAATAATAATATATTTATTTTACCTGGCAGAGTTAAGGCCTTAAGACCTTGTCTGCCACTCAACCAGGTTTAAAAAAAATACAAAAAAAAAGCCTTACATCTAAATTACAATATACATAAATGATTACATGTTATGAATACAATACAATTAATATTCATAATGTATTTTATTTACTCTACATTTACCGAATTAAATATATAACATGTACAAGATATATAAAAAAGAGAAAAAGATTATTAATAACATAGTATAAATTTAAATAAATAAAGAAAAATTAATTATTAGACAACAGGTAACTGTTTGGTTCATCGCAATATATAACTTTGTATATACACATTTTCATGCACGGCGTTTAGCTGCTATTATGCTCTAAAACATTAGGTGTAGGAGTTTATCCGAAACGAATATTTAAAAATAATATTTCATTTATTTAATCGTAGCAGCGAACGCCGAGCGTTCTTTTTAATTTGCAAAACAGCCATGTGGGCCCTCGCTTCCTCTATGGCTCCTTCTCCATTATATCTCTATCCGTCAAAAATGTCTCCAATTTTCCATTTTTGCCCTCTGCAGATGCCACCGTCTTGATCTCGGTCGACCCCTTGATCTTGTACCTTCTGGATATCTTTTAAAATGGATTTAACTCTCCTATTAACCTCTATTCGATTCACATTCTCCAGCTATCTCAGCCTTCACAGTCTGATATACGTTTTTTTTTCTTTTCAATATCACCTGTTTGTCATTCGACATTTCAGATATTCTCTCCTGGCATTGGCGTATTGTAACCCACCTCCGAGGTTGGGGCGCCTGGAAGGTGTGGTTACGCTACCCCAATGATATGATGGGTAATGATGCGCCAAGAGAGGCTTTAAACCTAAACTTAATGTAAAGTAAAGTAAAGTGATCCCACTACAGGCCTCAGGAGGCCCTTGGGGTAGTAGGAGGTTAAAGCTCCCACTTTTTCTGGACAATCGGCACTTGATGTCAGCCGGGTTGTCAGCCCTGCGTGACGGCCGTCTTTACCCCAGAAAAAGCGTCTGGTATTAATTTCCGTTAGAGGCTGAGTCGACCCCAAGGGCCATAGTGCCGCCAGAAAGTCTGGGTCAGTTTAAAAATCCTGACCCCACCGGGACTCGAACCCTCGATCTTCCGGCTTGTAGCGCAGTGCCTTAACCACTAAATTCCTCTTTTAACTTTGTGACTACTTAAATATGTTCACTAAATAATAAGAGAAATAAAAAAAAGTTTAAACCCCATAAAAAATAATAAATAATTTAAAGATAAAGGTAAAAAGCTCTTTCACGCTAAATCACTATGCTAATGAGGTGAATATGATATTGATGATAATGATGTCCAGATGATGTTTGGGTTCCGTTTGGGCCTTAAAGTATCCTCACATTTGTCTTACAGGCGAGGAAAAACCCCGAAAAAAAACCTTAATGCAGAAAACTTCCCCTGACCGGGGATCGAACCCGGGACCGCTGCGTGACAAGACAGCACGCTACCTCGAGACCACAGCGGTGGACGTCTGATATATGTTGTTATGTCTACTTCTTTATACAGTTCATTACTTACGCCGGGCGTTAGCTAATGTAGCATTCCATAAGTAATGACAACACTGCTGTAAAACAGCGATCCTAGTGGTGACCATTGTAATCTTGAAGTATGTTGTTGAGCAGTTTTTGTTGTATAAATCTGTAATATTGAAAGTCTCGAAATAGTAATATTTAGTGAATGCAATCATTGTTTCTCACATTTAGTATAATGTTCAGTAGAATTTGTTTAGAAGGTGGAATTTGGAAGTACTCGAACATTCACCAAATTCACCAGACATGAGCCCGTGTGACTATAACGTATTCACAAAGATCAAAGACCCTCTATGAGGTATTCGATTACAAACAAGAGTTGATATCCAGAAAGCTCTAGATCGACCAGTGAGAGATATATCCAGAAATGGTGCTGCAGATGAAGTGCGTCATAATCCAAAGATTTGGCAAAGTATAGTTGACTTGACAGGAGACTGTAAATGAAATTCCGAATGTCAAAAGTAATCTAAATAATTTTTTGTGATGTTATAGCAGTGAAGTGATTACATAGTAATTGGCAATATTACAAAAAAAATCGTAATTTAATTCCAATTTATTAATGTCCTTTAGGAAAAGTACATTTAATAAAAGGTATTTTAAGTGGAAGCGGTTAGACGCTCGCCTCTCGCCGCTGAGATAGAGTTTTGGCCGCTCCATGTGATTCCGTGGAGTACGAAACAGAGCTGGACAGGTTTTCCTCGAGGTTTTCTCCCGTTTCCCCCTGCCACAATTTCATTCCACCATTTCTCCATACTCATCTCATCCATTTCGTTTAATATCGTTCAACTGCCCTTGTGCTGGTGTGTCAGGCGTGGTCGGCTGGCACCCGTGTCATTCTTAGACCTCTATATAAGGGGATTCATCTTATCTCATCCCTCGACCCGACCCTGAGTTGAACACGAGTTGAGGCTATTATTATAGAAGGTATTGCCAATTGACTGCCTTCGCTTCGTGAATTCTTGACATGACAAAAACATTTGCGTATATCCTTTACTATTTAACTCATGCCCCAAATGGGAGTCAATGACCAATCATGTTTCAATGAATTTTGCTTTACAACCAACGACAGTCGTGTTTCACCTCGAAAATGATCGAATTTTGATTAACAAACCAAAGAAAGCTCCTCCTTTTTAATGTCCTGAACAGGTCAGAGCATTATTTTGCCGTGACTGACTAACAAATACGTTTAATATAGCAAATAATGAACAGATTCCTTCGATCTACACATTTGATAATTGTGTATTCAATAATTGTGTTTTTAAATACTGGTTTTACTGAATTGTTTCCGAAAAAAATTAATTAACCTCTAATGTTGGTTATAATATACAGTTTGATGAGTTTCATTTTTCCTCCAATAGGGCGCATTCTTACAATATTGCGATCCTATTTGGCAATAAATAGTACGGTCAAGTTGCAGTGATGAACAAATGAAACATAACCAAACATTTCTCATTTGTTTTCAAACATCGCCGTTTACATTAAATATATAAATAATTTAAAATAACTATGTTTAAATAATGATTTGTGTGCAAAAAAACTTCATTTTATTAGTTAAACAGTCCTAACAATTATCACTCTTGATTTTCAAATCCTCTCGATAAATTGGAAACCACTCGTGACATTACTTATGATAATTGTGTGGACATATCATATCTTGTCGACATATGCCATAAAGCAGGGATATGGCCCGAGGCACACAGAAGTGGGATTTATAAATCTGTAACATTTCCTGGAGTTTCAGGACTTTGCCTCCAGGAGTAGTTAGTAGTTACTAACTGTCCCCTTTACATCAGAGCTTCCTTCTTACCATGTTACAACCCCTGCGGTTAGGGGAAATGTATGCCCGCAACGCAGTTAGTCACTCTTGGCTGCATACCATAGCATCTCTTAGGGGGTTCCTTCCATTGAACTTCCACACCGCATAAAAACACGCCACATCCGGCTGTGCGTTCCCTATCGTCCAAAAATACTCTAAGAATATTTTTCGATTTGTTAATGTAATATTCATCAACATTCAAGCCTTGTAATAGTTATGTATGCAATAGCGAAGTAAGTAGTACATTACTATTCGAGGACGTGATTGAGCCCGAGCTTTAGCGAGGACTTACTTACTTACTCACTGGCACTATCGAACCCGTAGGTTCATGGCCGCGCGGACATAAGATCTCCATATATCCCTATCCTGAGCTAATGCTTTCCAATCATTCCCTGTATAATCTACTTCCCTCAAATAATAGTTAATGTTATTCTCCCACCTCATTCTTGGTCTACCAACTGGGCATTTTCCCTCTGGCTTTCCTACAAGAAGCTTCCATGCAAGTCTTTCATTCCCCATACGTGCAACATGTCCTGCCCATCGCAGTCTACGAGACTTAACTGTTCTTATTATATCTGGCTTCCTATAAAGACCATGTAGTTCATTGTTATGTAGTCTTCTCCATTCACCTGTCTGTTCATCTCTCTTTGGTCCAAAAATTTTCCTAAGTACTTTATTCTCAAATACTTGTAATCTCCTTTCCTCCCTTAAAGTAAGAGTCCATGTTTCGCACCCATATAATATAACTGGTAGAATAATAGTTTTATATATTTTCAGTTTAACGTTTTTTGAAAGGAGTTGGGACGTCAAGAGTCTCTGCAATGCATAATAGCACGCATTTCCAGAATTGAGCATATGTTTAATTTCTTTGTGCATCTCATTCCTATTTGTGATTATTGTTCCTAGGTATTTGAATTCAGCCACTTTCTCAAAATTTCCCTCATTTGTCATTAGCTGTCCATTTCCATTATAGAATGCATTTCTACATGTGACCATATATTTACTTTTATTGACATTTACTTCCAGTCCTAATTTCTTAGTGTTACTCAATAGTGTGTGCGTGTTGTCCTTTAGTATCTCCTCGCTATCGGCCAATAATACTACATCATCAGCAAATAAATTCGAGATTAGTAACGTACTTACTTTCCGAATTGCGTATATAATTTTAACTCCTATATTAATAATTATGTTTATTTTTTATATTTCGTGTGAATTTATATACTGATTTGAGGAGTTCAATTGTTTATAGCAATGGAATGTCGATAAAACAACTGCAATTGTTATTGTAGTCTGAATTAGTGGTAGATATTTTAAATAACAGTTTCGGACTGCATAATAATTACAGATATGATTAATTCTGATGTAGAGGAACATTAGAGAAACATATTAAAATAAATAAGAAAAATACTAATGAAAATCAACCAAATTTTGTGGTTAATGTTAACAATTCTAACAACTGTTCAATCACTAAAATTTTGAATTACCAAAGTGAGAAATAAGTGTGTCACAATAAAATTGTATTGTATTATTCAATAAAATTTTAGGTAGGTAATATGTTCACATTATTAATTAAGTCAATTACATTTCGTCCCTAGGGAAGTAAGTTGAGCGATTACATGCCGTTATCAATGGATACCAAGGCCTCTCTGGTATATTCAACTTTATTTCCATAAAAACAGAATGATAATTAGGCCATTATTAGTATAGGAGAGAACAAATATCATTACAGATCCGTATTTTTCTAGCATGCGACATACTCATTGGCAGTATTGAACACGGAGGTTGATGGTCGGATGGAAGTAAGATCTCTATGCATTCATAATATTTTCCAATTAGTACTTGTAAAATTCATTTCCTTCAACTATTTTTAATGCTATTCTCTCACCCCATTCTTGATTTAATGATAGGTTTTCTTTTGGTTATCTAAGATATTAGTATATCAATTTTTATATTACCCTTCAGTACCACATGCTCTGCCCACCGCAGTGTACGACACTTAACTGTTCTTACATTATAAAACATCTTATAGGGTTCGTCCCCCCTTGGTTAAAAATCCCCCTAAGCATTTTATTATCAGGTTATCAGCTCCTCTTTTAAAGCAATTAACTAACTGTGCATACTGCAATATAAATTGTAGGTACTTCCATTTTTATTTGAATTTATGTAGATGCCATAGAATCCCCGAGTTGAGTTTATCCTACAGTCATGATCTCACCGGAATGTTTAAAAATCCTGAAATCCACCGAGACTCGAACCCGCGAACTTGGGATTTGTAGCATATTGCCTTAACCAACTACTCTACAGAAAAGTGAAAGTAAAATAAATTCTATCTTATCAATGTAGCCAAACAATTATTGTTTTTAGTTTGAAAAAAAAAAACAAATTCCTAAAAAAATATAGCCCTACATAATGCCCGAATAATAATAATAATAATAATAATAATAATAATAATAATAATATAATATTCCCGGTTTTTACAATGTTGACACATTTTTTCGGCACCAATGATTTGTATTTGATTTCGTTTTATAATTTTCTTCCATTCATCTCTATTATAATACATTTCTTCCTCTATTTCCCAGTCCTTCAAAATTTCCCTAATCCCTTGGATCCACGTGAGATTTGGTTGTCCTTTCCTTCTCGTTCCTGATGGTGTCCATTCCATTTTTTTTTTTTGGTAATCTTTCATCGTCCATTCGCTCAATATGCCCGTACCATTTTAGTTGCTTTTCTTGAATAAATTCTAAAACCGAGTTTTGCACATTCATGTTCACTTTTATAACATAATTTCCTATTTTCTCTCTCCTTGACATCCTAGCAGATCTTCTGTAATAGGCCATTTCTGCTACCATTAATTTTTTTTTCGTCTGATAATTTATAATCCAAACCTCTGAACCATAAGTCATAACTTCTAACTATTGTTTTAAAAAATTTAACTTTAGTTTCTTTTTTTATATGTTTATCCCATAATATTCCATTCACGTCAGATATTACATATTTTCCTGAGTTTATCTTTGATCTTATTTCCTTTTCCTGCTTCCCATATTCTGTAATAATAATAATAATAATAATAATAATAATAATAATAATAATAATAATATTGTTAATGATATCAGTAAAACTAAATATATGGTCACACGTAGAAATACATTATATAATGGAAATGGACAGCTAATGAAAAATGAGGGAAATTTTGAGGAATTGGCTGAATTCAAATACCTAGGAACAATAATCACAAATAGGAATGAGATGCACAAAGAAATTAAACATAGGCTCAATTCTGGAAATGCGTGCTATTATGCATTGCAGAGACTCTTGATGTCCCAACTCCTTTCAAAAAACGTTAAGCTGAAAATATATAAAACTATTATTCTACCAGTTATATTATATGGGTGCGAAACATGGACTCTTACTTTAAGGGAGGAAAGGAGATTACGAGTATTTGAGAATAAAGTTCTTAGGAAAATTTTTGGACCAAAGAGAGATGAACAGACAGGTGAATGGAGAAGACTTCATAACAATGAACTACATGGTCTTTATAGGAAGCCAGATATAATAAGAACAGTTAAGCCCCGTAGACTGCGATGGGCAGGACATGTTGCGCGTATGGGGAATGAAAGACGTGCATGGAAACTTCTTGTAGGAAAGCCAGAAGGAAAACGCCCAGTTGGTAGACCAAGAATGAGGTGGGAGAACAACATTAACTATGATTTGAGGGAAGTAGATTATATAGGGAATGATTGGAAAGCATTAGCTCAGGATAGGGATGTATGGAGAGCTTATGTCCGTGCGGCCATGAACCTACGGGTTCGATAGTGCCAGTGAGTAAGTAATGATAACAATACTATACAGTGTCAATTGAACTAGATAAGTGAATGAACTATGAATATAAATCGTGTGGTTTCAGTTCATCTATACTAGTCTATTTTCTAAAGAATCTAGCTGCAATTCTACCCCAAAAACTACGAATAACAACAAAATCGATTCAAAAGCAATGAATAAACCTAACATCTGGTCGGCTTGTGATTCATAGCGGGGTCGTATTTCAAGGTTGGCTGCCCTGGATGGTCGTTTTGAGATCCAAACCGGAGGGAAATAAAGGTTTCGTGGATGAATGTAATGGCGGGAAAAATAGACGGTAAAACCTGGAAACAGAGCGAACGACGAAACGATGTGCTTCACCGGGTGGAAATTCGGTGTTGCCGCCGGAATTGGAATATTCCACATTGTGTATGACTGAGCGAATTGCCACTCGTTTTCAACAAATAAAATAAACTAACCTACAGCTGGCACCGGCTCTAAGCACCTGCTGCTCAACGCAGAGGTAAATTCACTCCCCATACAAATATCCTACCCTTTTTAATAATAATGCCAACTTTAATTCGAATACGGCAATATACTGCACTTACTCCATTATTTTAATTGATATTCGATAATAACTAACTCACTGGCACTATCGAACCGGTTAATGGACGCGAAGACATAGGCTCTACGCACATTCCTATCCTGAGCTAAAGTTTTAAAATCATACTCTGTATAATTTATTTACTCAAATCAAGGTTAATATTATTCTCCCACCTCATTCTTGGTCTACCAACGGGGCATTTTCCCTCTGGTTTTCCTACAAGAAACTTCCATGCCCCTCTTTCATTCCTGACTCGTGTCACATGTCCTGCCCAATGCAGACTACGAGACTTAACTGTTCTTATTTTATCTGATTTCCTATAAATCTCATGAACTGTAGCTCACTTTATGTAATTTTATCCATTCGCCTGTCTGTCATTTCTGTTTGGTCCAAAAATGTTTCTAAGAACTTTATTCTCAAATAATCATCCTTAAGGTAAGAGTCCATATTTCGAATCCATAGAAAATAACTAATAAAAAACTAACTCACTGGCACTATCGAACCCGTAGGTTCATGGAAGCGCGGAGATAATTCCACACATCTCTATCCTGAGCAAATATTTTCCAATCGTCTCCTGTAAAATATACTTCCCTGAAAACGTGGTTAATGTTATTCTCCCACCTCGTTCTTGGTCTACCAACTGGGCGCTTATCCTTCTGGTTTACCTACAAGTAGCCTCCATGCCTCTCTTTCATTCTCCACTCGTGCAACATGTTCTGCCCATCGCAGTCTTCGAGACATAGCTATTCTGATTATATTTGGTTTTGTATAAAGATCATGTAGCTCACTGTTATGTAATCATCTCCATTCACCTGTCTGTTTATCTCTCTTTGGTCCAAAATATTTCCTAAGAACTTTATTCTCAAATAAGGCCTACTCATAATCTTTTCTCCTCCCTTAAAGCAAGAGTTCACGTATCAATACTAAAGTAACATAACTTTTAGTATATATATATATATATATATATATATATATATATATGTGATGGCGATGATAAGGATGATGATGATCATGACTGGATGATTTTTGGGGACCGTTGGGCCCTAAGCTTCCTGACATTTGTCTTACAGGTCAGGAAAAACCCCGAAGAAAACCTCACCCAGGAGCCTCTCCCGACCGGGAATCGAACCCGGACCCGCTGCGTGACAAGGCAGCACGCTACCTCGAGACCATAGCAGTTAACATATATATATATATATATATATATATATTCAATGCCACAATTTTATCACTTCGACATTTCTGGTATAGTTTCCCAGCATCAGTTCATAACTAGCTTCTGAGGTTGGGGCGCCTGTAAGGCGAAGTTACATTCCCTCGATGACATGAAGGATGATGATGATGATGATGGTAAAGATGCGCCAGTAGAATATCTTAAACCAAAACGTAACCTAAAGACAAGGTTGAATGATAATATTATGATTGCTAGATGATGTCCGTTTCTAATGAAATCTACGGATAGTTTTACTGGATTTTTTTAAGAATATAATTATAGCATCCTCAAACGGGGACCATTTGGACTCTAAAGTTTCCTGACATTTTGTCTTACAGATAATGAAAAACCCGGGAAAAAAAACCTTCGTCCAGGAAACTCGTCCCGACAAACACTCGAACTCGGGCCTGCTGCGTGAGAAGGCAGCACGCTACCTCGAGACCACAGCGGTGGACACTTTTAGTAAATATAACTTGTGGAAAAAACAATGTGAATTTGGAATGTAATTCGACTGTCAATTCACTGTTTTAAATAAGCGTTCTGCTGTTGTGCATCCGGGAAATGAAATAAACATTTATGAAACGCAGAATTAACATTTATACCCAAATGATGTGCACAAAGTATGCAGATTGATTTACGGCATCGCGGTTCAGTTGTCCATAGAAATCAATATCCCTTCATTAAAATAGAGAGCAAATTAAACTTTTAAAACAAAGAATCATGTTAAATATACACAACACATCCACTCTTCCATCATTTTATATTTTTATTTCAATGGATACGTTTCATTTCACATCGTTAGAAATTTTAAAAAAGAATTATTCAAACAATATGAATTATGTAGATAGAGAGTGCTGTGTCAGGAAAGTCGAATTTGATTTGCTCCTCCATTTACTACCTTTTTATTCCAGTAGTCCTTACGTCATTGGCAAAGAATACGTTTTTATTTTTATTTTTTCTTCTTCTTTACCACTTGTCGCAACTGTAAATCCCTACCACTAAAACAGGGGCTGCCGGACGTTAGATTAATTTAAAAGAAATCTAAATGTATACTTGTTTTAACTTTTGAAACCTATTGCAACAACTACAACTCTCATTACTTTCAACTTCGTACAAAATTCTAACAAAAATATTAATAAGCAGACATACTCCCTATATTGATGACATTCCAGGAGATCATCAATGTGGATTTAGAAGAAACAGGTCTACAACAGATCAGATGTTTAGTATAAGACAGATTAAAAAATCAATAAATACTACAAGAATAGACTAATAGCTCTAGAAATAGATTATTTACGCAGAAGTACCAGAAAGTCTAAATTAGAACATGTCACAAATAAGGAAATTAGAAACATAATGGAAGTAGAAGAAAGCATAATTAAAAGAATTGAGGAGAAGGAATTAAAGTGGTTAGGACAAGTTTTAAGAATGGAAGATGAGCGATGGCCGAAGCAACTATGTATATGAATGGCATCCGAACAGAAAGAAGAAAAGAGAGAGACCAAAGTTAACATGGAAGAACATGAAGACAGTAATGCAAGCTAGAGGGCTAAGCACCGAAGATGCCCAAGACCGTAGGCTTTGAAGGTTTGGCACGGGAAGACGGCAGCAGCTGTAAAAACCCGAAGATAGATAGATAGATAGATACAGATTTAAAAAATGGGAATATAATGTACTTTACATCAACTATATGTAGACTACAAAAAAAAAGCATATGATTCAATTAAGAGGGAAAAGTTATATAGTATCATGGTGGAGTTCGGAATTCCGAAAAAGTTAGACTTATACGAATGTGTCTAAATGGCACAAAGAGTAGGGTGCGTGTAGGTAAACAGTTTTCTGATACTTTTGAAATTCATAATTGTTAAATGATTGAGATGCACTATCTCCTCTACTATTCAGTTTTGTACCAAATATGTCATCAAACCTTTGGATGTTCAACAAGGCCTATAACTCAATGGTATTAATAAGCTGTTAGTTTTTGCTGATGATGTAGTATTGTTGAGTGACAGCGAGAAGATACTAAGGGCCAATACGCATACTCTATTGAGCAGCACTAAGGGTGGATTTCCCAACTGAAGTCTAAACCACGACCGCGGTTTTCCTATTTTTTATTGTTTCCATAACAACCATAAAAACTGGAAATCCACGGCTGTTAATTACAAAAACAAATGTCTGAATCATTTCTAAGGTTTTATAACAATTTCTGTGAATTTTCAGTCATTTTTATAGGTGTTATTGAAACAATAAATATTCGGAAACCCGCGGTCGTTGTATTATATTATTATTATTATTATTATTATTATTATTATTATTATTATTATTATTATTATATATATTTATATACACCTGATAATTTTTCTTTTTTTGTTTTAGTTTTATTGCTTTATTCCTTTTTATTATATAATAATATATAATAAATATAATAAAAAACAATAAAACCAAAACAAAAAAGAAAAATTATCAGGTGTATATAAATTGAAGTGTGGCACATGTGACAATGTCTATATAGGACAAACTGGTAGACCTTTTATCTCTCGGATAAAGGAACACATGAGAGCATATAACAGAAATTTAGAAAATTCAAAATATGCTAACCACCTACTCAAATTTAATCATTGTTTCGATCCAAATTTTGAAATTTTACATGTTTGTGATATGGGTAAGAAGTTAGATCTTTTGGAGGCTGTAGAAATTAATAAATTTAAAAGTAGTAAAAAAACAGTTAAATTCTCAACTTGATTTGAATGAATCCCCTTTGTTAAATTAAAAAATTTAAATAAATATTGATGTATTGTTGCTTAGATCAGTTGGAACACAATTCATAATTTGTTAACATGTCTGAAGAAGGTACAGTGTACCGAAACAGCTGTCACTGAATTATATAATAAATATGAAAATCAAATAAAACTTAGTTTTATTTTTATTTAATTAATAAATTTTTATTTAGTAATTATTTTTATAACATTTAGTTATAAATCAGATTAAACCCCCCCCATATCAAGTACGTACTTACTTACTCACTGGCACTATCGAACCCGTAGGTTCATGGCCGCGCGGACATAAGCTCTCCATACATCCCTATCCTGAGCTAATGCTTTCCAATCATTCCCTGTATAATCTACTTCCCTCAAATCATAATTAATGTTGTTCTCCCACCTCATTCTTGGTCTACCAACTGGGCGTTTTCCTTCTGGCTTTCCTACAAGAAGTTTCCATGCACGTCTTTCATTCCCCATACGTGCAATATGTCCTGCCCATCGCAGTCTACGAGACTTAACTGTTCTTATTATATCTGGCTTCCTATAAAGACCATGTAATTCATTGTTATGTAGTCTTCTCCATTCACCTGTCTGTTCATCTCTCTTTGGTCCAAAAATTTTCCTAAGAACTTTATTCTCAAATACTTGTAATCTCCTTTCCTCCCTTAAAGTAAGAGTCCATGTTTCGCACCCATATAATATAACTGGTAGAATAATAGTTTTATATATTTTCAGTTTAACGTTTTTTGAAAGGAGTTGGGACGTCAAGAGTCTCTGCAATGCATAATAGCACGCATTTCCAGAATTGAGCATATGTTTAATTTCTTTGTGCATCTCATTCCTATTTGTGATTATTGTTCCTAGGTATTTGAATTCAGCCACTTCCTCAAAATTTCCCTCATTTGTCCTTAGCTGTCCATTTCCATTATATACTGAATTTCTACGTGTGACCATATATTTAGTTTTACTGATATTTACTTCCAGTCCCAATTTTTTAGTGTTACTCAATAGTGTGTGCGTGTTGGCCTTTAGTATCTCCTCGCTATCGGCTAGTAGTACTACATCATCAGCATAAACTAACAGCTTATTAATACCATATCAAGTACGTACACATTTAAATCAGCCATAATATATCCCACGATTGTTTTTGATCTTTGTATTGTAAAATAATATTCAACGCAGACTCTAGAAAATGACAAAGATGTAATCCAAAGTTGGTCGGCATTAGGATTTGAACTGAGAACCTCTCAAAAGTTGTAATTACAGAATACAGTTAATACGAGACCCGTTTAATTAGAATCTGATAATAAAGAATGAAAAGTATTTAAGGCAAAATAGTTTTGTAGCGAGCGGTAGACTATCGACTGTACGATCTCCTCGCCTTAATGACGAACACATGAGTTGCTCCGCTCGCTGGACTGGAAACTTAATTATTGGATGGAGCAACCAACAGACTTGATTTCTTGAACCAATCCAATCCATCCGTCTATCGGTTCTCTTTAGGCTTTTGCACCGTGAGATTTAGTGAGCTCTCTCCTATATATATTAACTGAGCTTACCCTTCTCTCCCTCCCGTCCGTCTTTCTTCCACGTGCAGTTGCTTGTTCTATCCAATAAATAGCAATGTTTCACTTCCCAATGTTATAATGTTCATTTCAATTGATTACATCTTCCAGTTTACTTTCTATACAGCAGCTCATTGTCTGGTATCGCCGGTTCTTGCCAATTTACGACGGTTGGGGAATTCCAAAGGAATATATATGTGTGTATATAAGTTATAACCATTTTTTTTTACATTTAGCAATAAGGCCAATTACGAAATGCAAGATAAGTAAATGTCTGAGCGGGATTTGAACCCAAGACCTCTAACAATAGATGTTAGTGCTCTACCAACTGAGCTACTCAGGATTCCTAGTACAAACATTTATTTTTCTTGTATGTGAGTGTGTGTATATATATATGAGAAGATAAGAAAAATAAATGCCTGGACGGGATTTGAACCCGGACCTCTGAGTTGATATCTCAGTGCGCTACTACTTACGCTACTAGGCGAATCCAGAACAAACATTTATTTTTCTTATACATATTTTCTATTATTACCAGATGTAGCGGGAACTCGGTCTCCACTGCCACCTAGTAGTTACTATAACAAGTAAGCAAATTAAAGAGAATATTTTTACGTTATAGCAGTGACGCTTATAATTATATAATTCTTATTCACGAGAGGCGCGCTATGAGCGTTACAAAGTAAAACATTCTATTTAAATGCTTATTTGTTATAGTAGCTACTAGATGGCAGTTCGACCAATGTCCCGCTGTCTCTCGTGAATTGAGAATTATATATATATGTATATATATATAAGAAAAATAAATGTTTGTGCTAGGATTCCTAAGTAGCTCAGTTGGTAGAGCACTAAAATAGAGTTATAGGTCTGAAGTTCAAATCCCTGCTCACGCATTTATTTTCTATTCAGGTCTTTTATATATATATATATATATATATATATATATATATATATATAATTTATTATAGAGTAAAATATTAAAATAAATACTCAATTAGGTTATTTTTTCTGTTTAAAAAACTGTAGGCATTTCAGAAAACAGCTTCCATCTTTAGCAAAAGGGTGTGCGGTACTGCCTGTTTCTGAAAGGACTGCAGTTTTAAAAAAAGAAAATTTTAACCTAGTTGAGGACGACGACACCTGCAAAGGTTTTTTTTCTTCTTCTTCATCCATACAAGTCTTAGGCCTGTTACGATCTCACTGACGAATTTTATATCCAGCGTTTCCTTGGACGACACAGAGATATCTTTCCTGTTGGACAATAACGGCTTTGGGAATTCTATCTAAACTCACTCGTCGCAAATGATTTATCCACTTGTTTTGGCATTCTTGTATGTTCATAATGACTGGTTCTAAACGTAGTTTATATTTTTATATATATATATATATATATATATATATATATATATATATATATATATATATATATAGGGGCAGCGTAGTTGGTTGTTCAGGCAACTCATTCAATCCCCATTCGAGTCACATGCCCTACCCATGGCGGTCTATAAGACTTGACTGTTCTTATTATATCTGGTTTCCCATAAAGATTAAGTAGCTCACTGCTATGTAATCTTCGCCATTCACCTGTCTGTTCATCTCTCTTTGATCCAATTTTTTTCCCCAAGATCTTGATTCTCAAATACTCGTAATCTTTTCTCCTCCCTTAAAGTAGGACTCCAATGTTTCTCATCCTTATAACATAACTGGGAAAATAACAGTTTTATATACTTTCAGTTTAACGTTTTTTGAGAGAAGCTGGAACGACAAGAATCCTTGCAATGCATAATAGCATGCATTTCCAGAATTGAGCTTATGTTTAATTTGTTTGTTCACCTCATGCCTGTATGTAATTATTGTTCCTAGGTAAATGAGTTCAGCCACTTCTTCAGAATTTAATCTAATGTATAATATAGAAATCACCAAATTAGAACTTACATTCGAATTGATGAAGAATTCGCTCAAGCAGATCCTGCATGACCGTTTATTATAATATTGCATTTTTTGCAATTTATTTGATTGTATATTATTTGAAGACTTCTATACCTAATGGTTTTCTACAAATAAATGATCTATCGTAAATAATTAAATAAGTAGATTTTACAAAGTATTCTTAGGCAGAATGTATTAGATTGCATATTTAATCCACATGAAACAAAAGGAGTTCACATAGTATTATTATTGCATCACGATTGTTAACTGCATGAACTCTATAAATGCGAGATTACGTTTGATAGTCACCCTGTACATTATTAATGTGGTGGCGTGCACAGCAAGACAAGTGATGTATAACCTTTATTAAACTACTTTTGTACAATTATTTTGAAGAAATGCTTATCCCTAATAGTCGGGGTAATCATCGCTGACCTTAGACAGGAGAAGAGGTTAGGATCGACCGAGATCATGGATCGAATCGTGATCGACGGGCGTGCAGGATCAAACCACGCAACACAAAGCACGAGAGTGTTAATTTGCGGACAAAAGAACTCGAACCGAGGGGTTAAAGTTAATTCTTAGGTTTCAAAACATCACTATTATTTACTATCTAGCTAAACAAAAAAATACTAACAATCTTATTTTTCTTTAACTACATATTGTTAAGCGTCGGCCGCGGTGGACTAGTGGTTATGTTCCTTGCGTCTGGTCCCGAAGGTCGCAGGTACAAATCTGGCCGGGGTCGGAGAATTTTTTAAGATAGAAAAATCCAAGGGACAATTCCTCCGGGAGGGACTTCACTCCTTGGGTACCAGGTCTCGAAAATTTCAGACTCGTAAAAGAACCGCAAGGCTGAATAAAAATGATTCTGTGAAAAATGTAACTGACATTTGAGGGGTTTACAGCAAAAGTGGACGAAGTTCGTATTTTATTATTTTGAGAAAAAAAATATAGTTTTTTTTTTTCCATCCCACCATGTTGTCGTTTCGACATTCTGGTAATCTCTCCTGGCATGACGTTATTGTAACCTACTTCTGAGGTTCGGGCGCCTGGAATGAGGAGTTACGCTGACCCGATGATATAGGATAAATGATGATGATGGTACTGATGCGCCAGGAGAGGCCTTAATCCTAAACTTAGTGAATATGTTAATGATGATAATGGTGGCCAGATGATATTCGGGGACCGTTTGGGCCTTAAAGTTCCTGACACTTGTTTTACAGGCGACGAAAAATCCCGAAAAAAAACTTAATGCTGAAAACTTCCCCCGACTGGGATCGAAGCCGGGCCCGCTGCGTGACAACGCAGCACGCTACCTCGAGACCACAGCGGTGGACATATATAGTTAAAGTAATACATTTAATTTTCCCGCGTTGTAGCCGACTGGTTAAGGTAAGTTGCCTTGGCGCAGAGCAACGGGACTTGCTCTGGTTTAAGTCTCCACGGAGGAAAACATTTTGTCATGGAATTTCGGCCAGTATGGGACCGATGTAAACCCAGCATCATGATGAATTTGGGTAGTTACAATAAGCAGCGGCTCCAGATTAAGAAAGCCAGATAAAACGGCTTAGAGACCCGATATACTGGCCTCATTTCACTCCTATACTGGCTGGATGAACGTCTGCCTCTATGCTTAACACATGTGAATTTGATGCCAGCAGACGGCTGGTAGACTATAGGCCTTCTAGGCCTGTTACAACATGCATTTTTTAAATGCATGTAATTGCAGATGAAGAATTAAACATTTTTTCAATGAAAAATAAAAAAAATACAGTAGTTGCTTCACCAATGTTCTGATTGAGGGTCTTTCCACTTTTCAGCGGTTGCCCTTTTACCAGCCGGCTGCTGGCCCTTCACATCCACATGTGCCAATCACAGAGGTAGATGATCAACAGCCAGTGTAGGGGTGACATGTGGTCAGCATGTCGGGTCCCCCAGCCGTTATAGCTGGTTCCTCAACCTGAAGCCGCTACTTATTGTAGCTACCCAATTGCCTCACGATGCTGGGTGGGCACCGGTCCCATACTGGCCGAAATGCCATGAGAAAATTTCTTCCCCCATGGAGACTCGAACCAGCGCAAGTTCCGTAGCTCTGCGCCAAGGCTTCCTACCTTAACCACTCGGCTACGGTGCGGGACCCAATGTTCTGAACTATTGAATAGTTGCCACGAAAGAGATCTAACCAACAAAAATTCGAAAACTCAGTTTTCAGTGTATTAGTGATCTATCCGGAGAATATCTCAGTATGGTGGATGTAAAACTATCCCTACTGTCTTCCAGACCTCTTTTATTCATTTCCTAAGTTGGCTTTCAAGCGAATAATGATCGATCTGTAAGAAAATGGCAGTAGCAGTTAATCAAATCATGAGTAGCAGTGCAGAAAAACACTTATTGCACATGTGCAAATTTATCCCATCACAGTTCAGTGAATTCTATCAAAATCTTAGAGAAATTGAGTGAAAATAAGAAAGATATATAGAATGTAACGAAATAACATTAAATAGAAAATTGAACACTGATTGAGTTAGAATTTTTTCTAAACTGAATCAGTGTTCAATATTTTGTATTTCTAATTGTAGCATTTTAGTTAAATATGGGTTAGATAATTTCACCACTCTATAAAGATAGATCACTTTTACACTCAGTTCTGTATTAAATTATTAATATTTAGTTAGTCTCATCTTATTTTGCATTCAAATTGACTGTATATGTTTCCAATAGGATCAGAGAGTATGTGTACATCACATAATAAAGGAAATAGTGTCAAAATAAACATTATGCGTGTTTTTTTCGTTTTCCCAACAATTTGTAGTTTATGGGTTCAATCTATTTTCGGGGTAACTATTCAATTATTTATATATTGAATCCAAATTCACATATAATTAGCATTTTTCAATTATTGAATTTATAGTACTCAATGATTGCTCTGAACAGCTCATTTAGTCCTTACTAGCAATAATAAACTCTAGTTCCCTACTAGATATATAATTGAGTCGGTACGCTCACCACGTACCACTTACTGATATCTGTAAGAAAATAAGTTTAACCTTCGTTAAGATATCACCCGATATGGGGGTCACCCATCTCTCAATGAGGGACAAAAGGGTTTTCTAAGATTTTTTTATAAATAAATAATAATTTAAAAAAAACTAAAACAACACGCTTTATTAGAAAACCGAACTAAATAATAGTTTTAAAAAACTAAAACAACACGCTTTATTAGAGAACCGAACTAAAAATAAATATGAAATTATTGTATTGTCACGGGTTCTTTACAAGTATACAAAGTTTCAAGTCTATCCAATGTCTCTAAGTGGGTGAAAATCGTGTTCAAAGATTCCGTTATATGAATGCAAAAACACTATTTTTGATTTTCTGATGATTCTGGCCAGGATTTTAGAAAACGAATATAAATTTTTTGTATTGTCACGGGTCCTTTACAAGTATACAAAGTTTCAAGTATATCCTATATTTCTAAGTGGGTAAAAATCGTGTTCAAAGATTCCGTTACATAAATATAAAGACACTTTTTTTGATTTTCTGATGATTCTGGCCAGGATTTTAGAAAATAAATATGAAATAATTGTATTGTCATGGGTCCTTTACAAATATACAAAGTTTCAAGTTGATCCAATTATTTTAAGTGGGTGAAAAACGCTTTGAAATATTCAGTTACATAGATAGATAGATAGATAGATACAGGTCAAGCTAATATAAAGCGTGTAAAATGAAAAATAATTTTAATTTCCAACACGCTTGGGATAAAATTAAAGTGATCAACAAAAAAAAATCATCTCCAACACATCTAGAATAAAACTAGAGTTCTCTACAAAAAAATAATTCTACCATGAAAAGCGTGGGGTGCTCTATATCAGTGGATATGTTTGATAATAAACAGATATTAGTAAAAGTGAAGTCTCTAAGAAGAACACGTTAAATCCATAAAAAAACACCCCACGTTTTTGATGGTAAAATTATTTTTTTGTAGATAACTAGTTTTATTCTAGATGTGTTGGAGATGATTTTTTTCTTGACCACTTTAATTTTATCCCAAGCGTGTTGGAAATTAAAATTATTTTTTTAATTTTTTAGTTCGGTTTTCTAATAAAGCGTATTGTTTTAGTTTTTTAAAATATGTTTTTCTTCTTTTATTTTTTAGTTTGGTTTTCTAATAAAGCGTGTCTTTTAGTTTTTAAACTATTAATTTTTTTTTTAATTTTTAGTTTGTCATAAACCGGAATCCCATGAAAATTTAATTGCTTACGATATTTTTAGTGTCTAGGCACGAATATAATTATATATTTTTCTAAATTATTGTTATCTAACATTATTATAATATTTTTGAATATTTTAGTATAGATAAATAGTTACAGTTAATCGTATCCTTCTCATATTTTTTTTTGGATAAATTACAGTGTGGTAAGTTTACAAAATTTTCATTAATATTTTACAGAATAAGATAAAAATGTAAATATCTTTAAATTCGATATTACTGTATTGTAGTATGAGCTAAAAGTAATACTCTTCTAAAAAAAACCTCCGAGCCGGATTTGAACCAGCGACTTATGGATTACTGAAATGATATACCACTACAGTCCACCGCTCTACCAACTGAGCTACAATGTAATATTAATTTTTTTTTAATGATGGACTAAAATTTCGATAAGTCCGCAACCTATTATATATTATTTATGAAATTATTGTATTGTCATTGGTCCTTTACAAGTATTCAAAGTTTCAAGTCGATCCAATGTTTTTAAGTGGGTGAAAATCGTGTTGAAAGATTCCGTTACATAGACAGATACAGTCCAAGCTAATATAAAGCGTGTAAAAAGAGGTAAATATTCTTATGGTCACCCATGGTCTGGATTTAGATTAAGTTTAGGTGTAAGGACTCTTCTGGCACTTCATAATCATTCATTGCCTGTCATATCAACGGGGTAAAGAACTCCGGCTTCCAGGTGCCCCAACTTTAAGAAGTGAGTTACAATTATTTGTATATAACGTAACTGGGAGGTTTTATATATTTTCAGTTTAATGTTTTTTGAGAGAAGTTGGGACGACAAGAGTCCCTGTAATGCATTATAGTATGCATTTCCAGAATTGAGCAAAATATTAATTTCTTTATGCACCTCATTCCAATTTGTAATTATTATTCCTAGGTAATTGAATTCAGCACTTCTTCAAAATTTCCCACAATTGACATTAACTTTCCACTTTCATCATAATCAATATCACGGGCTAAGCCCATGTGGCTTGTTATGGTCTCATAGATTCTCATTCATAAAGTTCAACCCATCTTTTTTTTTCAGTCTACCAATATCCCTGTCTCCTTTTGTTTTGTAATTAAGTATCATTTTGGTATGCGTTCATCTTTCATTCTTTGGGCATGTTATTTCCAGTTTTTTCTAGATTGTTTTATATTATCTAGAAGTTTGAAAATATTCAGCTCATTTATAATACCTTTATTTCTTATTTTATCTAGAAGTTTGCGAACAGCCACACTTCTCAGAAATCTCATTTCAGCTGCTTCTATGATCTTCTCTTCTCTTTTAGTTAAAACCCAAAACTCACTGGCATACAAGGGGGACTGCAACTGCTTTATAAAATTTTAGTTTAGTTGCCTTTCTTGTATTTTTCAATATTCTCTTAATTGTGCCACATATATAATTGAATTTATTAAGTTTATTACAAAGATCTTCATTTTTAAATTATGAGATCTCATAACCTAGGTAATTAAAATGGTTCACTTGTTCAATGGGTTTCCCCTCCAGAATTATTTTAGCTCTTATGGTATCAGATCCTTTAAAAGCTAAGATTTTCGTTTTTCTTATTGATATATTGAAATGATAATTCTGCATAATGTTGTTTAATTGAAAGAGTGATTTCTGTAGACCATCTTTTGAGCTATTTTCATTATATAATATACTAGCTAATATCCGGGCTGCGCTGCTACACCTAAATAAATTAAATGTATTTTTATGTTTAGCTGAAAAAGTAAAAAGAAAAATAATTATACATTTATATCGTAATTATTTTTAGATACCCCTTGCGGATTACCCGGCGCTGACCGGGAATCTGCTTATCCCTATCTTCTTGGCATAAATGAGCTGAAAGATAAAAATGGTTATTGTGAGTTATCCGTAAAAATTAGACATACGCTGTCGCGGACTTTTTTGTAAATTTTTTTAAGATATTCAATTCAGTATACTTTACTTTGGCAGAGTAAGCCATTTAAGCGCCCAAAAATTTCTGAAAACACGTTTTTCTCTACAAAGGGCGATTTTTAAGGGTGAAGGGTTGAGTATCACAACTCTCTTATAGCCTAAAACTTTCCCGGGAAACTCCTGAACATTTTGCAAAAAGTCCCATCAGATTCGGATGAACGGTATGGCACTGCATGAAGGACAAACAGACATACATAATATATATATATATATATATATATATATATATATATATATATATAAGCGTCACTGCTATAAAGTAAAATAAATATTCTCTTTAATTTGCTTACTTGATATAGTCAGCTACTAGATGGCACTGAAGACAGTGTTCTCGCGACATCTAGTAATAATGGAGAGTATAATACATATATAAGAAAAAAAAAAATAAGTGTTTGAATTGGATTCGCCTGGTAGTGTAATGGATATCACGCTGAGGTACAGACTCAGAGATCCGGGTTCGAATCCCGTCCAGGCATGTATTTTTCTTATCATACCATATATATATATATATATATATATATACACACACACATATGTATGTTATAATTAAATCCATACTAGAATCCATACTAGAAAGTATAATGTTATATGGATCGGACGTTTGGACAATGACACAACAACATGTCTACAGAATAACTTCAGTTGAAATGGATTTTTGGAGAAGAGCTGCCAGAAATTCTCGGCTGGAAAAAATTAGAAATACAGGAATTAGAAAATGGATGAATGCAGAAAGAAATATAATGGATGAGATTGAACATAGAAGGCTAAAATGGTATAGACACGTAAGAAGAATGCAGGATGGAAGACTACCAAAGGCCGTCTATGCATGCAAAATTGAAATAAGGTTTAGAAAAGGAAGGCCAAGAACAACCTGGAAGAACAACATTGAAAATTCAGTAAGGAAATTTAGTATAACAGATGAAGAGACAGAGGTCTGAGAACGATGGAGAACTTTAATTAAGGGAAATTTGTGAATGTTTGTTGCAAACTGATAGTCTGTAAGTCCGTAGTCATATATATATATATATATACTAGAAGTCCCGGTTGCTGTGGCTAAGGTATACGTTAAAAATTTTAATTAAGTTGCTGTCTTTCAGCCAGATTACTTAAAACTAATACCTACACACGAAATTAATAATATTGAAAATAAAATAAACACTACTGAACACACTTAAATTGTGAAATAATCAATATTTGTAATTCAATTGAAATTCGCGGTTGCAACAAAAAGCACAGCCATCTGGATATCTCTTTGTTAAATAATAAACCAATTACCTTACCAAATTACCTTTCAGCGCCATCTGTTAGAATCGTATGGAACCCACAGATAATTATAACTCTTTGTTAAATAATAAACAAATAATTTGCAATAAAAAAATAATGCGACTATAAATTTAGTTATAAACTACCCTAAGTCTCAAGTTGGATCAAACTGCATACAGTGTGCAAAATTTGATTAAAATCGGTCCAGTAGTTTAGGATTCCATCGCGGACAAACAACGTGACACGAAATTTTTATATATTAAGATATATTTAATTCATGTTAATTATTAAGATTGGTTGGAGAAAACCTTCAATGATGAGGAAAATTCTCAAAATGAATTAAATTATATATAATATATATATATATATATATATAATTATTATCTCAGAATATATCCTTAGATTATATGTAAGGAATAATCATGTTCGTGGGGGGAGACTATGGAAATGATGTCCCCAAAATGTTTACATGAATCTAAATGTTTCAATTAGTCCCATTCAAATTTGCTGCATGTTGTCTTAAACAATTGGATGTTATGGTCTCCCTTCAATATTAATCCATGCAAAAAATGTTTGCATCTGAACAGTATAAAGTAATGTAATGTACATTAAAGAACAGTTCACGTATCTATGCATCTCCCTGCATCTTGAAATTTATTCATTAAATGTACTTGAATGGAAGTTTGTGGTTGTTTCAGAATCGATGCATTATATTAAAACAATTAGTGCAATTTCTTCACCTCTATCTTATATGTACAATCAGTAATCATTAATCAAGAAAAGTGAGGCTACATCTCATATTGTTTCGATGTTTACCGTCACTGCTAGGAAAGTGCGGGTAAATTTCTTATTGTTTCCAAGTTCCCAGTATCCTAAATTAATTAAATGGACTTTATTCTACCAGTTATATGCGTACGAAACACGGACTCTTACTTTAAGGGAGGAAAGAAAATACGAGTATTTGAGAATAAAGTTCTTAGGAAAAAATTTTGGAGAGATGAACAGACAAGCGAATGGAGAAGACCTACATAATAATGAACTACATTGTCTTTATACGTAGGAAGCCAGATATAATAATAACAGTTAAGTCTCGTAGACTGTGATGGGCAGGACATGTGGCATGAATGGGGAATGAAAGGGTGTAATGGAAGCTTTTTGCAGGGAAACCAGATGGAAAACGCCCAGTTGGTAGACCAAGAATGAGGTGGGAAAATAACATTAACCATAATTTGAGGTAAGCAGATTGTACAGGGGATGATTGGAAAATCTTAGCCCAGGGTAGGGATGTATGAAGAGCTTATGTCCACGTGATGTGACAATCAGATTTGTAACTGATATTGTGTTATACATTTTAACCTATTTTTATTCCATTAATAACTAGTCTTGTTACATGATAGCCTCCCTATCGAAAAGCGTTGACTATTTCAATTGTTTGTTTGATGGTTTGGATTTTATTGATAACACTGGTCAACATGATGTTTGTCTCATGAGTACCAATAGGCGTACTTAATGCAGATTTTTATCGTGTTTTCAAATATGTATTCGGAATTTCTCCATCGCCCACAGCTTCTTTTATTTCAATTTCAATTAATGGATTTAAATAATTATTTTTAATAAACGTTTTTTCGTCCATTTGTCCATTTAAAATAAAACCAAATGAGCTAATTCAGGAGATTTCAGCTATGGAAAAGAGATATCAAATGTAATCCTAACATGCTGGCCGATTATTGTTGGACCATCAAGTGGGATGCTCCACAGGCGAAATATAGCAGAAAATCGTCATTTCTTACTTTCTAGATGAGTCCGATTGTTCCAATAGTGTGTAGTTACGAATGAAGAAAATATAAAAGTATTAGAAATTATAAATGCCTGTCTCTCGGATACCTTGCGTAATGGAGAAAAATCAATATCATATTTGAATTCAGGAGCAAAAAATACTATCAGAATCACATATTTTTCTTTCTGAGACAAAAAAAAAGTTTCTTTTTGTTGCTCAGTGTAATCAGCAATACATTTTTATTATGACCAACAAGATACTCTGTATTAATAAGCAAAAATATTTATTTTTTGAAAACAACACTTCCAAACATTACTATAAATAATATAATTATCCCTTATTCTTCTTCAGTAATAGATCTTGGACAACATCTAGACGCAAATTTAACCTGGCAAACACAAGTGAAACACATATGTAAAAAGACTTTCTCCATCTTACATTATCTTAGACGTTTAAAGAATTTTCTTCCAGTTTCGTTAAAACAAATCCTTGTGCAGAATCTTGTGTTACCACACTTCGATTATTGTGACATTATATATAATGATATAAACTATGACTTGTCGCAGAGACTGCAGCGTGTTCAAAATGCTTGCGTTCGATTCATTTTCAATATCCGCCGTTATGACCATATTTCCGAACACTTTAATAACCTCTCTTGGCTCCGTCTTACTGACAGACGTAAATTGCACTATCTTTCACTACTTTTCAAGCTTCTGAATTCCTACATCCCTACTTACCTGGCGTCCAGATTTGAGAAGTTATCCTCTTACCACAATATTGACACTAGGTCACAAGATAGCAGTCTGCTAACAATTCCTCTTCATAGCACATCCTCCTATTCTACTTCCTTCACAGTAACCTCTGCCCGCTCCTGGAATCTCCTTCCTCAAGATATCAGGGGTTGCCGCACACTTGGTACCTTTAAGTCACGCTTATACAGTTACCTGTTGTCTAATAATTAATTTTTCCCTATTTATTTAATTTTATACTATGTCATTAATCTTTTCCTCGTTTTTTATATATCTTGTACATATTATATATTTAATTCGTTAAATTTAGAGTAAATCAAATTACATTATAAATATTAATCGTATTGTATTCATAACTTGTAATCGTTTTATATATATTTATTGTAATTTAGATTTAAGACTATTTTTTTGTTTGTTTTTTTCTAAACCTGGTTGAGTGGTAGACAAGGCCTTAAGGCCTTAACTCTGCCAGGTAAAATAAAGCTATTATTATTATTATTATTATTATTATTATTATTATTATTATTATTGTTATTAAATATGGAATGGCTGTTCCTCATAGCACAGAAAGGCCACTAAAAACAAAGTTTGATACAAACATGTATATCTTATTTAAAATAGGCTGGATGGACACACATCAAAGCCAGTAAAACTACTGTCACTACACTATTCATTTCCATTACTATCGACCCCATAACCTGTCAGTATGTTTAGTCATAATTCCAGAGAATTATATCTCCCGGAGGACACTTAATCAGTGGTCCCGACATCTATCCTGTTGACATCAAGTCCCCTAAGACATCTCGATTTATTGTATTGATACTTGGTACATTTTGCAACACACAACAGCTGTTTGTCTTTCATACCATTACATCTGCAGCATAAACGCATTCTTCTATTTAGTACCATCTCTCATATGATACTACTTCATACTTTCCAAAGTGCCCAGAAAATAGTTCATTACAGCACCATGAACTATCATAATCATTAGGGTTAGGAATTTTATGATATAGCATATTATATTTTTTGGTAAGCCTGACGTGTTTCTTAAATACTGTATATATAAATTGTTTTTATCTTCTTTTACCTTCTAAGCCCTTGATTCCCTCAACGAGATTTAGGCGCCCTCCCCCTACAGGGAAGAAATTGAACCATACTAATTTACTTACACTTGTTTTCATATATATGTCATTGGAGTGGCCCATGGTCAGCGTTCCGCCTCATACTTTCATCTAGGAAAACAAGGTACTACTACTAGGACGGGAAAATTCGGTACATTTTGCTTAGAGGCCATTTTATTCAGGATTAAGAATCTTTAAAGAGCCTGAAAATCTTCAGACTCGGGACCCACGGCTTAAAGTGCCTCCCGGAGGACTTTCTCCTTGGATTTTTCCATCCTAAGTAATCCATCGACCCCGGCCGGGTTTGAACCCGCGACCCTCTGGACCACAGGCAAGGAGCATAACCGCTAGTCCACCGCGGCCGTTTTTATTCAAGAACAAATTATTTAACATTTTCCAATACTGTTATTTTAATACGGTTCCAATAATGGATCATATTATAATATTATAATGATATTGTGAAAAGAAAAAAATCAATGTCTGAACCAGGAATCGAACCGTGGGCCTTAATCAATGTCTGAACCAGGAATCGAATCGTGGACCTAATCAATGTCTGAACCAGGAATCGAACTAGAGGTCCACGGTTCGATTCCTGGTTCAGACATTGCTTTTTCTTTTCACAATATCATTATAATATTAAAAACAAATTGAAATACGTTGTTAAGCCATGTTTATGCACACTGTATTTGGCTGTTTACACGTGACGAAGCATATTATAGTAAGTTATTTGTCATATTCGTAATATTTTCAGTCTTTTTAAGAGGTAAAGAACTTTTATTGTACAATTTCTTTCTTCCGCTATTCATTTGAGTTGTAAAAAAATTCTCAGAATTTTGTTTCTTGTAAAAGCTATTTCCCTCTCCTATTTCATTTCAATTCACAGAATGCACTTTTTTCCCTTACGTATATAGGCCTAACTAGCAAATATTTACATATTATCTCAGAAAAGCACAAGCTACTGATAATTTTAATAAAATAAAAAGTATTGCTACAATATCAAATTCCAATACTCTAGCTTAGTTTTCAATTGCATTTTATTCTTAAATAAATAGTTAATTGCCATAAAATAATGTACTAAATTATTTTACAACTGACATTATTACATAAATGTAATATTATGTCATATTTTTATGTTACAGTAAATTTTAGATCATAACTGCAGTTTTTTGCATATTTCGGTGGTTTTTAGATTATAAAAATCCTAGTCTAAATAATAGTAATAATAATAATAATAATAATAATAATAATAATAATAATAATAAACCATAGTCCATTCACGAATTTAGGTCATTTGTTGACCTATTTCGGCCTCAATAGGAACACCATCCAAAAGTTGTTTCAGTGGAAGTCCTGGTGTTCTTCTTCCTGCAAGTTGATAGCTTGACATTTGTTTGGATATCCTGTGATCCTCTATTGAATGAACATGTTGTACCCATGTTGTCTTAAAATCATAAATTTTGTTTTCTAAAATTTGCATGTGTATTTTTCTAAGATGACATCATTATTTATATTCTCGTAGTGTGTATCTTGCAGTTCTTCGAATATATCTCATTTCAGCAGATCTAAATCGTATATTTTTCTGTTTCAATGTAAATATTTCGCCACCATACAGCAGAGTAGAAGAGTCAGTGTTTTATACACTTTTAGTCCTGGATTAACTATGGTTTGAAGGTAGTATTTATTAACATTAAAATCCTTAAATATTTTGATATTTTTGTTTTAACAATTTAATACAGAATTGGGTGGAAAACAAGCTATCTTTTGGAAGATCTCACAAAATGTACTTGGCCCATTTTAATACTAAGGGCTTAATTGTTCCTTTGATGTGAGAGATTGAATGGAACAAGAAAAACGTTTATTAATTCAAAATCTACTAACATAAAAAATACTTTAATTACTCATATACGTATAATAGATTGTTATTTTTACCTTTAAAATATTAGACCATCCATGTTTACTACATTTCGTCACAGTGAGTGGCGATCATGACCCTCCGTTTAGCTTTGAAACAAGTGCACATCAACCTCCGCAATCTGATTTGAATAAAGTCATTAGCAGCAGAAATGACATTGGTATCAACGCTGTTGTATTTCCTTATTTTTCTACTCGAGGCACATGCATCGCCATTTATTTCTTTCGGTAATGACTTCGTCGCTTTTTGAATAAAGTGGGAGAGAAACGATAATAAAAAGTAGATGTTTAGGGGGAGGGAGAGAAGTATGAAAGAAGTGGAAGAAACGTTGGGATAAGTTTTCACTTGTTAATTTCCGGAATGTTCGTAATTACTAGTCTTGATGTCCGGGAAGTGGAAAGGAAGGGGGGAAGTAACGGGAGGGAATTGATACATTTCAAGAAATCGAACTAAGTTGAAAACATTGCTTAAATCTACATATTCTCATCTGACTTCAATTTCGATTTCAAATTGTTTTTTAATATATTTTATTAACTAACTAGCTAATACCTAGAATGCGCTGCTACTCCTAAATAAATGTTAATGTGTTTTTACCACCAGCCCATGGATTCAAATGGGATCTTGTTCATCGTCAGTCACAACTTCGATGTCGGAGTTGAAAATAGACTATGTTAACCTTTTCACTGCTGAGATATTTCCAGCTTTTAAAACCCTCCTTGCTCAATGCAGGGAGAAATAGGGAAAAAGTTGATTTAAGTTCCTAGGAGATGGCAGTATATGCCTGCTTAGTTCGAAAGCAATGCAATATGTACTATATAACTAGCAGGCGTTTGGAGTTGAGAATGGATATACACACCCATAGCACAGCAAGCATTTTCTTTGCCAACGGATATACCCGTTCGTAGCAGTGTAAAGGTTAAAGTGATTTATTTAGCGATCTATAAGTTGGCATTAGACACTAGACACATTTTTTAATGTAAAATTGTAGACTTTCACGGTAGGTGTATTAATTCATGTCTTTTATGTCTTTCGGGCTGAATGGACGTGGTCTGGTTTTATTAACATATTAAGTCATAGGTTTTATTCTCGTGTTATATAGTGCCGGGACCCAAATGTTATTAATCTTCATGGATCACGGCACTATATAACACGAGAATAAAATTTATGACTTACGCCAGTGACAACCAATCAAAAAATAGCTCCAAAGTAACGGACTGTATAGAAAACATCACCACACAATACTCAACTATAAATAAGGAAACAATTTCCAACGCACAGCCAGTCTGCAGCCAACATTTCGTGCGCTGTTATGCTTGCCCGGGAATCTACTAATCTCGATCTTCTTGTCATCAGTGAAAGACAAAATTGGTTATTGTGAGTTATCCGTAGAATATAAACATATGCTGTCGCGGACTTTTTTGTAGAGTTTTTTTTTTTCAGATGTTCAATTCTGTGTAGGCCTACATTAATTTGGTGTATTTGTTATGGTTTAGGCAACGTAAGCCATTTAAGTCAAAATAGGAATTTTATTTTACGTTTTTCACTACAAAGGGTGATTTTGAAGGAGTCGATAATTACAACTCTCTTATAGTCTATGTTCATCCCCGGAATCTCCTGAACATTTTTCAAAAAGCCCATATCAATCGGATGAACGGTATGGCAGAGCACGCTTGCCCGGGAATCTACTAATCTCGATCTTCTTGTCATCAATGAAAGACAAAAATGATGATTGTGAGTTATCCGTAAAATATAAATATATGCTGTCGCGGACTATTTTGTAGAGGTTTTTATAGATATTAAATTCAGTGTATATATTTTGTGTATTTGTTATGGTTTAGGCAGCGTAAGCCATTGAAGCGTCCAAATAGGGACTATATTTCACGTTATTCACTACAAAGGGTGATTTTTAGGGATGAAGGGGTAGAATATCACAACTCCCTTATAGCCTATGTTCATCTCGGGAATCTCCTGAACATTTTGCAAAAAACCCATCACAATTGGGTCAACGGTATGGCCGCGCATAATGTACAAACAAACAAACATACAAACAAACATTCGTTTTATATATTAGATTGATTTTTTCGTAAAATAAATATATGTCCACACATAGAAATAGATTCTTTATATCTATAGCATTTTCATGCTATGCTTTGCAGCTTTACTAGGGAATTATAAGAGTGGTAGCTTCCCGTTGTTTTCCACACCGGTGAAGGATGATGATGGCCAGATGATTTTCGAGGACCGTTGAGCCCTGAGCTACCTGACATTTGTCTTACAGGTGAGGAAAAACCCCGAGAAAACCTCACTCAGGAAGCCTGTCCCGCTGCATTACAAGGCAGCGCGCTACCACGAGACCACAGCGGTGGACACAAATACGTTATACATAATAGAAAACTGACAGTTAATGAAAAATGAGGGAAATTTTGTAGATGTGACTGAATTCAAATAGGCCTACTTAGGAATAATAACAACAAATAGGAATGAGATGCACAAAGAAATTAAACATAAGTTCAATTCAGGAAATGCATGCTATTATGCATTACAGAGACTCTTGTCCCAACTTCTCTCAAAAAAAGTTACACTGAAAATATATGAAACTGTTATTCTACTGGTTATATTTATATGGATGTGAAACATGGACTTTTTACTTCGAGGGAGAAAGGAAATTATGAGTATTTGAGAATAAAGATCTTAGAAAAGTTTTGGACAAAAGAGAAATGAACAGACATTTGAATGTAGAAGACTACATAACAGTGAGCTACGTGTCTTTACAATAATAATAATAATAATAATAATAATAATAATAACAATATATGGTTATTGTGCACAATGTGCAAAGTAGACTACATATATATGACTTCGCTGGATGCAGAACTGTGATAGTGAACTCTGGGGGCATTAATATGCATGGTATCTGTCGCACACCATTTCACATAGTTTACATATGCAGTTTTAGTCTGGTTGATGGACGTTCTTTGATTTGCAGATCTTGTGATGAAATCCGTGGACAGCAAAGCGGGTCACTGTACGTCACAGACATGTCTTTAATGTCTTTATAGAAAACCAGATATAATAAGAACAGTTAAGTCTCGTAGACTGCGGTGGGCAGGACATGTAGCACGAATGGGGAATGAAGGAAGTGCATGGAAGCTTCCTGTAGGAAAACCAGAAGGAAAACGCCCAGTCGACAGATCAAGAATGAGGTGGGGGAATAACATTAACCATGATTTGAGGAAAGTAGATTATACAGGAGATGATTGGAAAACATTACCTAAGGATTGGATGCATGGAGAGCTTATGCCCACGCTGCTATGAACCTACGGGTTCGATAGAGCCAGTTAGTTAATTGATTTTCTCGTACTACAAAAAGACAATGAATTCGAACTACCAAGGGAACTGTTAACCATTGCGTGCTGAAACGTATCTTGATATTTCTCCCAGAGAAGCGTTGTGATATACTATGGACGTATGTAAATAATCTAGCGTTTTTAACTGCAAGGCACATAAATCGAAGACAGAATCCAGCAAAGGCAATCCACTGTACGGAGCGGGTGGATTCCTTGCGTGCATAAGAGCGAGATGAAGTGAGGCAGGACGCAACGCGGATGGCATGTACAGAACGTTATCCAATCTACAAATTTAAGAGTTGTATTACAGTTGTAACAAATTCCTTGTAGATATGTAAATTTTAGAAGTGTGTTGAATAGCTAGACTCAACATTGGTCAATGCATGCTAGACTTAGGAATAAAAAAATATTTGTTTCAATATAAGTACAAGATAAAAACTATATTGAGACGCATTGTTAATCTGGATTTTGAAATTGGTGGGGAGAAAGGAGGGTCGGGTCTCGCCTTGTATGGTGGAGGGAAATTCGTGTGCTGATGATTCTCGATTCCAAATTTCGCGGAGAAGTTTCCACATGCGTCTCTACCTCCATTCTAGAAAAGTCGGTTCTCGAGTATTCTACTCGCATATATGGAAGGTTGGAGGAGCCATTGTTGTTCATATTGTGGGCGAGTAAAAGTACGTATGCGTAAAGAAAAAAAACTATCAACGAGTATTAAAAACTGAGTGATAAAAAAATTGAAGGAAGAGACTTTATTAGTAGAAAATTAATTTTGTGAATAGTTCTGAAATAAATTAAGTAAATTTGGAAATGTATATCATGGGCTAGCAGTTAGCACTTCTGGCTATATTTCATGGTGCCCCGGTTTCGATTCCCGGTCAGATCGCAATAATTTTTTTCTTAAAGCTAATTATTGCTGTGGTCGCTAGTGGTCTGGGTTTAGGTTAAGTTTAGGTTTAAGAACTCTCCTGATGCTTCATTATCATTCATAACCTATCATATCATCGGGGCAATGTAATTTACAGGCGCCCCAATTTAAGAAGTGGGTTGTAAATCCGCCAATGCCAGGAGAGACTACCAGTAATGTAATAAAGACAACCTGATAGCATTGGATTTTTAAAAAATTGGAATTTTGTGCAAAAATCTGTGACAATATTTAATGGGTATCCCCATAGATGAGGAAGGCAAATTGATCCCGTCTACGGACCTTAGGAAATCTTGGGGTATCAATACTAGTAAAATCCATATCAAATTCCGTTGAGGTGAAGTCATATGATGAAAGTTAAAAATTAAATTGTACCTGTTGGTGGGTGCCGTCGTCCTCAACTTTGTTAAAATATTGTATATAAAATTAACTGGAGCGCTTTCGGAAGTTATCTTCCATCTTCTGCAGGTTGAGTTTCCGTTACTTGCTGTTGTTGTGTACGGTGATGTATACTCCAACTGTTTGTAGCAGCAACTGACTTGTTTTTGATGATTTCGTATAATGGGTTTGACTGGGGTGCGTTCTCATTGAGAAGTGAGGTGTTGTTTGTTTCCTTTATAATTTCGAGGTCTTCAAATATATAAGATTACTTCCGAAAGGTCTCCAGTTAATTTTATATACAATATTTTAACAAAGTTGAGGACGACGGCACCTACCAACAGGTACAATTTAATTTTTAACTTTCATCATAACCTTGGGGTAGTTTAAGGTTAAGGCTCACACCTTTCTAGACAAAAGGAATAGATGCCCCTCTTTTATTCTCCATTTTTGTCGCATATAGAGCCCAACGCAGACTACGAGACTTAACTATTCATATTAAATTTGGTTTCCCATAAAAATCATGAATCTTGTTGTCATAGTTATGTACGTAACAGGGGAAGTAGTCAAGGATCTGTTTGAGCCCTAGCTTTAGCGAGGGCAAGTAAATAAGTTCTATAATAACTTAATTTTGTTCACCCCTGTACTAATAATTATGTATAATTTTTATACTTCGTTTGAATTTATATCTTGGTTTGAAGAGTTCAATTGCTTGATAGCAAGGGAATGTTGATAAAACAACTGCAAATGTTTATTGTTGCCTGAATTTGTGGCAGACATTTTAAATAACAGTTTCAGACTGCATTTTAATTACATAATATATGATTAATAAAATTGTGATGTAGAGGAAGCGGCGAATGCTGCGTTCAGTTTCTATTACCAGCAAAGTCGAAAAATGGATATCAAAAGTATTGAACATATTGAAATAAATAAGAAAAATACTAATGAAAATCAACCAAAATTTGTGGCTAATGTCAATAATTCTAACAACTGTTCAATCACATTAAATTTGAATTATCAAAATCAGAAATAAGTGTGAAACAATAAAATTGTAATGTATTATTCAATAAAATGTTAAGTAAGTAACATTTTTACATTATTAAGTCAATTACTTTTCTTCCCTAGGGAAGTAAGTTGAGCACTTACATGCCGTTATCAATGGATGCCAAGGCCTCGTAAATTCAATTTACTTCCCTAAAAACAGAATTAGGTCATTATTAGTATAGGAGTGAACAAAATACTTTTCTCCATTCACATCTCGGTCCGTCTCTACCCTCTTTTTTTTTTTCAAACATTTGTCAAATACTTGTAATTTTCTCCTCTCTTAATGTAGGAGTCCATATTTCGCATTCATATAGTATAACTGAAAGAATAGCAGTTTTATACAGATTACTTTAAGTTTAACGTTTCTGAAAGAAGTTGTGATGATAGGAGTCCCTGTATTTCATAACAGCACGTTTTTTGCAAAATTGAACTTTCTATCAGCACGGATATATAATAAATAAGTGACATCAAACAATGCCCATATGCTCTAGTAGTGTTTGTTTTATATTGTTTCAAATAAAGTTCAGTTCATTTAAAATGCTGTGATTTGTTTTGTATAATGTATATTAACAACTATATTTGTATATACGTTGTACGTAGTATACATAAAGAGCACTGGTTTTACTTGCCACTGCGAGGGAACAATATAAAACAATGTATACATATTTACCGCCATTTTATTACTGATTGGTGTCACAGCTTGCTATAGCCGCGAGGAGGTTTACGGTCAAGTGTGCAATTGCAACAACTTTTCAAACTCTGTACATCGATTTCTGCGAACTGGATTATAATTTATTTTAATAACAAGTGAATCAAATTATTTCGAATAAATACATTAATTATATTTAATTAAACATACTGGCGGCCGAATTTTAATAGGCAACTCGGCAAAAATGTATTCTGTAATTCACAATCTTATGAAAAAAATTGATTTTGTTCATACACTCGATGAACGAAGCAATCTTGCAGCCGGATCTATAGGAGTATCAAAGATAGTAGATTTGGATTTCATGGAAATCTTCAAAAATGTGCGATTAGTTTAACTATAAATTCTAGTACAAAGGACATTTGCTGACGCAGGCAGGATTTTGAAAGGAACTGCTCCTTATGAAATAAGTTTAAAAATTCCAATTCTTTATCTGGCAGCATTAGACCAAGAGAAAGAAACGAATATAGAGATTATGAAGGGAATTATTTTTTCTTACTGCCAATCGGAAGATTTTTTATGAAGGAAATGAGAAAGCGGGGGATAAGAAATGGGTTGTGGGAGTAATGACACAGAAACTGGGAATATCATGAGGGTTAGAGGAGGGGTAGGGGGTGTTAGGAACCATCGTGACGTAATTAGTAAACCTTGTCAGAAGAGAGAAAAGAGAATTTATTTTCATCCCACCCTCAAATCCACCCTTTCCTACACTACCGCCCTTCTGCTCGTAGAAAAAAAATGTCTATGTGCGATTTGGAAGCTGTCAAGACCAGAAACCTCCATTCCTTTCTTTCCCCCCACCCCTGCCGTATTCTTTCTTTAATTCCTCTTTTTTATCAGTTGATGCAGCTCTCGGCTTGAAACTTCTTTCTGTCTTCATTTCCTAGTATCAGAGGTATCAATCCCTTCATATTTCTTTCTGACCCAGCGTCTTCAACATTTCATTTCCCTATCACATGACAACCAACCTGTTAATTAATGCTGATGATGTAGTATTATTAGGCGATAGCAAGGAGATGATAAGGGCCAACTCGTACACTCTATTGAGTAACATTAAGAAACTGGGACTGGAAATAAACTCCAATAAAACTAAATACATGCTGATTATGTGGTTATTATTTAAGAAAATGAAAATAATTTGCAGTACTCTTCACATCTATTAAATCAGTTATGCCAAGAATATAATTTTAAAATGTGAAAAGAAAAAAAATGACATTTTGGGGAAATGAACATATAAGATCAAAAATCATAATAGACACTAAACCTCTGAAACAAGTAACTAATTTTAATTATTTGGATTGTAATTTTACTATAAATACAAAAACTGAAAGACATATACATATGAAACTGTCGAAATTTCAAATGATATGCGGAACTATAGCCTACATAAAACATTAAAGAAGAAAACATTACTTTATGGGAGTGAAACTTGGATTATGAACAAAAAATTACAAAGTAGAATACAAAGCGTATAAATCAGCTTCCTTAGAAGAACAAAGGTTGCACAAGATTGGATCGGATAAAGAATGAATATGTAAGAACAGAGTTGAATATATATCCATTGAATGATAAAATCAAAGAATATAGAGTTAAATGATTTAGACATGCAGAAAGAATGAATGACATTATCAAAAGAAACACTTAACTACAAACCAAGAGGTTCAAGGAATGTAGGAAGGCAAGTGAAAAAAAGGGACAGAACAACTGTGAGGCGGAACAGGCAATTTTCCTAGACCGTGGAGCGAAGAAGAATAAAAAGAAAATCACACATAGAAATATATCATACAGTGGAAATGACAGTTAATGACAAAAGAGAGAAATTTTAAAGAAGTGACTGAATTCAGATACCTGGGAACAACAATTACAAACAGGAATGAGATACACAAATAAATTACATAGGTTAAATTCTGGAAACCACGCTAATAGCAATTCCTTCAATATTTTGGTTAGCTACCTCGCGAAATTTTATCCTGTCAAATTTAATCTTACAAATTCTTCATAAAGAATTTATAACATTAAGTAGGTACAAGAATATCAAAAAATGTTATGCATTGGAGGGAATATTGTTCCAACTTCTTTAAAAAAACTGAAAATATGTCAAATTGTTATTCTCCCAGTTATGGATGCGAAACATGGACTCTTACTATAAGGGAGGAGCAAAGTATTTGAGAATAAAGGTCTTAGGAAAATTTTTGGATCAAAAATAGATGGACAGACAGACAAATGGATAAGGCTACATAACAGTGAGCTACATGATCTTTATGGGAAATCAGGTATGAGTTAACTTTGATGGAGAAGACATGTGCCACGAACGGGGGATGAAAGAGGGAATTAAAACTCCTCATAAGAAAACCAGAGGGGAAAGCACCCAGTAGGTAGGCCAAGAATACGGTCGGATATTAAAATAAACCATGATTTTGGATAAATACACTATACTGGGGATGATTGGAAAACATTAGCACAGGATGAGGATGTATGTGAAGCTTATGTCCGCGTGGCCATGAATTTATGGGTTCGACAGTGCCAGTGAGTTAGTTATCATACGACAGCCCTGTTTCCGTAATTTCTATTGATTCACATATATATTACTTTGCCCTTTAATTAAAATAAATTATTCCTGTTGTCACTCATGGTCTTGATGTTAGGTTAAGTTAGGTTTAAGGATACTCCTGATGCACCACTATCATTATCACAGAGTCTTCCAGGCGTTCCAACCTCAAAAGTTGATTATAATTCCGCCCATGCCAAGAGAGAATGCCAGAAATCGCGAAATTCATTCTTGAGACATTGCACAAAAAATGTCGCATGTAATTTTTATCCCCGTGACGTGTTAGGCCTAGGAGGCCCTAGGCCTACAATCAGGCTACTGGCCTCACATCCACGAATGTTAATAAATCGGTAAACAATCGGCTAGACAGTAAAGCGACGATATTTGGTCAGCATATCTGTCTTTCAACCGTTATAGCTGGTTTTCTCAACCTGGTGTCGCTACTCATTGTAGCTACCCAAATACTGGGTGGGTATCAGTCACATACTGGTCGAAATTCTCTGAGAAAATGTCTTCCCCATGGGGATTTAAACCAGCGCGAAGTCACGTATGTCTGCTCTAAGGCATCGTGTCTTAAACAGCTCGGCTACGGTCGTAGAGGTCGAAAATCGATTACAACGACAAACATAAGATTTTCGAACACAATTTCACAAAAAAAAAAAAAAAAGTAAAAAGTTTGGTTGCGGGTTAGAGTGTATTTGCTACCTTGGGTTTTTTTGCATAACATTATGCTAATTTGGAACAATATGGCTAGCGTCCCTAACCAAAACAGTCCGTATTTTATCGCGAACTATGGAATAGGTAACAAAGGGAGTATGTTGTACATTACTAGTAGAGAAATGTTTGACCCCAAGCTTTAACGAGGGCTACGAAATAAGTTCGAGACTAAGTAATGTACTTATTTTCCGAATTGTGTATGTAATTTTGTTCACTCCTGTTATATAATTAGGTGTAATTTTTATATTTCGTGTGAACTTATATCTTGGTTTGAAGAGTTTAATCGTTTGATAGGAAGAACATGTTGATAAAAGAGCTGCAATTGTTTGTTGTTGTCCGAATTAGTGGCAGACATTTTAAATAATTTTTGACTGCATATTAATTGCAGATATGATTGTGTTGTAGATGAAGCGGCGAATGCTGCGGTTCATTTTCTGTTATCAGCAAAGTCAAAAAATATAATTTTAAGTAGGTGCCATTTTTACATTATCAATTAATGTCAATTACTTTTCTTCCCTAGGGAAGTAAGTTGAGCAATTACCATGCCGAATCGAGCCCGGGCCTGCTGCGTAACAAGGCAGCACGCTACCTCGAGAACACTGCGGTGGACATAAATATACATAAAATACAATATTACACCATCTATGTAAAGTGGTTTCTTGAAGTTGTTAGTAAATTTAAAATAGGTTTAATTAACGCCATCTATCCGCGGAACCGAAAGTACGAAAACACACATTGTGCACATTTTACTAATTCAGTCAATTTTTAGTAAAAAGTTTACATATGTGTATGTAGGTTACAATAAATGTACGCGGTAATTTTTCTTTTCTTAGGCAGGACGTGGTTTATTTTCTTTCCAAATTCTGTTTCCCCTCAAATTTTAATTGTGCAATTAAAACCGGGGAAGGTTTGATTTCGGGACAATACATGACCAATCGTCAAAAGTCAGCAGATAGTAGTCTGCCTATATTGATTGCTCAAAACAAACAGAAAATAAGATGATAACATAACCCAAATTCTTTAGTCTATTCTAAAAACTGACCTTGAGGGTGATTTGTTGTCTTCCACGTAGATCTTGAAGCCAACTTATGTTAATCAGTCTGACCTATAAAAAGTATAAAGTTATAGATTAATACTAATAATAGTACATAAAATGTAAGACCAATTATACTTTCTGTATCCCTAATGTTAACCAGAATCTCAAATAACACTGGTTAATATGTTTTTTGTCTCATGAGTACCAATAGTTGTACTTAATGCCGTTTTTTATCGTGTTTTCCAATATGTATTCGAAATTTCTCCATCACCCACAGTTTTTTTTTATTTCAATTTCAATTAATGGATTTAAATAATTATATTTTAATAAACGTTTTTCGTCCATTTGTCCATTGTAAAATAAAACCAAATGAGCTAACTCAGGACATTCCAGCTATGGAAAAGAGATATCAAGGCAAATGGAATCCTAATATGCTGGCCGATTATTGTTGGACCATCAAGAGGGATGCTACACGCGAAATTTAGCAGAAAATCGTCACTTCTTACTTTCTAGCTGAGTCCGAATGTTCAAATATTGTGCAGTTACGAATGTGGAAAATATTAAAATGTTTGAAATTATAAATTCCTGTCTCTCGGAAACCTTGGGCGATGGAGAAAACCCGATATCATATTTGAATTCAGGAGAAAAAATACTATCAGAATCACATATTTTTCTTTCTGAGACAAAAAAAAAAAGGTTTATTTTTTGTTGCTCAATGTAATTAACTAAATATTATAGCAATAAATGAATGGAAAATCTTAAGAACAGTCTTATCATCTGCCATATCGATGTACTAACACACTCGCATACAAATTGCAAACATGATACCATTAAAATATTACATAACAGAGAGAAAAACTAAATATTACCAAAAAGCAAAACAACTAGTAACAGAACTCATACAAAACACTCCTCCCAACGGATATGTGCCCCCGTAAGGTATGCAACCTGAACACAAAATATTTTTCTGCCTAGGTAAATAATGGCCTTCCTTGCATTACTATCTCTTTCGTTTCTTCCGCCCCTCCCACTACTCACATTTTTCTGCCTTCTTGGGGACAGGTTATTTTTACTAGCAGTCCAGTGTTGTCAAATCAACATGAACACTGTAGCACGGAGCGTTGAAAGAAATATTACTAAGCAAATAATAAAAGTCAATCAGCGTCATTAAACCTACTTAAATGTGAAGAAGTAATAATTAATCTTACATTATTCAGTATTCAAGATCCATGACACTGTTTGGGGAAAGTTTGACAACATCCCTACTCGGAAAGTTATCCTGGCTGCTGTTTGACCATGGTGGGAGGGAAGCGCGTGAAATGGATTGAGTACACGCGTTAACTTTCCTAAGAACGACTGCAGCAATAAAGGAGCACAGATCCGTTGGTCCGATAATACTTTCTGAACTGCAACAGTTCACACATCTTACTAACATACACAAGACACAACTGACACTATTAAGCAGAGAGACTTAAGATTTCTTCTCCAAACGTCCTAAACTAAATCTCAACCTATTCAAATATTTTCCTTGTCACTCAATTACATAAGTACTGACCAATACAAACTCAACTCTGACGGAGATCAGAATAAAGCTTGCGGACAGGATGTGGACAAGCAAAAATGTACCCTGTCCTTGTGTGACCGGACGTGTGCTACCAAGTAAATCGAATCTCAAAATCTAAACTAAAAGAATAAACCCTAAAAACAATGAAGATAGAAAAGGGCACAAAATAAGTCCCTAATCAAGCGATTGCTCGCAAGAGAAATCATATTATTACCTTGAACCTGATAATATATTATTTTAGTTCTTTATTCAGGCTGAGGGGACAGACTACTCTGAACAGCGCGACCACTACGCTGTCCCAGTATATTAGGAATGAACGCTGTTATATGTGAGTTGTCTTCCAGGTCTGACACACCAAATTCGCTCTCATACCGACACTTTTTGGTTGGGTCCGTAGTGGCGAGAGTGGACAACAACCCTGGACATTATTAATGTTAATCTCCCACTTCATTCTTGTTCCACCAACTGGGCATTTATTCTCTGATTTTCTTACAAGAAGCTTCCATGCTCATCTTTCATTCCCCATTCGTGCCATATGTTCTGCCCTCGCAGTCTATGAGACGTAACTGTTCTCATTATATCTACAGTAAAACCTGTCTTAGCCGGAACCTTTATAAGAAGGAAACCTGTAGAAACGGAAAAAATTCCAGAACGGTACGATTGTATATGTAAAATCGTCCTGTATAAGCCGGAAACCTTCATAACGCGGAAATGGAATGGTTTTTAAAATACCAACAGTTAATTTTTACCTCCGTAAGACGGAAAATTATTCTTAAGGACGTTCTAATTACGGTATTAATGACCACACGTGTCAATTCTGCATTACATCGTTTTACCTTTTTGTGTTGCCATTGTATTGCGGGGGTACTCTTCCTTATGTGTGACAGCGGGGAATCCCTCGCTTTTGCTTACAGTCATAGCAGACCTAATTAAAAACGTGGAGCGTGCAATTGAGATTGAAGATGTTATCAAGTCCGACAATGATTTCGCAACAACACAAAATATAGAACGAGCCGTTGATTCTTTAAATCAAACGAGAGGGGAGTCCTCGAAATGTGAAGGAACTAAAATTTCGGAGGAATAAAAACAAGAGAAAGAAGATGCCCCATGAGAGCAGAATAAATTTAGCTACAAGAAAGCATTGTTGAATATGAATGATCTCCAAGAATTTGCTGCTTGGCAAGAAGATCCTGCTTTGATGGACCACCTGCAAGATTTAGAGAACCATTTACTTGCCGGTGCTGTGTCTAAAACTAGGCAGCCTAACTTACTACAGCTTTGGAGGAAATGAAATCAACTAAAAATGTGAGTAATATATTTTTTTACTTTTTATTCACTATATTTATGGTGCAGATACTGTAGTACTCTAAATAATTTGCTTGCAATTTGGGAACCATTTATCAGAAGGAAAACTGCCAAAACGGAAAAATATTTAAGGAACCGTCATGTTCCTTCATAGACAGGTTTTACTGTAGTTTCCTATAAAGATCACATACTTCACTGTTAAGTAATCTTCTCCATTCGCCTGTCCATTTCTTTTTGGTCCAAACGTTTTGCTCAGAACTTTATTCTCAAATACTCGTAATATTTTCTCCTCCCTTAAAGAAGAGTTCGTGTTTTACAACCATATAACTGGGATAATAAGAGTTTTATGAACTTTCAGTTTAATTTTTTTAGATGATATACGTGAAGAACTGCAGATCTACTCCATAGCAGAAAAGGCATCTAATAACAAGAAACAGGCGAAACTACATACAGAAAGAATGGAAGAGAGTAGATTACCAAAGAAAATTTTACATTATTTTCCGAGAGGAAGAAGAGATTTCGGACGTCCTCGGAAAATCTATTAGAGAAGACGGAACAGGCAATCAATGCCTAAACCAGAAAGTGAAGAAGAATAAGTATAGATATTTTTACAAAAGTTGAAACGACAAAAGTCAATAAATAAGATCTTGAAGAAGATTTTCGGGCTGTTGAAGTTCCCAGACGTTTCGCCAGAGACTGCGTTTGGCATTCTCAAGGGTTGTCTTGAGACTGGCAATTTGTCTATTATCTGTCCTATTTATACCGTCCGCCGTGATGTGTGCGTAGGTTATATCTGCCTTCTGATTGTCAGCCTAAGTCAGTAAATAAATAAATTGTCAATTTAATAAAAATATTTTACACAACCTAACAATATAAATTGTAAGTATTTTTTTGTGTTCTTCTTCTTCTTCTTCTTCTTCATTGGTGCTACGGTCTTTGTAGTCTGAGCTTGACCTCCCTTTTAACAGCCTTCCATTCACTTTGATCACTTGTTTTAGATTTCCAGCTAATTCCAGCCTGTTTTAGATCATTCTGTACATTATGATATCATCTCAACCTAGGTCTACGAATCCTACTTTTACCTTCCAGTTTGGAGTTCAAAACCTTTTTAGGTGTCCAAACTGTATTCGTCCTACATACATATGGCCCAGTTATTCAACACTTCTACATTTAATGTAGGCGTTACGTGTGAAAAAAAATTGAGAATTGTGTATGGAGAATCCCACACGGTGCGAGAAGTTGGTAAACTCAATAACTCAACAGCAGTCGCTGCCATTTTGATCAAAGCCAGCCTCTAGGTCCTCCAATACAATTGTCTTTCCAGACAACATGGAATTCAGTGCCTTTATAGCTGTCACCAGTGCAAGGCTTTTCAAATTTAATATCCATGCAACCAACTCGGCTCTCGTCGTTTTTATTAGCGTTCCAAACCGTCCCTTTAATTACTCAAGTTATGATCTCACCCAAGTGTGTAAAATATCTCCTACGGTAATTACAAAACTTACTACTAAAATAAATAATAAAGAGAACTGTACCTATTACTGGGTGTCACAACTCTCAACGTATCTTAAAGGGGTAGGACCAATATTATTAAACTACGGTATTCGTTTTCAGCTTGGGAAGACCAAAGAAAAGATGGAAACAGCAGCAATTTGGAGACGGAACAGGCTAGTAAATAAGCCTAAACCGTGAAGAAGAAGAAGGTATTCGTTTTGCGAGCATTTAATTCTGGTTTCATCTTACTTACTTACTTACTCACTGGCACTATCGAACCCGTAGGTTCATGGCCGCGCGGACATAAGCTCTCCATATATCCCTATCCTGAGCTAATGCTTTCCAATCATTCCCTGTATAATCTAATTCCCTCAAATCAGAGTTAATGTTATTCTCCCACCTCATTCTTGGTCTACCAACTGGGCGTTTTCCCTCTGGCTTTCATACAAGAAGCTTCCATGCAAGTCTTTCATTCCCCATACGCGCAACATGTCCTGCCCATCGCAATCTACGAGACATTACTGTTATTATATCTGGCTTCCTATAAAGTCCATGTAGTTCATTGTTATGTAGTCTTCTCCATTCACCTGTTTGTTCATCTCTCTTTGGTCGAAAAATGTTCCTAAGTACTTTATTCTCAAATACTTGTAATCTCCTTTCCTCCCTTAAAGTAAGAGTCCATGTTTCGCACCCATATAATATAACTGGTAGAATAATAGTTTTATATATTTTCAGCTTAACGTTTTTTGAAAGGAGTTGGGACATCACGAGTCTCTTCAATGCATAATAGCACGCATTTCCAGAATAATTCTGGTTCCATCAAAATAATAAAATTGTCCTGTTTGGAGAACTGCAAAACTAAAATAAAAACTTTTGCACAATAATTCTGTGAAAAAGAGCAAGTATCGTAATTTTAATTTAATTAATAAATGGGAAAAGGAATGAGATGTACAAGAAAATTAAACAAAGGTTCAATACTGGAAATGTATGTTGTTATACATTATAGGGCTATCGTCCCAACTTCTCTCAAAAAAAGTTAAACTAAAAATATATAAAACAAGTAGCTCACTGTTATGTAAGTCTTCTCAATTCACCTGTCTGTTCATCTCTCTTTGGTTCAAAAAATTTCGTAAGAACTTTATTGTCAAATACTCGTAATATTTTCTCCTCCCTTAAAGTAAAAGTCCATGTTTCCATTCAAATAATATAATTAGGAGAATAACAGTTTTATATATTTTCAGTATAATGTCCCTGTAATGTAAAATAGTAACAGTTTCAGAATTATGCCTATGCCCATATCATTCCTATTTGTAACTATTCTTCCTAGGTATTTGAAATTAGTCTTCGTCAAAATTACCCTCATTTGTCATTGACAGTCTGTTTCCATTATACAGTAAAAATTGTTCAAAGCGGAATCGCATGGGACCAATATTTTTTCTACGTTAGACAAGATTCCGCATTATAAAAAACAAATATGATTAAACAATCTAAGATTATAGAGCACCGTTGGAAAGTGAAGTATAGTATGTATGAGCGACTTCGACGGTAAAACAGTCCCGTTATCGCCAGCGTTAACCCTTAAATTAGTAATGTATCCTTTTGGATACATCAGTTGGATTAGTGAATTTAATATTTTAAATAAATCAGAAGAAAACGAACAAAAATAAATCACTTAACTGTGTGTCTAAAAGTATACAATATACCTAACAATAACAGTTATACAACATTCCGTTTTCACTGCGGTCCGCCACATTCATATAACTAAGAGAAGAAATTTGTGTTTTGCCAATTTAAGGGTTAAAAATATCTCTCAGGCGAGTGTCCTGAAATTAAAGTATGCAGTTTCGGTTTCCACTCACTAACTATATTTTCGTCCTCATCCTTTGATTCCCCGCAAATTTCATTTCACACTATATTGTGACGTATTTTAAAACTGTTTACAACCAACCTAAACATGCCTTGAAATCGTTATTCCCCAGGGATATAGCGTCCGGAAATTCGGAGGTTTCTTGACCGTGGACTTGTAAAACACTCCCACACCTCGTTGAATTTTTTTCTTTTGATTTCACCATTTCCTTGCCTCCATTCATAAATTTTTTTTCTTTGTGTTTTAAAATCTCATAAACTTATGTTTTTCCACATTTAAATTTAGTCATTATTTCGCCTACCTAGAGTTTGTTTTACTTTACCTTCAATCTCTTTCACTTTTTCTTTTAATGGAAATGATACATACGATTTAGCCATCTTTATTCAGTAAATTCAGAACGCTACCTGTGAAAGATATGTACACAATCGCTCTCAAATCTTAAACTAATTTAAGATTTTACAGTGCACTGGTTATTTGAAGACAGATGTCACACATTTGTTAAACGAACCTGTGTTTCGCAAAACGGGTGTTTAGTGAGGCCGAAAGAAAATTCCAAATACAGGTAGAAACTCTACTTCACCCGGCGGCAGCAATCATCACTTATTGTTAATTCGCCTAACGGGAATTCGATATAGTGGAAACTAATTTATTTCTCTCTCTATCTTTCCGCCTTATAAACATTTTTTCATGAATTCTGTAGAAATATCCTTCCGTTTCCGCATTGGACAGATTCCGTTTTATACAAAATACACATAAAATTGCTATTATTTTGCCGGGACCAATAAATTTGTTCACATTGGACAGATTTCAGCTTTATTCAAGTTCCGGATTAAACAAGTTTTACCGTATAATGTATTTCTATGTGTGAATATATATTTCGTTTTATTGATGTTTACTTTCAATCCCCAATTTCTTACTGTTAATCAATAGAGTGTGTGCGCTGGCCTTTAGTATATCCTCGCTACCATCTTTCAGAAATATATTGAAAATAAAATCACTAACAGAAACAACTCACTAATACTACTTTTTAAGAATTAATAATGCGTTTTTGCATTATTTAATAAAAATAGACTTAGGATTTGTTAATATATTTACCTAATGCCTTGTATAAAAAGCGTAGATTAATTCATTGTAGTGTATTTTTTTCTCTTCTTTTTATGCATAGTAAATTCGAGCTGTTATTCCTTTTTTATTCATTGTATCATTAATTTAATTTTAATTGTATTTAGCTTCATTCTATTATTAGACATTAATTTCATTATTATTCAATATGACAGATAATGAATTGTTCAATAACTATTATTGTAACTTTTTTTTGTATTCATATGTAACATGTTTGTCCTGTCTAATATGACTACTATTGTATTTTTTTTGTATTCATGTGTAACATATGTTTGTCCTGTTTTATATGACTATTATTGTATTTTTTGTATTCATATGTAACATATGCTTGTTCTGGTGAGTGGAAGAGAAGGCCACATGACCTTAACTCCACCAGGCTAAATAAATAAATAAATAAATAAATAAATAAATAAAAATAATAATACTACATCATTAGCATTAACTAACAGTTTATTAATACAATTGAGTTGTAGGCCTTCTTCATCCTCTAAAGATTTGATGGCATGTGAATAGAATAGTATAGATGGTGTATCTTGCTAATGTTTTCCAATTATCATCTGTATAATCTACTTCCCTCAGATCTGTTTAATATTATTCTCCCATATAATTCTTGGTCTACCGATTGATCGTTATCCCTCTGGTTTTCCTTACAAGAAGCTTCTTGTTTCTCTTTTATTTCCCAATCGTGCTACATGTCCTGCCCATCGCAGTTTAAGATACTTAATTGTTCTTATTATATCTGGTTTCCCACAAAGTTCATGTAGCTCACTATTATACAATCTTCTCCATTCGCGTGTCCATTTATCTCTCTTTGGTTCAAAAATGTTCCTATAATTTTTTTCTCCTCCCTTAAAATAGGACACCATTTTTCGCAGCCATATAATATAACTGATAGAATAACAGTTTTATATACATTCAGTAATTTTTTTTAGAGAAGTTGGAACGACATGAGTCCTTGTAAAGCAAAATAGCATGCATTTCCAGACTTTAGTTTATGTTTAATTCATTTGTGTATCTTATTCCTGCCTTTAATTATTGTTCCTAGGTATTTGAATTCAGCCACTTCTTCAAAATTTCCCTCTTTTGTCATTAACTGTTCTTTTCCATTTTATAATGTCTTTCTACATGGTGAACATATATTTAGTACAGTAAATATCAATAAAACTAAATATATGGTCACACGTAGAAATATATTATATAATGGAAATTGACAGCCAATGACAAATGAGGGAAATTTTGAGGAAGTGAATTCAAATGCCTAGGAACAATAATCACAAATGGAATGAGATGCACAAAGAAATTAAACATTGGCTCAATTATGGAAATGCGTGCTATTATGCATTGCAGAGACTCTTGATGTCCCAACTACTTTCAAAAGATGTTAAACGAAAATATATAAAACTATTATTCTACCAGTTATATTATATGGGTGCGAAACATGGACTCTTACTTTAAGGTGGAAAGGAGATTACAAGTATTTGAGAATAAAGTACTTAGGAAAATGTTTGGACCAAAGAGAGATGAACAGACAGGTGAATGGAGAAGACTACATAACAACGAACTAGATGGTCTTTATAGGAAGCCAGATATAATAAGAACAGTTAAGTCTCGTAGACTACGATGGGCAGGACATGTTGCACGTATGGGGAATGAAAGACTTGTATGGAAGCTTATTGTAGGAAAGCCAGAGGGAAAACGCCCAGTTGGTAGACCAAGAATGAGGTGGGAGAAGAACATTAACTATGATTTGAGGGAAGTAGATTATACAGGGAATGATTGGAAAGCATTAGCTCAGAATAGGGATGTATGGAGAGCTTATGTCCGCGCGGCCATGAACCTACGGGTTCGATAGTGCCAGTGAGTAAGTAAGTAAGTAAGTAAGTAAGTAAGTAAGTAAGTAAGTAAGTAAGTAAAGTTTCTTTTTCGTAAAACCAGCCTTAAACGGTGATACAGTTAAGTAGATGAATTGCAGACGACGTGAGGGATGATCTATTCTTCCCCTGTAGAGTAGATTCCCCTCTTTTCAATTAGACTGACGAACGCGCAATGCTATATTCATCCGAGGTCCTTATGCGCTCGCTCCATATATTGAAGTTCCGGAACACCAAATTCCAGAGGATTTTAGGGGGACGAGTCGCAGTGCACAGCTTCCATACAATTTTTTTTCTTCCCTCTCTCTCTCTCCGGGACACACATCACAGCGGGGAAAGCTTGCGATGTCGGGCCAGCTTGTTATTGATTGGATGGCTTTGAGCCCGGCTCTATACGCACAGTACGTGCGTGCGAGCGTGCGTGCGTGCGAGATGTGGGGGAGGGGGTTTGAATTCTCCACCCCTAAACTCAAAACCATGCATATCATAACTCCATATTCACTAGGTTTTAAAACGAGTAGATTTCCTACATGCTGATATAATTTGTTCTTACCTAATTTAAACATTATACAATAAGCTACTTTTAGTTATCTGCAGAACAACGTATCATGCTTAACGATACACAAAATTCAAAAAGTACTTGCTAATACCCGCTGTGCGCCAACACACACATTCCGTTCAGTAACACTAAGAAATTTGCACTGGAAGTAAACATCAATAAAACTGACAATATGGTCAAACATACAAATATATTATATATTGAAAATGGATATTTAGACCAGGCTCTTAACTTGTAGTATAATAAATGTTCTGAAATGGGTATTCCTATAGGAGGAAAAGTACTGCATTCATTGTTGTTTGCAGATGATCAAATAATTTTTGCAGGGGATGAAGATGATATGAAATATATGATAAATAAACTAATGGAAGAAAATAAAAATTGGGGACTGAATATAAATTTACAGAAAACACAATATATGTGTTTGGGAAAGGATGTGGATGACCTCATATTTGAAACAGGGAAAATAAAAAAGTGATTTTTTTAAATATCTTGTGTCAATAATTACAAGTTCAGGTACCTGTGAGAGAGATGTACAGACTAAAATTGCAATGGCAAAAATGCAACTAAGACATTACATGGAATAATTTGGAACAAAAACATTACAAAGGAAACTAAAATGAAAATTTATAAGAGCATAATACAGAATAATTTGTCATAAGGTAGTGAAACTTGGTATTTGACGGAATTACAAAATAATAAAATTAGAACTGTTGAATTTGATTATTTTAGAAGAAGCCTCCAAAAAAAAAACAAGACAGGATAAAATAAGAAATTAATTCCTTTGGAGAGAAATGAATGGCACCACATCTGTTAAGAGGATTGAAAATCAGACGCTTAAATGGTATGGCCATGTACAAAGAATGGAAAATGAAAGATGGCCAAAAAATATATACCAGTGGTCATTCCCTGGAAGAAATAAAAGTGGCAGACCAAGATGGAAATGAAAAACCTATGTCAGAACTATAATGGATGATAGAAATTTGGAAGAGGGAGATTGGAATGATAGAGATAAATGGAAAATGAAGACGGCAAACCTATAAGTGGGGGAAAGCCGAAGAAGAAGAAGAAGAAGAAGAAGAAGAAGAAAATGGTTATTTAATGACAAATGGAAAAATTTTGAACAAGTGGCTGAATTCAAATACCTAAGAACAATAATTAAAAGATGACAAATGGGGAAAATTTTGAACAAGTGGCTGAATTCAAATACCTAAGAACAATAATTAAAAGCAGGGGCAAGGTGCACAAACAAATTAAACTTATGCTCAATTCTGGAAATGCTTTCTATTATGCATTACAAGGACTCTAGTAGTCTAACTTCTTTCAAAAGGTATTAAACTGAAAATATATATGGATCAATAATAATAAAATTCATTGTTTAAACCGTTGAGGTGGATAGTCATAATATAAAATAGATTAAAATATACCTTCTTAGGTAAGATCCAGTCCCGCGCCGTAGCCGAGCGGTTAAGGCAGGAAGCCTTGGCGCAGAGCTACGGGACTTGCGCTGGTTCGAGTCTCCATAGGGGAAGAAATTTTCTCATGGTGTTTCGGCCAGTATGGGACCAGTGCCCACCCAGCATCGTGAGGCAATTGGGTAGCTACAATAAGTAGCGGCTCCAGGTTGAGGAACCAGCTATAACGGCTGGGGGACTCGACATGCTAACCACATGTCACCCCTCACTGGCTGTTGTTCATCTACCTCTGTGATTGACACATGTGGATGTGAAGGGCCAGCAGTCGGCTGGTAAAAGGGCAACCGCTGCAAAGTGGAAAGACCCTCAATCAATCGGAAGGTAAAATCTATCGTCCTCAACTTATAAAATATGTATTCTTTATGTCTGTAGGCCTTTCAGAACATCCGTTCCATCTTCAGCAGTTCCTTCTTCGCTACATTATCTGATATGTTTGATGCTGCTGGTCCTAGCGTGGTGTTGTCGACGATGGAACGATGTTCTGAAAGGCCTACAGACATAAAGAATACATATTTTGAAAGTTGAGGACGACGGATCTTACTTAAGAAGGTATATTTAACATATTTTATATTACATATATGGATGAAAAAACGTGGACTGTTACTTCAAGGGAGGAGAAAAGATTACAAGTATTTGAGAATAAAGTTCTTAGGAAAAATTTTAAACTAAAGAGAGATGAGCAGATAGGCGAATGGAGAATAATGCATAACAGTGTGCTACATGATCTTAAGGAACAAGATATAATAAGAAGAGTTAAGTCTCGTATATTGCGATGGTAAGGACATGTGGCACGAATGGGGAATGAAATAAGACAATGGAAATTTCTTTTACAAAAGACAGTGGGAAAGAGCACAATAGGCAAGCCAATAATGAGGCAGGAGAATATTATTAACTATGATTTGAAGGAATTCGATTATACAGGGAGTGGCTGAATACATTAGCTCAGAATAGAGATTATGGAGAGTATTTGTCGGTGCGGAATGCAATACGGGTTCGATAGTGCCAGTGAGTTAGCAAGTTAGTTAGTTAGGCCTAATATATTTAAACTCTCTATCTTAATTTCGATGACATGTCCACCGCTGTAGCCTCGAGGTAATGTCGTTGCCTCATACACAGTGACTCTGATTCCGGGTTGGGTCAAGTTTTATGCGTGATGTTTTCTTTTTATTTTTCGGGGTTTTCCTAACATGTAAGAAAAATGTCGGGTTTACTTTAAGACACAAATTCTCCCTGAATATCATCTGCCCATCAATATCATACTGTATCCATCTTCTTTAGTAGGAATGAACGAGTGAATTTAAATCAGTTATGCCAAGATTATAAAATATTTTAAAATACCAAAAAATAAAAACAAAAATAATGGCATTTTGTGGAAACGAACATATAAGATCAAAAATCGTAATAGACAACAAACCTCTGGAACAAGTAACAAATTTTATTTATTTGGTTGTAATTTTACTATAAACACAAAAACTGAAAGAGACATAAATATTAAACAGTCAAAATCTCAAATGATATGCGGAACTATACATAAAACAATAAAGAACAAAACAAGAAGAGATATTAGATTGAAGTTTTATGAAACATTAGCAGTTCCTGCATTAGTTTATGGGAGTGAAACTTAAGAATGACCAAAAAAAATACAAAGTAGAATGCAAAGCGCAGAAATGAACTTCCTTAGAATAACAAAAGGCTGCACAAGATTGAACCGGATAAAGAATGAAGATATTAGAACAGTTAAATATATATCCATTGAATGGGAAAATCAAAGAATATAGAGATAAATGATTTACACATGTAGAAAGAATGAATGAAACAAGATTGCCAAGAGCAGCATTCAACTACCAAAGCAAGAGGTTCAAGGAAGTAGGAAGGCCAGTGAAAAGATGGACAAAACAATTGTGAGCTGGAACATGCAATTTCTGCCAAGCACGTGAAGTGAAGAAGAAGAAGAATGAGTGAATATAATGTGTTATCTTAAATGTTCGTGTAGTCTCAGAGATGGCACTGGTACTGAACTGATTACTCACACAGGGGAGGCCTCTATGTCCTTGTATCGACAAAACAGAGTCTGTGATGTTAACAGTTACAAATCCTCTCTCAGTTAACATCACTGTAAGTTCCGAATGTCGTGGGGCATGTAAAAATACCTATAAAGTTAGAGTTTAAAATAAGGTAAAGAGAAAATAATAGAGTATTTCAAAGAAAAAAACAACCCCTTGTTTGCAGATGATCAAAAATTTTTTGCAGGGGATGAAGATGATATGAAATATATGGTAAATAAACTAATGGAAGAATATAAAAAATGGAGACTGAATATAAATTTACAGAAAACAGAATATATATATATTTGGGAAAGGATGTGGATGATCTCATACTCGAAACAGGGAAAATAAAAAAAATGCGAATTTTTTAATATCTTGGGTCAATAATTACAAGTTCAAGTACCTGTGAGAGAGACGTACAGACTAAAATTGCAATGGCAAAAAATGCAACTAAGACATTACATGGAATCATTTGGAACAAAAATATTACGAAGGAAACTAAAATAAAAATTTATAAGAACATAATACAGATTATTTTGTCGTATGGAAGTGAAACTTGGTCTTTGTCGGAATTATAAAAGAATAAAGTTAGAACAGTTGAATTTGATTATTTTAGAAGAAACCTCCAAAAGAAACAAGACAGGATAAAATAAGAAATGAATTCCTTTGGAGATAAATTAATGTTACCATATCTGTTGTTAAAAGGATTGAAAATCAAACGCTTAAATGGTATGGTCATGTACAAAGAATGGAAAATGAAAGATGGCCAAAAAATATATACCAGTGGTCATCTCCTGGAAAAAACAAACGTGGCAGACCAAAATGGAAATGGAAAACCTACGTCAGAACTATAATGGATGGTAGGAATTTGGAAGAGGGAGATTGGAATGATAGAGATAAATGGAAACTGAAGACGGTAAACCTATAAATGGGGGAAAGCCGAAGAAGAAGAAACATTTGGACAACCAAATGCCATTTTTTTCTTAAACAAGGTTTATATCATCATCATCATCATCATATGTGGTCCTACAGCCCTTTTAGTTTACCCTTGACGTCCTTAAAGAATTGCCGCCCAATCATCTCTTCCCAAAGCTCTCTGTCTCCATCTCTTAATTCCTGTCTTCACAAGGTCATCCTGGACGTCATCTAACCATCGTAATTTGGGTCTTCCAACTCTTCTTATACCGTTTGGTTTGGTATCTAATAATATTTTAGGGACAAGGTTTATATATTATACAGAATATTGGATAGAAGTAGTTCTGTGGTATGCATATACTTTCCTTTATTAGTGGGTACCGTCAGGCAACCCCTGTGTCTTCAGAATTTCTCATTTGAAGATTACTAGAATTTCTTACATCTGACCACAGCAGTTAAAGTTTTAATAATTGTATAACAGTACCCGATATCTCAGTTGTCCTCAATAATTTGCAGTGTTGTTTTATAGAAGGCCTTTCGATAACTTATGTATCATCTTCTGCTTTCACTTTGTATTTTAAAAACATTGACCACAGCATATCTGGTGCAGAATTTAGTAGAGCCAGAGTAAATAGATTACAGAGTTTAAAGAACGTGTTCTATTATGGGTTCAAGTATATCAACAGTTGTGTATGAGCTTTGAATACATCTTCAGTATGGTTCATATATTTGGTCATTCGGAGGTCTATATTAAATATTTAAAATGCCACATTATCTGCAAAGTTGAGATTGAACGTAAGTGACTTTTTCCATATGAAGCACTATTAATAAAAGGTCAAATAATTTTTATAATGTTTACTATACTGTTTTTTTAAGGAAGGAAAGTTCCCGCCACAATTTTAAACCAAACAACTATCAGCTTTAAAGCGGGGTTTGTGATACAGAACGTTTCACAACTAATGCATTGTAGATTCAAATCATGTACGTTTAACTGTGCAATGCAGGCTTCTAAGGCCGGTAATCATAATATTAGTGTATTCCGGACTATGTGGCCCGTGGTCTATAAGTGGTGTTTCTTCCAGACGTTTCTCCCTCAACTTCGATGGGCATCTTCAGTGGCGAGTGCTTCTAGGTTGTGTTCCCTTGTCGTAGACTCAACTGTGAAATTCACAGAAACACTCGCCACTGAAGATGCCCTCCGCAATTGAGGGAGAAACATCTGGAACGAACACCAGTTATAGACCACGGCCACATAACCCAAATCTATTAATATTATATACATTTAACGTTATACGAGTAACATCCGTGCACAAAACTATATACAAACTATAGCTGTATAAGGAGAATAAGAAATAGTTGTAGGCCTACATGTAATTTATTATGGCTTATAAATTAGCCGGTCAATATATATAATAAAACCCGTGGTTAAAAACAAAACCAGCTGAACTTGAAATTCGGCGTAGGAAGTGGGGATGGCTGGGACATACACTTCGCCGACCTCCAGATGACCCCTCCAGGATAGCATTGGATTGGTACCCACAGGGCAGCAGGGGCATTGGCAGACCCAAGATAACATGGAAACGAACTGTTTTCACAGAAGCTAAAAGTTTGGGGAAGACTAGGAATGATATCAAGGAGATGGCCAGGAATAAAGTCAGATGGAGAAGTTTTTCTGAGAGTCCTATGTTACACGAAGGAATTATGGGAATTTTGATTGACTGATGTAGATAAGTAATAATTTACATTCCAACTACAAGTGTAAGTACCTTGAATGTGGGATAAACAGCGATAACTCACTCTGTGGTCAAGGTCACCTAAAACCCACCCATTCTCCTCCTTAAACATCATTGGATTTCTCATATTTAAACGAGTTTGCGGGGCACGCCGTAGCGTAGTGGTTAAGGCACTGGGCTACAAGCCGGAGGGTCGAGGGTTCAAGTCCCGTTGGGGTCAGGATTTTTAAACTGACCCAAACCCTCTGGCGGCACTATGGCCCTGGGGTCGACTCAGCCTCTAACGGAAATGAGTACCAGACGCTTGTTCTGGGGTAAAGGCGGCCGTCACGCAGGGCTGACAACCCGGCTGACATTAAGTGCCGATTGTCTAGAAAAAGTGGGAGCCTTAACCTCCTTCTACCCCAAAGGCCTCCTGAGGCCTGTTGTGGGATCACTTTACTTTTCACTTTAAACGAGTTTGCGGGATTTTTCCTTCCTTAGAAACAATAAACTATCATAAAGTTTACAATTTTTTATAAAACTCTTAATCTGTATTTTATTCCATATTTCGAGAATCTTCTATCCACATTTATGTATCTACTTAGCAATTTTTATCTTTATACAGGCCTATACCCAAACGGCCCCCGAAATCATATGGCCATCATCATCCCTATAATTATCATCATCATCATCATCATCATTCTTCACCGGTGTGGAAAGCAACGGGAAGCTACCACACCTACAATTCCCTAGTAAAGCTGCAAGCATAGCATGAAAATGCTATTATTGCGGTGAAGGACCTACCTTCGGGCAGAATTACTGTAGATGGATAGGCCTATAAAAATGAGTGTGAGTCTGTCTTTAATGACTTAAAAACTACATGATCGACTTGAATGAGGTTTTAACCATCATTTAAAGAATATTTCTGGGACATTTAACGTATATAACGTATTACAGGATGTACTACAGAGTCGGAGCTAACAAAAAGAAGAACAAAAGGCCATCGATGCACTAAAAGTAGTCCTTTTTTGGACGGTGAAATGGCTCAAGGTGCCTGAACCATAATGAATGCACCAAATTAATGTATACAGAATTGAATTTCCCAAAATATTATACAAAAAAGTTCGCGGCAGCATATGTCTGTTTTTACGGTTAGAGCTCATTGATGCCAAGAAGATCGGGATAAGTAGATTCCTAGCAACGACAGGTAACACTGGTCAACATGATTTTTCTCTCATGAGTACCAATAGTTGTACTTAATGCAGTTTTTCTTATCGTGTTTTCAAATATGAATTCGGAATTTCTCCATCACCCACAGGTTTTTTATTTCAACTTCAATTAACGGATTTAAATAATTCTTTTTTTAATAAACCTAGATTTCTTCCCGGAAAATCTTGGCGCTGCGAGCGATGGGCACGGGGAACACTTTCATCAGGAGATTTCAGCTATGGAAAAGAGATATCAAGGAAAATAGAATCCTAATATGCTGGCCGATTATTGTTGAACCATCAAGAGGGATGCTCCGCAGGCAAAATACAGCAGAAAATCGTCATTTCTTACTTTCTAGGTGAGTCCGAATGTTCGAATATTGTGTAGTTACGAATGTAGATAATATTAAAGTGTTTGCGTCTCTCGGACACCTTGCGTGATGGAGAAAAATCGATATCATATTTGAATTCAGGAGAAAACATACTATCAGAATCACATATTTTACTTTCTGAGAAAAAAAAAAGAAGTTTATTTTTAGTTGCTCAGTGTAATCAGTACGGATCATCTAAAAATAATTACGATATAAATTTATAATTGTTTTACTTTTTACTTATTCACCCAAACATAAAAAAAACATTAAATTTATTTAGGTGTTGCAGTGTAAGCCGGGTATTAGCTAGTTACATACAAATCCAAGCTCCACTTATAAGCTACTTGTGGAATCAGGATATACATTGAATTGTGAAAAAAAAGTAATATTAAAATAAAAAATATCCTCAAATGGTGTCCAATTCAGTGTCGGGTCGAAGGATGAGATAAGATGAAGCCCCTTATATATCTATATGTCTGTGAATGGCAAGGGTACCGGTTGGCTACGCCTGACGCAACGTCACAAGGGCCGATGAACGAAATGGATGAGATGAGTATGGAGAAATGGTAGAATTAAATTGTGGCAGGGAAAAACTGGAAGAAAACCCCGAGAAAAACCTGCACAGCCTCCGTTTCGCCCACCGCGAAACCCACATGGGGTGATCGAGATTCGATCTCGGGTTCCAGCGGTGAGAGGCGAGCGTCTAACCGCTTGCCCCACGTAGCAAAATAATAAAAAAAGTAGGCCTATATTATAAAACATATTTAAAAGCAGTATTAATTATGGTGACTATTTAACTCATTCCCCAAATGGGATTGAATGACCAATCACATTTCAAAGATTTTTTTAATTTCAACCAATCATAGTCATGTTTCGCCTCGAATTTATCATAAGTAATGCCACGAGTGATTTCCAAATTATCGATAAATTCACGACTCACGAAGTGAGGAGTGAATTTATCTAGAGAATTTGGAAATCAAGAGTGGCATTTGTTAGGACTATTTAACGAATAAAATAAAGCTGTTTACTCACAAATCATTATTTAACTACAGTTATTTAAAAATATTTTTATATTTAAAGTAAACGGTGATGTTTGAAAACTAATGAGAAACGATAGGTAGCCTACGCTTCTACTGCTTCTTTTGTTTATCACTGCAACCAGATCATACTATTTATTGCCAAAGGAACGCAATATTGTAAGAATGCTCTCTAGTGGAGAAAAAATGAAACACATCAATCTGTATATTAATTCATTTTTGATGTCGTATACATTTAAGAAAGTGCAAACAGTGGTTTCTTTTTTGGTGGTATAATCAATTGCTACAAATGTTGACATGTAAGCACTATTATATACAATCTGGTAGCCGTATTTGTTATAGGCTCAGTCACTGCAAAATAACGGTCAGACCTGTTCAGAATATTAAAAAGGAGGAGCTTTGCTTAATATATGATAATCCTAACGTTGATAATTATTTCGTGAAACACGTCTCTGATTGGTTGTAATACAGAAATCATTGAAACGTGATTGGTCATTGACTCCCATTTGGGGCATGAGTTAAATAGTCAATGGAAGTTTATCACATGTAATGCCACGAGTGATTTCCAATTTATCTAGAGAACTTGTAAATCAAGAGTGGCATTTGTTAGGACTATTTAACGAATAAAATTAAGCTGTATTCTCATAAATCATTATTTAACTATAGTTATTTTAAAATATTCATATATTTAATGTAAACGGCGATGTTTGAAAATAAATGAGAAACGATTGGTACGCTTCATTTGTTTCTTTTGTTCGATCACTGCAACCGGATCATAATATTAATTATTGCCAAAGGAACGCAATATTGTAAGAATGCACTCTAGTGGAGAAAAAATGAAACACATCAAACTGTATATTAATTAATTTCTGATTTCCAATTATGTAAATATGACAATTAAATTTTTCAGGTATGTTATTACCTGAGAAAAAAATAAATTTTAGAAAGTGTAAACAGTGGTTTCTTTTTTTGGTGGTATAATCTATTGTTACAAATGTTTTTATATTAAATCCCGCATGGGCTATGTGTTGACAATCATGCACTATATATACAATCTGATAGCCGTATTTCTTAGGGAGTCAGTCACTGCCAAATAATGCTATGACCTATTCAGAATGTTAAAAAAGGAGGTGCTTCCTTTATTATGATAAACTTTGGTTGGTAAATTCTAGGCGAAACACGACTGTGATTGGTTGTAAATAAAAAATCATTGAAATGTGATTGGTCATTGACTCCCATTTGGGGCATGAGTTAATAGTCTACATAATTACTTATGATAAATCATGGACAATAACAGAGAAGGAATTCATTACAAGAACAGTTTTAAAACTTACGTATAGAATAGGTCGGGTTTTATTATAAAATGAAACTGCTACTTTATGAACGGCTGAAACTCGTCATAGAAATGAACATGACGTATTTTTATGCACCTTTACGTTTCATGTTATTTTCGTGATATCACTGTTCTTTTTTTATAACTCTTCTCAATTTTGAAACTTTTTTTTGGGCGGTTCAGTGAAACCTCAGCGCAATTCCCTAACCCCACCGTGTGCTGCCATCTCTCAGTGCTGACTGACAGTTTCATTTTCAGGATAATTTACTAGACGTGAGCGTTCCTGTTACTCAGACAACTTGCAATAAAGCCCAATTCACACACACTCTCTCACTCACCTCTTGTTCTTATTTTAATAGCGAACTTCTATCTATTCTCTATGTTTGATTTTAGCAAATTCCCAATGATTGAAGCTATGGAGACTGTTCACATGAATAGGCTAATGAAAAGAGGTTTTACAAATATTCATGGATCCTTCCTTCTTAAAACCGAAAATGACCATGAATATATATATAGACCTACATAGTGTTCTGCCGAAGAGCAAGTCTTTCACTGCAAACTCAACATTTTCCACTTTTCCTTAACTCAGCTTTCCTTTTTGTATTTGCATACAAACCATTTATTTTAATATTGTCTATCATCTGATGTCTTTTTCTGCCCCTAACTTTCTTTCCGTTGACCATTCCTTCTATGACATCCGTCAGTTGGCAGTTTCTTCTTAGCCACTGGCCAAACCAATTTATTTTCCTCTTCTTTATGAGTTCCAGCATTGTTCTTCCTTCACTCACTCTATCTAGCACATCTTAATTTATTTTGTCTGTCCATTTTATACGTTCCATCCTTCTCCATATTCACATCTCGAAAGCTTCCAGTAGATTTTCCTCATCCCATCGTAATGTCCAAGCGTCTGCACCAGACAATGCTACACTCCACACAAAGCACTTCATATATATATATATATACATACATGATTAAGAAAGATTTCTTGGGTTTTCTGCGGCATGGATTCAAGATTGGCCTCTGGCCACTGATTCAAACGTTTCGGCATGATCCCAAATGCCCTTATCAAGGAATGATATGTTCGAGTCACTGGTTTTGGTTTTACATAGTTAAACACATTGCGTTTTCATTACGGCCCGTTTCGGAAGCCGTACACCCATCCAAGGATCGACCACACTTCATGTTGCCCAACCGTGGTATTCTTCATATATATTCTACGCTGTTCTGGGGTTGACAGTCTAGGAGATATGAAGAATACCACGGTTGGGCAACATGGAGCGTGGTCGATCCTCCGATGGATGTATGACTTCCGAAACGGACCGCAATGAAGAAATGGTGGATAAATTAGAAACGGAGGAAGTTCCTAATTATTGGTATCTTCAGTCTTATTTCTCATAAAATATGATGTTTCATAAGAAAAAAATATATCGATGACAGTTTCGTATACAATTCAGTCATATGGCGGGTAAAAGTAGCACCAAGGTTCCCCCAGTAGACGGAGTCGGCGAGTAATATCTTATGCAAGTTTGTATACAGTACAACTGGAACTTAGCTCGCAATTAGTATAGCGCCATCTCTTGTTAACATTTAGGACCTTCAAAGTCGCCGACACATGTAATAGAGTGAAATATTGTGGGCAAATTTTTGGGCTGCATTTGAAATTCACAGGCGGCAACGAGAGTCGAATCGAGTCTCGTCTTGTGTGGTAGAAATCGATTGGTGAGCTGACAATCATGAATCGGTGGGCCCATTGGATACTTCCATATGAGTTTCTGATTCGTTTTCTGAAAGATTCGCCTCGAGACTTATCTGGTGGCAGCCTGTGTGGGCTGGCCGACCGTGTCCGGAAGTTTCTGCACGACATCCCCGGTTACGTTTGATGAACGGAGATCACCAGCGAGAGTTGATAAAAGGAATCAGTCGTATTCTGGTGATGGACTAGTGCAAGCGAGGAAGAACTACGAAGTTGGGTTAAATTAAGTCACCGGCGAGTGTGAAGAATTAGTTATAAAATAAACGGTGGATAAGAGACTAATAGCAGCAAAATATCTGTGTACGCACGTAAAGTTTGTGATATAAATAGAGTATTTTTTTAAATCGTGAAGCTAATTTCAAGAAACTTGGCCTATGGGATACGTCAATTCAGTTACACGCGCTCCAATATTCTTTAGCAGACATATGTAAAATTTTGCATTGCTGATATGAATTGTAATTTTTTAGACACATTTCATGTGTTAATATAGATTTATATTGACTATTTAACTCACGCCCCAAATGGCAGTTAATGACCAATCACATTTCAATGAATTTTGATTTACAATCAATTACAGTAGTTTTTCATCTCGATGTTATCACTTTAATTCTAGTAAGTGGCTCCCAGATTGTATACATAGTGCACAAGTGTAACCAGATTCTGCTTGCGAGATATAATAGAAAAACATTCGTAGCAATTGATTATACATAAAAAAAACCACTGTTTGCACTTTCTTAAACTATTATTTCCCAGGTATTAAAGTTCCAGAAAAATAAAATTGACATATATACATCATAGGACATCAGAAATTAATTAATAAACTATAATGTTGATTATAAACATTTTGATGTTTCATTTTTTCTCCACTAGGTGCATTCTTACAATATTGCGATTCTATTTGGCAATAAATATGATCTAGTTGCAGTGATGAATAAATGAAACATAATAAACGTTTCTCACTTGTTTTCAAAAAACATCGCCGATTGCATTGAATATATAAATATTTTAAAATAACTATATTTAAATAATGATTTGTGAGTAAACAGCTTAATTTTATTCGTTAAATACTCCTAACAAATGCAACTCATGTTTTCCAAATTCTCTAGATAAATTCACCTCTCACTTCGTGAGTCGTGAACTTATCGATTATTTGGAAATTACTTGTGGCATTACTTATGATAAAATATTGGGACGAATTGATGATCCTGACGATTCTGGCTCTTCAATTCCGTGGGCGATGGCGAAAACCGGATCTCGCTTTGTATCTTGCAGAAAGATTCACGAGGTGACTACTCACGAATCGACGAGCCCGCGGGGAAATTTCCTCATGCGTCTATACCTCCATTCTGGAAAGGTACGTTCTCGAGAAGTCTCGACTGTGATTCCTGCTGCCGCCCGCGAAATTCAAAAGGATAAATTCAGCAAAGGATTAACATTCAGTCACGGCAGGCTATATGAGGCGGTTAAAGAAAACAAATGCAAGTTCAAAGTTTTACCAGTATTGGGGAAAAAATGATTTAAAGTTCAAGTTGTATGAAAAGATAGGTAACTGGACGCTGTTAGGCCTATGCATCAACCGACTAAGTGCCATTGTAATATATATATATATATATATATATATATATATATATTGATGTCATCTATTGCACTCGCTCATGAAGTAAATATATGCACATTTTTATTGCTAAATATTTAAATACAGCCTTAATCTTAAAGAAAAATATAAACGCTATCAGAGATTCCATGTTTTGCAATAAACGGCTATGAAACCAGATATTCTTAAATGGTAATCTAAATTTTGTATCATACAGCTAAACGCCAAACGTTCCCGCTCTTAGATTGTTGATACATAACTGTCAAACAAGGAAAATAACTTGCAGTATCCAGTATGGTTAGTTTTGCGCTACAATAAATAGTGAAGATTGACTACTCGTATTTACGATGCGAGGTTGGGAAGTGGTTTTTACAGAATCGAGGAAAAATGTTAAAAACCCGAGCGATAGCGAGGTTTTTAATTTCCGAGATTCTGTAAAACACTTCACAAACGTGCGTTGTGCATTATTTTTTGCGCGATGGTGTTTTCAATTTTTTTTTTCAAATGCCCTAGGTTTGTCTTTCAACATTCCTGGTTTCTCTCCTGGCATGGGGTACTTTTAACCCACTTCTGAGGTTGGGGCGCCTGGAAGGCGGGGTTACGTTGCCCCGATGATATGATTGGTGATGATGATGATGATGATAGTGGTGCGCCAGGAGAGTCCCTAATCCTAAGCTTAACCTAAGATGAATATGAATGATGATGATTGCGATTGCCATATGATTTTGGGGACCGTTTGGGCCTTAAAGTTTTCCTGACATTTGTGTTACATGCAAGGAAAAACCCCGATAAAAACCTCACGCAGAAAAACTGTCCAGACCCGGGATCGAACCCGGGCCCGCTGCGTGACAAGGCAGCACGCTACCCCGAGACCACAGCGGTGGACGTTTTCAAAATAATAAATAATAGTAAAATAACATCTTTGTTGGAAATATTTGCGTTCATTATAAACAATTGACTAACGTTAACAGTGTGGGCAATGTTTATTAGTTGAAACAACAGAAGGCCTTGAGAACAATTATCGATAACATGGCCGCAAGTACGTATTTATTGGTTTATATTGTTTGAAATAAAGTTCATTTCATTTAAAATGCAATGATTTGTTTCGTATAATGTATATTAACACTACCTTTTGAATATTTTCTGTATATACATTGTACGTAGTATACATAGAGGCCAGTAGTTTTACTTCCCTCACGTGGGTGTAAATGTAATATTTACAGTACAGTTATTTAGGTTGGCAACCCCGAAATATAGGATGTTGAAGTTTCAATAATGGTTTCCATTGCTGGTAAGTACGACAAAACGCATTATCGCGCAAAAACGTATTTTTCTCGAAGCTTAGGAAATGGCGCATAGCTGGTTGATTCATAATACCGTCCAATTGAAAATTATAACAATCATACTGTATCCATTCCTAACGCATACACTTACATCCATTTGCCACTAAATACAATTATGCTTCATGAATGTAAATATGCTCCAAACACACTCACGTCTCTTTGCTTTTAACCGTCTCATATAGTAACGAAATATGCACAGTCTTACGGGAATTTATACCATTTACAGTGACTTCAAAAACAGTTTATATTATGATATTAAAATACACTAAATATTCAAACAAGTTTGAAAAAAATACTTGAAATTATTTTTGTGTGTTTTCTATCGAGTTAAAAGAATGATTGATAACAGATGGGCCAATTAATTTCCAAACATGTACGTGATTTAAATCAATGTATCATTATAGGTATTAGAATGGATTAGTGTTCAAGTTGCAATTAGGCATGATTCAACCGAACGAGATAAACGTAACACTGATTGCCAATTAGAGCACTGCATTTGTTTTGTGCTGGCATCTGTTACTCATGTTTGTAAACATTATATTTAAACAATTTGTTTCTATTTTAAATTCTAAATAAACAAATATGTTTTCTCTCTTTATAAATGTACGTTTCAACAATTTGCAAATTAAAAAATACAAAAATGAAGCAGTTATATAGATTTATATCTGTGCAACTTGAATAATAACCACATCTATTAATAATAATACATGACAGAACCTAACATCTGTTTAAGATCAACAGAGCAACTAATTAAATACTTGTGGTTTTGTGTGGAAATGTTAGAATAGTTTGGGATCTGAGACTTTATAATAATAATAATAATAATAATAATAATAACAATAATAATAATAATAATAATAATAATAATAATAATAATACTTTATTTATTCTGGCAGAGTTAAGGCCATAAGGCCCTCTCTTCCACTCAACCAGCACAAATACAAATAAATATTCGACAAATATAGATATACTCTATACTAATTATAAACAGTTAAAGATACAATAAATGTAGCAATGTAAATGTCATGTACAAACAACATTTTATAGGGTAATAATAATGATACGATAATAATAATAATAATAATAATAATAATAATAATAATAATAATATAAATATGATACATTATACGGGAAACACCAATTAATATATATATACCTTACACTGGATAATAATGAAGTCGAGTTTAGAGCAAATATAAATTTAGATTTCTTTTAAAAGATGTCAATGTCCGGCAGCCCCTTATTTCTTGTGGTAGGGAATTCCAGTTGCGAGAAGTGGAGATGGTATATGACATGGAGTGATGTGATGTCCTATGTTGCGGTATATTAAGTAAGAGACTATGTTGTGATCTTGTGTGTTAAAATTATGGTTTGAGGATAGATACTGGAAACGGGATGATAAATAATTGGGAATCGAGGTATGTAGGATCTTAAATAGGAGAATTAGACAGTGCGATTTTCTTCTCTCTTTTAGATGTAGCCATGACAATTCGTGGAATAATGGAGAAATGTGATCGTATTTTCGAACATTAAATATGAATCTGATACACATATTATGGACACGCCTGCAGTTTGTCCGACAACCCGTCACTTATGTCAGTTAGTAGAACGTCACAGTAGTCAAAATGCGGCATCACTAAAGTTTGGATTAAAATTCTTTTAAGAGTTGTAGGAAGAAAATGTTTAAGTCGCTTTAGGGAATGCATTATGGCGAAGATCCTTTTAGATGTTTGTTTTACTTGCTCATGCCATTTTAAATTAGAATCTAAGTAAAATCCCAAGTTTTTAACGATGTCGGTATAAGGAATTTGTTCATTATCTAATATGACAGCCGGCATATTGCCATTGTTTATGAGGTGTAATGTAATAGCCTTGGATGTCCGATAATTATTGCTTGCGTTTTGTTTAGATTTAGTTTCAGCCCATATTGTCTGGACCATAAACATATATGCCTGAGGTCAGTGTTTACTTTGTCAATATATTCATTAACTTCGTCAGGCCTAAAGTGTGTGTAAATCTGTAGGTCGTCGGCGTAAAGATGATGCTTGCAGTTTTGTAGTTTCTTGGTCACGTCATTAATATAAATCGAGAAGAGAAGAGGAGCGAGGACTTTAGAGATATGAGTTAATTTATCAAGTTATAATTTACATTACCAAAAAATGGATTTTTAATTAATAATTGAATTGGGATAATTATATTAACACGCTATTATTGTTTGGGGGGGGGGGATTCTTTAGAACATGTGACGGGAAAAAATGTTCTAAGTTCCAATCATACACCATGCGCATGCGCCAACAAACGCGAAGCTATTTACACTATGGAATCACAGAGCCAAGATATACGCGATATTTAAGGCACCTAAAAACTAGCCTAATGCAATTTAAGTACTACCTGTCAAAGACCAATATAAAAGCTAACCTAAAGCAATTTAAACGCTCTAACCTATCAAAGGCCAACCTAAAAGCTAACCTAACGAAATTTAAGCACTCTAACCTGCGAAAGAACGCAACGCCCAAAAATAAGTAGTATGTTCTAAAATTCTGAAGGATATGTGTACAGTTAATTAATAAATACTCTATGTTAGCTGCACTGGTACACGACTTTGTTTTTCCTTAGAATATTCGTTAAAATCAATATGACTGCCACGTCTTCATGCTACGTATGTAGTCAATAGGGCCTATTATAATATTGAAATAATCGTTAGAAAAAATCTAAAAATCATTGCAAATGGTGGGAAATAATTTGAAAAATGGAACCCTAAAAATTAAATTTGACAGGAGTTTATGAAGGAATTAAAAAAAGTCGCATCACATGTTATAAAGAATAGCCATTCTTTATTGCGAATGAGCCCATGTAAGACTACGCAAAGTACTTAGATACGTTTTCTTTCACTCCATATGTTCCTCATTTTTTGACTATGGGCTTTCCTATTATCTTCTGTCCATGACGTTCCTGATTTTTTCTTAGGTTTGTTCTTTTAGTCAACCTGTCACTTGTGCACCTTAATTCTAAAGATATATCTGTTTATGATACGTAATTGTTTTATAAATATACCATGTAATATTTTTGTTTTGTTATTTAGATGTAAGTGTAATTTCTGTCTTTTTTCTAACCGGTTGAGTGGTAGGTAAGGTCTTAATGCCTTAACTCTGCCAGGTAAAATAAAGCAATTTATTATTATTATTATTATTACTATTATTTTTACTAATATTATTATTATTATTATTATTATTATCATCATTATTATTATTATTATCCATATTATACATTACAGCGACTCTTCTCGTTCCAACTTCTCTCAAACAACGAAAAACTTAGAATAATATATAAAACTGTTGTTTTCCCAATTATATTATATGGATGCGAAACATGGACTCTTGCTTTAAGGGGAGAGAAAATATTATGAGTATTTCAGTATAAAGTTCTCAGGAGACTTTTCGGACCAAAGAGAAATGAACAGACAGACGAATGGAGAAGCCTACTTAAGAGTGATCTCTATAGGAAACCAGATATAATAAGAAAAGTTAAGTCTCGTATATGGCATTGGTCAGGACATACGGTGTGAATGGAGAATGAAAGAGGGGCATAGAAGCTTGTTTTATGAAAAGCAGAGGCAAATGTCTAGTGGTAGACTAACAAAGACATGAGAGTACATTAACAATGATTTGAGGAAAGTAGATTATACAGGGTATGATCAGTATGCTTTTAACTAACGAGGTAATGGGGAACGAGTCACGGCGGTATAACCGTTCCATCGAATATGGAGGAAATTCCATATTTTGAACGCCTGACTAGAGGCTATAAGGTAGCAGCCCTACCACTAGTCTTGCTCTGCGGATGGCTGGTAACCAACCCAGGGGACTTCCTACTACTCGAAGAAACTTAAGCAAAGACTGGAATGAAACAAGTGTCAGATTTCTCTTACTTAGGAAGTGTATTTGCAGAGTATAAGAGTGACATTGATTCAAAATTACAAAAATATAATAAAATGAATGGGGTAATACGAAGACATTTTGGTAAACAGATGAGGACAGAGACAAAACTAAGATTACATAACGTCACATCAAAAGCTGCTCTAAAATACGGAAGTGAAATTTGGATTTTAAATAAAACAAACTCTCATAAACTTCAAGTAAGCCAAATGCGCTTCTTACGATCATTGTTAGGAGTTAATAGACTGGATCACCAAAGGAACACTACTATCAGAGGAAAACTTGGAGTAGCAAGTTTAAATGAAGATATCCAAAGATACCAACAAGAATGGAAAAATCATCTGAGAAGAATGGCAAGAAATAGACTTCCAAAATTGGCATTCCAATATACCCCAACTGGACATAGGGACCAAGGAAGACCAAAACATCGGTGGAAAGATCAAGACCATCTTCGCTAGGTTTACCGTACAGGCCACATGGCCTAAAACGAATTTGTTCATGATGATGATGATGATGACGATCAGAAAACAATAGCTCAGGATAGGATGTATGGAGGAGCTTATGTCCACGCGGCCATAAACCTATGGGTTCAATAATGGCAATGAGTTAGATATTATCCGACTCTGAGTTGCAGACGATTTGAGAATATTATATCAAAAGTGGGAAAATACTTTATAACGCGTAACGCGAAACATTTTGTTAGTTCTAATCATACGCCATGCACATGCGCCAACAAATGCAAAGCGGTTTACACTATGGAATCACAGGATTTAGCCAACTTATACACGATATTAACAACCTTAAAGCTAATTTAAGTACTCTAACCGGTGAAATGCCAACCTAAAGGCTAACATAACGCAATTTAAAGAGTGTAACATGTTAAAGAATACAACGACAAATGAGGGTAATTTTGAAGTGACTGAATTCAAATACCTGGGAACAATAATCACAAACAGGAATGAGATGCACAAAGAAATTAAACATAGGCTCAATTCTGGAAATGCGTGCTATTATGCATTGCAGAGACTCTTGATGTCCCAACTCTTTTCAAAAAACGTTAAGCTGAAAATATATAAAACTATTATTCTACCAGTTATATTATATGGGTGCGAAAACATGGACTCTTACTTTAAGGGAGGAAAGGAGATTACGAGTATTTGAGAATAAAGTTCTTAGGAAAATTTTTGGACCAAAGAGAGATGAACAGACAGGTGAATGGAGAAGACTACATAACAATGAACTACATGGTCTTTATAGGAAGCCAGACATAATAAGAACAGTTAAGTCTCGTAGACTGCGATGGGCATGACATGTTGCGCGTATGGGGACTGAAAGACGTGCATGGAAGTTTCTTGTAGGAACGCCAGAGGGAAAACGCCCAGTTGGTAGGCCAAGAATGAGGTGGGAGAATAACATTAACTATAATTTGAGGGAAGTAGATTATACAGGGAATGATTGGAAAGCATTGGCTCAGGATAGGGATGTGTGGAGGGGTTATGTCCGCGCGGCCATGAACCTACCGGTTCGATAGTGCCAGTGAGTAAGTAAGTAAGTATGTGTACACTTAGTTAGTACATACCCTGTTGCCTGCTTTGGAACACGTCGTTGTTGTTGCCTAGGATATTCGTAGAAGTCAATATGGCTGTCATATCTTTATGCTACGTTTGTAGTTAAATCCGTAGAAAAGGATATATTGAAATAATCCTTAGAAAAAATGTAAAAAGCATATTAAATGGTGGGAAATGATTTGAAAAAATGAAACTCTAAGAACAAAATTTGACAGGAATTTATTAAGAAATTAAAAAGTCGCGTCACAAGTTGTAGAGTTTAGCCAAAAAGTATTGTGAATTCATACTATTGTGAATCCAGCTTTGCACTTTTCTACACACTGCATGAAACACAAAATTGGCCAGGGAACGTGGGAAAAATTGTATTTCTTGTTGATATATATGAGGAGAGCAAGTGGAGGATGTAAGAATCCTCCGAGTATTGCGTTGGTTTCGTCCTGGTTTTGTTGTAATACGTACGTCGTAGCAGGGAAGGGGAGCCCGTATGCAAACCATACATCACCATATTGAACTTTAGTCTCCACAAAATGTACCAGACTGTTTCTCATGCTGTGCGAACTATATAAGTGCACTTGTACTTATTGTACTCATCAGATCTTGTACATTTAAAAGCCAGATATCAATCTGGCAAGGACAAATTAATATAAATAGTGTATTGACAACTCTGCTTTTTGCAGATAATCAAGTAATAATGACAGCATCAGAAAATGCTTCACAACAATTCCTTTATACTTTAAATAATATCTCTCTAAGATACAATTTAAGAATATCTACATCTGAAACAAAAATATTAGCTCTGAAAGGAAAATGTGCAATAAGAACAAAAACAGTGATAAACAATGTAATTATAGACCAAGTTCAGAATTTAATTTTTTGGGATGTCATTTAGGCAATGACAGAAATTTAGATAAACACACTAAAATACAACGATTCAATTATCTATGTGGAACAATTAAATGTACTTTATTGAATAAAACTAGAAAAGAAACTATTTTAAAATTTTACAAAAAAATTGGCAGTTCCATCTCTTATCTATGGATGTGAAACCTGGACATTAACAAAGGCAGATAGTAAACAAATAGAGGCTGCTGAAATGAAGATGTTGAGAGCAATAGCAGGATACCAAAGGGCCGATAAAAAGAAAAACGAAGATATAAGAACACAACTTAATATATTTAATCTCTGCGATAGAATAAAGTACCATCAAAATGCTTATCTTCAGCACGTATTACGAATGAATTAACAGCGCATACCAAGAAGAATGTATAATTATAAACCAAAAGGGAAAAGATTGTTGGCAAGACCATTGAAGAGATGGAAGGACCACTTCGACCTATAATAAGATCGGAACAGGCTTAATCCTTCTTGTGGTTGTGGTTGATGATGATGATGATGATATCAATCTATTAACCCATGAAACGAGAAAAAAATAATGTTATAATCTACAGACTGCAACGAGTTCATAATGTTTGTGTGCGTTATACATGCAAACTCCGTAAATTAGATCACATAACTCCAGCATTTGAGAAACACACATTGACTCTGCTTCTTATGTAACACTTTGTCCACCACATCACTCCTTTATATTTCTACTAGCTTCCAATCAATATCTTCCCACCATAACTTAATCATACGATCGAGAGAAAATATAACTCTAGCTGAACCTCTATATCAAACATCTCACTATTTCTCATCCTTCCTTATTTCAGCTGCCCGACTCTGAAATTCCCTCCGCTCGTATATGAAGGACTGCCCGATTCAATAACAGTTTAAAAAAATCTCACTAAATGTTTCCTTAGACAATATAATATATAACCCTGTTCCATGTATACTTTCATTATTATTTTATATTTTATACTTTCTTACCAAGCCAAATACTTATTTTTCTTTCGCCCAACCACGTTTTAGGCCTATAGGCTTGTTACGATCTCACTGATGAATTTTGCATCCAACGTTAAGCCAAATACTTAATCAAATTATAGGTTATTATTATTATTATTATTATTATTATTATTATTATTATTATTGTTCTTTCCTTGTCACCTCTATATTGTGTAACTTATGCCTATTATGCATTATTAATTAACATGCAAAAAATTCATAATTTAGGGTTATTATATGCATAATAAGTGAAGTGCTTTGTGTGGAATGTAGCATTGTATGGTGCAGAGACCTGGACATTACGACGGAATGAGGAAAAGCGATTGGAAGCTTTTGATATGTGGATATGGAGAAGAATGGAACGTATAAAATGGACAGATAAAATAAAAAATAAAGATGTGCTAGACAGAGTGGGTGAAGGAAGAACAATGCTGGAATTCATAATGAAGAGGAAAAGAAATTGTATTGGCCACTGGCTAAGAAGTAACTGCCTGCTGACGGATACCCTAGAGGGAATGGTCTACGGAAAGAAAGTTAGAAGCAGAAAAAGAAATCAAATGATAGACAGTTTTAAAATAAATGGTTTGTATGCGGATACAAAAAGGAAAGCCGAGTTAAGGAAAGAGTGGAGAATGCTGAGTTTGCAGTGAAAGATCAGCTCTCGCGCAGAACACTATGTATGTACGTATATGTATAATTTAATCTTACGGTCTTAACTCCACCAGCTAAAATAAGTAAAGTAGGTCTAAATGAAAAAAATAAGGTTAAATCCTTTTACCAAATTCCGAAAGAATAAAGCTATTGAGGTTGTTCTCATGAAAATATTTTGTTAATCTGTTTTGGTCCATAAAAGTTTCGTAACCATTTTATTCTCAAATACTCGTACTGTTTTTGTCCTGTCTGAAAGTAAGAAACCATGTTTCGAATATGTAGTATACCTGGATGAATCACCTCATCATTAACTTTGGTTAAATATCGATAAACGTTTGGGATATTCGGCTAATCTTACGCTAAGCTTTTCTTTGTCTGATAATATAATTTAAACATTTGTCACATGAAGCAGACATAACTTCTAAAATGTATAAATAAAATAAAACCATAAGAATCTATCTATCTTCGAGTTTATACAGCTGCTGCCGCTTTCCGTGCCAAACCTCCAAAGCCCACGATCTTGAGCATCTTCAATACTTAGCCCTCGTGCTTGCATTACTGTCTTCATGTTTTCCTTCAATGTTAACTTTTGATCTCCCTCTTTTCTTCTTTCTGGTCGGTTGCCATTGATATAGTTGCTTCGCCCATAACTCATCTTCCATTCTTAAAATATGTCCTAACCACTTTAATTCCTTCTCCTCAATTCTGTCAATTATGCTTTCTTCTGCCTCCATTATGTTTCTAATTTCCTTATTTGTAACATGTACTGATTTTGACTTTCTGACACTTCTGCGTAAATAATTCATTTCTAGAGCTATTAGTCTATTCCTGTAGTACTCATTGATTGTCCATATCTCACTTCCATATATTGTAACAGATTCCACCAATGTTTTACCAATATATATTTTTTTGTCTCTTTCCAAATATGCTTATCCCACCATATAGAATTTAATGATATTATTTTGCTACTCAATTCAATTCTATTACAATAAGAATAATTAACAAAATCATAAAGCTTTATCTAGTACAGCGACACACAAGAATATATTTAATATGAAAGGTTAGCCAGACCTGAACTATATTATGGAAGCGAAACATGGACAATGAGGAGTACTGATATCAGCAGAATAACGGCTAGTGAAATGAGATATTTGAAAGCAACACTAGGATATGCTCGCATGGACCTTAAAATAAATGAAGATATCATACAAGCACTTCAATTACAACTAATTTCAAAGCTTATAAATAACGATATTCGGAACATTTCAAAAATTGTATTAATAATGAGAAAGAAAATTCAAGTTTTGCCAAACATATACTCGAAACAGGCCATGGATTTGAAAAAAATCGATAACTCTATGTCAATACTACACAAAGAGTATAATAACAACAGGATCAACATCCTTGAAGACATAGATATCCTAAAAGAAGCAAGGAATAAAGACCTACTCAACGAGTACATAACGGTAGACATAAATCCACTATACAAACTTTACAACACCATCAACCATCAGTTCCAGTTAAAACGCAGAAGATAAAACACTGATTTCGAAAGGCCTCCATATTAGAACAACTTGAAGAAGTTTAATAACTTAGTTCAGTACGACTGACTTACCAGGTAAAAAATTATATAATTAATATCTTATTACATAACCTCAACGGTGCCTTAACATGAATTTCAAAAGTGTTGATTAAAAATCAGCTAATGTGGAAAACTCATGTACAACGAATGAATCGTAACAGACTTCCAAATGTATGTTTCAATACCGTCCTGAAAGGAAAACATCTTTGGGACGTCCTAGGAAACGATGGAACGAGAATGCTTCAGTGAAATTGTCACAGGTTTTGAGACTTAAAACTTGTTGGAAGATGATAATGATTATATATTTCTCACAGGGTATTTTACTTTAATTTATTTTAAGAAAAATGTTATCGACTGAGATACACACGATATTAAGAGAAATGTGTGTTGTATTATAGAGGAAGGTATTGTAAGCAGAAGATATCTATAGCCTAAGCAAGAAGCATTGAATCTAATGGTGCATGATACACAATCCACCGCGATTTTAAAAGCTATGTGTCATTTAGAAGGAGATGACCCCTAGCAGCGCACCTCCCCCGTTCTATAAATTGACAGTAGCTTCGAGCCAACATTGTAAAGCAGAACTCATATACACACGTCAAAGAAAGGAGAGATATTGCTAGAGAGAACGAGATGGGGGGAAGTTTTGGGTTAGAAAAAGTGGGACTTTGTGGAAACGATGTTCTGAGAAGGACTTGCTGAATTCACGAAATGTCAGCGCAATGCAGCAAATCAGCAGATAAGGTTCCAGCTGCATTTCTGCCTGAGTCAGCGGAGTATACTTGTTCCAACAAAATATCTTCATCTTTATAATACAGAGACCAAGTTTCGACAGTTGGTAACAATGTCAAGCAAATGGACAGAAAAAACTACTATCTAACCTCTCTCCAGTTTAATTTATAAACTGTTTCTTAAATGTTATATATTGCAAATGACAATTCTTTCTAAAACCTGTTCTAAATCTAATTTGAAAAAGAACTACTACAAAATTTGTAGTTTGCTATCGAATAAGGAGCTTTTACTGTATTATCCAATCCAATAATTGGTATTTTAAAACGAAAATGTTGTTACATAGCATTTAAAACATTTGTAAATGCTATTTTCACCACATTATTATTCATTTTATTACTATTCGTATTATTTTATAAGTTTTAATTTCAGTTGTTCTTGTTTCGTTCATTTGTTATTTTTGTTTCATTAATCTTCTTCTTCGTCATGGTTTAGGCTTATTTACTAGCCTGATCCGGCTCAAAATTGCTGCTGTTTCCATCTTTTTTGGTCTTCCCAAACTTCTTCTTCCTCGTGTTGTATGTTAGTTTTGGTATTCTATTCTCAGTCTACCCTTGTTAAGTGTTCTTACCAGTTTGTTCCGTATTTCACTATTGTTGTGTTTAATTCCTCTACTTTTAGTTGTTGTCTTATTTCTGTGTTGTGTGTTTTTTTGTCTGTTCTTTGATATCCTGCCATTTGTCTGAGGAATTTAATTTCAGTAGCTTGGATTCTGGCAGACTGTTGTGTTGTCACTGTCTATGTTTCGGATCCATAAGTAATAATAATAGGAACTGCCATTGTCTTATATAATTTCATTATATATTCTTCCCTAGCTTTATTTTTCAAAGTTCTTTTTAGTGTTCCTGTTATATAATTAAACTTATTTAATTTGTTCTTTATATCTGTTTCCGTTATGATATTTCGCAACCTAGGAAGTAATATCTTACCACATGTTCTATTGGTTTATTTTTTAATATTATCTTTGTCCGAACTGGTTGAGCACCCTTGAAAGCCATTGTTTCTGATTTTTCTTATGATATTTGCATGATGTATTTTTTGATATTTCATTTAGTTTATATAGCATTCTTTGTAATTCGTCTTCCGTTTTTGCTATTAAAATCTGGTCATCTGCAAAGGTTACTTTTTTTTATTGCTATATTTCCTAAGTTAATTCACCCAGTCGTCATTTGTTCCATGATATTTTCATGTCGTCAAAATAAATGTTAAAAAGAGTGGTTGATAGTGGACAACCTTGTATAACTCCTCCTGTTATATGTATTGGTTCCCTTTGATTTATTTTTATTTTTGTTTTCTCATACATTTCCTTAATTACTGCTATCAAGTGTAGTGAATTCCTTTTTCACTTAATATATTCCATAATGTTGGTCTAGACACTTCATCAAAAGCTTAATTATAATCTATAGATTATCTATAGATTATCTATAGAGGATGTGCGTCTCTAAGTTGTTTCATTTATATTTTGTAATTATGTATATCTTCAATTTTCTTTAATATGTAACTACAGCCCTAACATACATTTGTGAAATAGGGCTTCAACTTTTGGAAAATTGATAAATAAATTAATAATCCTCAAAGAAACAATAGAAGAAAAATATATTCTTCGCTTGTGATATACGTAGTTGATAAAATATGGAAATTGCCATAGCCTGTCCCAAGCCAGGTTGAAAAAGGGTGAGGGGGAGGAGTAACACCTCGTAAAAAAACCTTGGTTCAGCTTGCCCAGCTGATAGTACCTTGTGAGGGCCCCTTGCCAGGGTTACGGTGAAGACCTCAACGGCAGATACAGTGGAGAAGGAGTCCTTCGGTACGGTGTACCTGACGGAAGAGGCAACTCTACATCTACTGCCTTGGAGATTGACAAACGGGCGGATGGGGTTCGTTAGTCCTGCAAGACAACCCATCTAGGAGAGACAACTCCGAAATAAACGGGGCAGGCTGAGCTCTGGAGCTGGTTGAAGGCAATCGGCCTAGGGAGGAAACCCCGAATAATAAACCCGCCATGAAAACGGGCTAGCAATCCACTTCAAGGTGTATCTAATACATTGCTCGCAGTCCCAAGGATCAAACCTCGGAAAAAAGACGGACACAAAATAAGCTGATAAAGCAGCACAAATATCAGGGTATATGAAAGATTTAATTTGGCGCAACAAACATATATGTCAATAGAAAGCAAAACCCGCATATACAAAACGATAGTTCGACCAGTTGTCGTATATGGAGCAGAAACTAGGGCTGATACAACAAAAAAACTAAACAAATAATAAGCAGTGAATGCACATCCAGTACGTCTTCCTCCGAGGAGTGATTTTGGAAATAAACAGGATGAAAATCCTACAAATTAAGTTTAACAAGAAGAGAAGAAGAAGAAGAGTAGTATTGTTTTAAACTTCATTTTCTGATGCAAAAATCCGCTTTGTGAAAAGAGTTGTATTCTAGCGGAATATAAAGTACAAATTAAAGGGCACCAAGTGTCTGTCACGATTTAATGTAATTTAATATGGGCTGGATGAAAGAGATATTTTGAGAGCCACACGTCAAATCTGTTTCACACAAGTGCACAACGAACTGCCCCGAGATCAAGCGGGGTTCCCCAACACTTAACCCGAATTACACTTCCTACAGCGTGTTCAAGTTATGTTATTTACACAGGACTTATGTAATTGCATTTAAGGTAGCGGCATTTTAACATATCTATTCCGCATTAATAAGGAAACTGTCAACCATTACATGTCGAAACCTACCTTCAAACTTCCTCCCAAAAGAAGCGTTGGAATATACCAACGCCGTGTCCAAAAACGTATTTTCCGTTTTTAACAGCAAGGCACAAAAATCTAACTAGAATCGAGCAATGGAAAACCACTGTACGGAGCGAATGAAGTGAGTCGGGATGCGGCGCGGAAACAGGTAGTAAGGTTAACCAGTCTACCAATTCAGGAGTTTTATTAGTTGCCTATACATAGATGAAAGATTTGGCGCTGGATTTTAGCATCTTGCAGTAAATTCCGGATTATTTTATGACATAGCCAAGGAACATCACAACATTTCTCTGAGACAAATTTTAACTTCGTTTTCTTTAATGGCACTATGCATTTTTTCTTCGATGCACTAATTAAGCATTCACAGATATGTTCAAAATAATGTATCACAAAGTACCATTCTAATAAATAGAACCTTATCATAAGTAATGCCAGGAGTGATTTCCAAATTATCGATAAATTAACGACTCACGAAGTGCCATTAAAGATAAAAGTAGGAAGAAAGTGAATTCGGATAATCAAGATAAAATGGGACACACTATATACATTTATATATGTGCACATACCATCATTTGTGGCATGACAGCCCATTTTGAGCCCTAGCCTTTCTCAGAATGTCCTTCCAGATTTCTATATTTGCTGCTATATTCTTCCAATTTCTAATTTTACTAATTCTTATATCCTGTAAGACAATCATCCTCCCATCTTAATTTTGGTCTTCGAACTTTTCTGGTTTGTAATGGTTAAAGTTTTAATAATTGTATAACAGTACCTGATATCTCAGTCGTCCTCAATAATTTGCAGTGTTGTTTTATAGGCCTTTCGATAACTTATGTATAATCTTCTGCTTTGATCATACAAAAATGAAAGAAGAAGATGATACATAAGTTATCGAAAGGCCTCCTATAAAACAACACTGCAAATTATTGAGGACGACTGAGATATCAGGTACTGTTATACAATTATTAAAACTTTAACACAGTAACCTCAACGGAGTTTCATAATATATTTTAAAAACATTGATTTGTATTGGTTGTGCCATAGTGATCTTTTTAACAGTTTTATTATTGTCCATACGTATCAAATGTGCAGCCTAGGCCAATCTATTATTTTTTTATATAATTCACTGAATCGAGTTCCTTATATAATTCATAACTTCTCTCCTTCTCCAAGTATCACCTTCTTTCACAGCCCCAAAAATGGCTCTTAATACAGTATCTTTCTTTCAAAACTAGCCAGAGATTTCTCATATGACTTTAAAAGAGTCAGAGTTTCTGGTGCACACGCAATTACTGGTCTTATAAGAATTTTATAAACCAGTAAGTTAATTTTCTTAGTTACTAAGTATGATCTTAGATTTTTCAAGTTCTGAGAAACATCTATTTGCAGCTATTATGCGTTTTTGAACTTCTATATGGCTGTCATTCTTACAAGTAATTTCTGAGCCCAAATATTTCAAAGTACGATCAGTTTAGAATTTGTAGGAATCTATTACAATGTGCAAAGGATAATTGTATACATTCCTAACTGGAAGATGGCATATATTTAATCTTACATTGATTAATTTGCAAATTAATTTTCCTAGCTTATTTACTTACTCACTGGCACTATCGAACCCGTAGGTTCATGGTCGCGCGGACATAAGCTCTCCATACATCCCTATCCTGAGCTAATGCTTTCCAATCATTCCCTGTATAATCTAACTCCCTCAAATCATACTTAATGTTATTCTCCCACCTCATTCTTGGTCTACCAACTGGGCGTTTTCCCTCTGGCTTTCCTACAAGAAGCTTCCATGCACGTCTTTCAGTCCCCATACGCGCAACATGTCCTGCCCATCGCAGTCTACGAGACTTAACTGTTCTTATTATATCTGACCTCCTATAAAGACCATGTAGTTCATTGTTCTTCTCCATTACCCTGTCTGTTCATCTCTATTTGGTCCAAAATTTTTCCTAAGAACTTTATTCTCAAAAACTCGTAATCTCATTTCCTCCCTTACAGTAAGAGTCCATGTTTCGCACCCATATAATAATAGTTTTATATATTTTCAGTTTAACATTTTTTTTTAAACAGTTGGGGACATCAAAAGTCTCTGCAATGCATAATAGCATGCATTTCCAGAATTAAGCCTATGTTTAATTTCTTTGTGCATCTCATTCCTATTTGTGATTATTGTTCCTAGATATTTGAATTCAGCCACTTCCTCAAAATATCCCTCATTTGTCATTAGCTGTCCATTTCCATTATATAATGCATTTCTATGTGTGACCATATATTTAATTTTATTGATATTTACTTCCAGTCCTAATTCCTTAGTGTTACTCAATAGTGTGTGCGTGTTGTCCTTTAGGATCTCCTCGCTATCGGCCAATAGTACTACATCATCAGCATAATCTAACATCTTATTAATACCATTGAGTCGTAGGCCTTCTTCATCCTCTAGAGATTTGAAGCAGCATTTACAAATCTTATAAAGGATTCTTTCATTGCTGACTGCGTTCTTCCAATTATGTCAAAGTCATCTGCTTAGGGAAGATGTATATAGGAAGCATGATGGTGCTGAGCATAAATAACTCATACTTTAAACTTGCACATTTAGGCCTATATTCCTTCCACCCTGTATACTTACGAGTTCATTGTAGTCTTGAAGAAGTGACATCATCGCGCACGTGCTGCCACTTAAGCCACTTCAAATTCATTTATACAATACACTCTCTTTCAATACGTTGCTATTAATACCCACAATATTTCAATTTGTGAAAAGAGTTTACATCATTTTAGCGAATTACAAAAGAATGTATCTATTAACATTGTTCCCGTGATAATGAATTTATCTTTTTACAGATTTCCATCGATCCTATCTACCATACAACGAAAATTACCATGACTCATATATATATATATATATATATATATGGTATGATAAGAAAAATAAATGCCTGGACGGGATTCGAACCCGGATCTCCGAGTCTGTACCTGAGTGTGATATCCATTACACCACCAGGCGAATCCAATTCAAGCATTCATTTTTCCTATATATGTATTATATTCTCCATAATTACTAGATGTCGCGAGAACTCAGTCTTCACTGCCATCTAGTAGCTGACTACAACAAGTAAGCAAATTAAAGAGAACATTTTTACTTTATAGCAGTGACGCTTTAACGATGTTATAATTAAATGTTTAACATTGGGCAATGCAAGCTTAATATGGTATGATAATAAAAATAAATGCCTGGACGGGATTCGAACCCGGCTCTCTGAGTCTGTACCTCAGTGTGATATCCATGTCCACCGCTGTGGTCTCGAGGTAGCGTGCTGCCTTGTCACGTAGCGGGCACGGGTTCGATCCCCAGTCGGAGCAGTTTTTCAGGGTGAGATTTTTATCGAAGTTTTTCCTCAAGACAAATGTCAGGAAAACGTTAAGACACAAACGGTCCCCGAAATCATAAAGCCATCGCAATCATCATTCATATTCATCTTTTCATAATCATCCTTCACCGGGCGGAAAGCAACGGGAAGCTACCACATATATAATTCTCTAGTAAAGCTGCAAAGCATAGCATGAAAATGCTATGATTGCAGTGAAAGACCTGCCTTTGGACAGAATTACTCTTCTTCTTCTTCTTCACTTCCCGGTTTAGGCAAGAGTTGCCTGTTCCGTCTTCACTAATAGATCTAAGACCATCTCTTCCGAGGACGTCCGACATCTCTTCTTCCTCTTGGAAAATAATGGAAGATTTTATTTGGTAATCTTCTTTCTTCCATTCTTTCTACATGTTCTTTCCACTGTATCTTGTTGTTAAATATCTTTTCTTTTATGGAGTAGATCTGCAGTTCTTCACGGATATCCTCGTTTCTTATCTGGTCCACTCTAGTGCAGCCTATGGATATATATATATATATATATATATATATATATATATATATATATATATATATAAAGTCCGCTGTGATCTCGAGGTAGCGTGCTGCCTCGTCACACAGCGGGCCCGGATTCGATTCCCGGTCGAAACAAGCTTCCTGGGTGAGGTTTTTTTCGGGGCTTTTCGTATTCTGTAAGACAAATATCAGGTTGCATTAAGGTCCAAAAGGTCCCCGAACATCATCTGGACATCATCATTATCATCCTTCATCGGTATGGAAAGCAACGGGAAGCTGCCAACCTATAACTCCCTAGTAAAGCTGCAAAGCATAGCACGAAAATGCTATGATTGCAGTGAAAGACCTGCCCTAGGGCAGAACAGTATAGAAAAAAATATATGTATAGATATATATAGTGGTCTAATTGTAACGTTCCTTGCTTCTAATCCCGAGGCTCGCGTGTTCAAACCCGGCCGAGATCAATGGATTTTTAGGATGGAAAAATTCAAGGAACACGTCCTACGGGAGGAATTTTAAGCTGTGGATCCCGAATCTGAACTTTTTCAGGCTTGTAAACGAACTGCAAGCCTGAATAAAAAGCCCTCTGTGCAAAATTTAACCGATCTTCATCCAAGTAATATCTTAATTGTCTATTTGGTGTCATATTGAGGCGATGTTCTAACCACGTGCCACTCGTTGACATCTATAGGTAAATAAGCACATCTAAATTAAATTGATTAAGAAACCCCTGCTAAGGAATAGGTATATATATATATATATATAATGCGTATATGGAGGTGTTTCTAATGTCAACCACTGGAGTTTATGTGCTTCAGATCCAGCGGTTGGCAAATATAGTGTTAAAGTTGTCTATTATAAATTTACGCACCACTTCTGCAGATCACTTTACATTGACGATCCATCCATCCATAGTAATTCTGCCCGAGGGCAGGTCCTTCACTGCAATCATAGCATTTCCATGCTATGCTTTGCAGCTTTACTAGGGAATAATAGGTGTAGTAGCTTACCATTGCTTTCCACACCGGTTGAGGATGATGATGATAAGGATGATAATGATGGCCGGATGATTTTCGGGGACCATTGGGCCCTAAGCGTCCTGACATTTGTCTTATAGGTGAGGAAAAAAACCCGAAAAACCTCACCCAGGAGCCTGTCCCGACCGGTAATCGAACTCGGGCCCGCTGCGTGAGAAGGCAGCACGCTACCTCGAGATCATAGCGGTGGACCATTGATGATGCACTATTGTATTGTTATACAGAAAGCAGTGCAGAACGAGTGTATTTATATATGTTTATATAGTGAAAAGTATGCTATATGAGGGATGTTGTTGAAGAGAAACCCGGTGCCGGCACGTGGACTACTCCTGTCGAAAAGCACTAAGGGGGCCGCCAGAATTAGAATCTCTACGGAAGAACAGTACCACATGCATTCCCCAACTTATGTATTGTGGAGGGTAGCATAATTCAAACGTAACAAAGAATTGTCATTTATGTTAATTAAAATACACCACGCTTAAGCATTGTTACATCACTTACCTTTATTTTGTATTATTTGTGACTACAGTTTATTGGAACATAAATCTCAAAACATGTACTTCATAATTCCACCTATAGCCCTATATATACTATATACACAATTGCTTGTTTAAAAAAATTGAAAACTTCACAGAGATTGTTATAGTAATATTACTCTGTAAAGCATTACATCATTCTACAGTTACGTCAGTTACCGATATAGAACCAAACATTTTAAGTACAATTATTAAAGATAGATCTCTAACTCGCTCACTAACGTAGGTGTACTCTTGAGATAGAATCCATTTACATGCAATTAAATAACTTGACATTTGGCTCTAGCGGGAACGTATATTATCATGTTGGCGCTAGCAAACACTTTTTCACTGATCAAATATTCTCATGTGATACCCTAACATAAAGTACGAGTAGCCGAAAAAATTCCATAACCGTTTAATATTAAATTCTTTTTTATCATTCCCGAATACACTCCCGAAGAATGTCCATTCAGTTTTCTTTTAAGCTATCATTCTTGCTGCATCTTCATCATCATGAACTTGTTTAGGTCGTTTAAGCTTGTTCCTATCAGATCTCAAGATGTAATTGATTAGTCCATCTTAATTTTGGTCTTCTCTTACCTTGAAGGCTTTAGGTTGATACTGAAATACTAATTCAGGAAAGCGAGATTGTTCCATTCTTTGGACACGTTGTAACCAATTTCATTGACTATTTAACTCATGCCCCAAATGGGACTCAATGGTCAATCAATGATTTCTGTTTTACAACCAATCAGAGTCGTGTTTCACGAAATATTTATCAGTGTTATAATTACCATATTAAACAAAGCTCCTCCTTTTTAATATTCTGAACAGGTCTGACCATTATTTTGCAGTGACTGAGCCTGTGAGAAATACGGCTACCAGATTGTATATATAGTGCATGAATGTCAACACATTCCGCATGCGGGAGTTAATATAAAAACATTTGTAGCAATTGATTATACCACCAAAAAAAGAAACCACTGTTTCCACTTTCTTAAATGTATTTTTTCCCAGGTAACAATCCAGAAAAATATAATTGTCATATTTACATCATATGACATCAGAAATGAATTAATATACAGTTTGATGTGATTCATTTTTTCTCCACTAGAGAGCTTTCTTACAATATTGCGTTCCTTTGGCAATAAATAGTATGATCTGGTTGAAGTGATAAACAAAAGAAGCAGATGAAGCGTACCTATCGTTTCTCATTTGTTTTCAAACATCGCCGTTTACATTAAATATATAAATATTTTAAAATAACTATAGTTAAATAATGATTTGTGAGTAAACAGCTTAATTTTATTCGTTAAATAGTCCTAACAAATGCCACTCTTGATTTCCAAATTATTTAGATAAATTCACTCCTCACTTCGTGAGTCGTGAATTTATCGATAATTTGGAAATCACTCGTGGCATTACTTATGATAATTCTACATTTTGAACTTTTAATTTATCGCGTATATCCGCGTTTATTTGCTTTGTCCATTTTTTGTCAAACCTAGAAGTGGACGTAAAAATCTCTTCTGTGCCGCATGCAATTTTGATTTGTTTTTAATGTTCAGGGTCCAATTTTCGCTGCTATATTTCAGTCCTAATTTTGCAATTATTTTATGAAGTCTCAATTTGGTTGCGGTTGATATTTGTTCACGAAAATTATTTTTATGATTCAATTTATAGTATTGTATTTTTGTAACTTTATCTCCGTGTCATTTCTTACGCAGATATTAGCTGACCGAGGTAAATAAATTCAGAAACTTGTTCAATGATTTTTTTTCCATGTAATTATATTTTAACTACACGTGTTTTCCGCATATACACATAGATTCTGTAGTATTTTTCTTAATTCTATAAAACACTCACCTCTTTATTTTCATCCTCCTTCTATATTTTTTAATTTCGGAATCAAAAATATACTTACTTACTTACTCACTGGCACTATCGAACCCGTAGGTTCATGGCCGCGCGGACATAAGCTCTCCATACATCCCTATCCTGAGCTAATCCTTTCCAATCATTCCCTGTATAATCTACTTCCCTCAAATCATAGTTAATGTTATTCTCCCACCTCATTCTAGGTCTACCAACTGGGCGTTTTCCCTCTGGCTTTCCTACAAGAAGCTTCCATGCAAGTCTTTCATTCCCCATACGTGCAACATGTCCTGTCCAACGCAGTCTACGAGACTTAACTGTGCTTATTATATCTGGCTTCCTATAAAGACCATGTAGTTCATTGTTATGTAGTCTTCTCCATTCACCTGTGTGTTCATCTCTCTTTGGTCCAAAAATTCTCCTAAGTACTTTATTCTCAAATACTTGTAATCTTCTTTCCTCCCTTAAAGTAAGAGTCCACGTTACGCACCCATATAATATATCTGGTAGAATAATAGTTTTATATATTTTCAGTTTAACATTTTTTGAAAGGAGATGGGACATCAAGAGTCTCTGCAATGCATAATAGCACGCATTTCCAGAATTAAGCCTATGTTTAATTTCTTTGTGCATCTCATTCCTGTTTGTGATTATTGTTCCTAGGTGTTTGAATTCAGCCACTTCCTCAAAATTTCCCTCATTTGTCATTAGCTGTCCATATCCATTATATAATTTATTTCTACGATATATGTAAAATAATTTCAAATATGGATTCTTGCACGGAATATGTACGTCATAGATCACAGTACAAACTATCTTGTTGAGAGGTTAAGGAATTATTACCGAGAAACCTTCATTTATTCAAAACTTCAATTTGAATCTGAAATAGAATTGAATTGAACCTCAAACCTTGGCTAAACAAGAGAAATGAATGGATTATTAATAAGACAACCAAAGTGTTTTTGCGAGGTGTAGTGTGACATGCCAAAGTGTTGTGTAGGGGTATCGACATGATTGTTGTTTGATGGATAATGAATGTAGATAAACCTGAGAATGACCTTCAACTTCCATCACACGGATGTTCCTGGAAATATCTTTAAATGCAGATTAAAATTTGGCATTCAAGACACTTCAATGATTACGAACTGATTTTTAAGGCAAGTCAAATGCTTTATATATAAGAACTAACATATCTCAGTTCGCAGATCATAAGCTACTGTTCCTCTCTTAAATTTAGCCTCACATTTTGAAACAATTCCTTACCCAAGATATATTTTCAATGTTCAGTATTTATTATCATAATAAAATCTATTTCCATATTTATAATAATAAAATATCGGCCACGGTGGAGTAGTGGTTATGCTCCTTGCCTCTGATCCCGAGGGTCGCGGGTTCAAACCCGGCCGGGATCGATGGATTTTTGTAAGATAGAAAAATCCAAGGAGCAAGTCCTCCGGGAGGGACTTTAAGCTGTGGGTCCCGAGTCTGAACATTTTCAGGCTCGTAAAAGATCCTAAAGCCTCTAAGCAAAATTTATCGAATTTTCCCGTCCTAGTACTACCTTGGTTTCCTAGATGTCAGTATGAGGCGGAACGCTCACTACGGACCACTCAAAATGACATCTATACGAAAACAAGTGTAACTAAATTAGTATGGTTCTAATTCTTCGCTGTAGGGGAGAGCGCCTAAATCTCTGTAAAGGGAAAACATGGGCTTACTAATTGGTGAATTGGATATATTGACTGTATATTTTACGATTTTATTACCAAGAAAATCATTAGTGTAATAAATTAAAATTTCAATCATGGTCGCCATTGCTGCAAGTGCGACAAAACGCACTATCGCCCAAAAAAGGTATTTTAAAATAGTGGTACTTTTTTTTTGCGAAAAGTATGTGTTTTTCATAAGTAATGCCACGAGTGATTTCCAAATTATCGATAAATTCACGACTCACGAAGTGAGGAGTAAATTTATCTAGAGAATTTGGAAATCATGAGTGGCATTTGTTAGGACTATTTAACGAATAAAATTAAGCTGTTTACTCACAAATCATTATTTAACTATAGTTATTTTAAAATATTTATATATTTAATGTAAACGGCGATGTTTGAAAACAAATGAGAAGCGATAGGTACGCTTCATCTGCTTCTTTTGTTTAACACTGCAACCAGATCATACTATTTATTGCCAAAGGAACGCAATATTGTAAGAATGCTCTCTAGTGGAGAAAAAATTAAACACATCAAACTATATATTAATTCATTTCTGATGTCATATGATGTAAATATGACAATTATATTTTTCTGGATTGTTACCTGGGAAAAAATACATTTAAGAAAGTGCAAACAGTGTTTTTTTTTTTTGGTGGTATAATCTATTGCTACAAATGTTTTTATATTAACTCCCGCATGCGGCATGTGTTGACATTCATGCACTATATATACAATCTGGTAGCCGCATTTCTCGCAGGCTCAGTCACTGCAAAATAATGGTCAGACCTGTTCAGAATATTAAAGAAGAGGAGGTTTGTTTAATATGGTAATTATAACACTGATAAATATTTCGTGAAACACGACTCTGATTGGTTGTAAAACAGAAATCATTGAAACGTGATTGGCCATTGAGTCCCATTTGGGGCATGAGTTAAATAGTCAATAAAAGTTATTTGTGTAAAAGTAGTATCAGGTCTCTGGCGTTAATAGAATTGTTTTATTCTGCGCCGGAGATGACGATAACACTTTGTAGTAATAATTGCCAATCAATCATTTCTGTAATTAAACGTTTTGGGAAAGTCGTGAGAGAATGCTTGAATTACCGTCTCATTGACATGCGCACAACGCCACAAACTACTACGTCTGATGAATCTAATTGTCATTTTGGCAGTCAATACGTCTTTTAACCCATCGCGGCCTTCAAATTCAAATCCGTAGCCCTAAGTTCAGTGTCGTTACCAAGGCCGTCTGTACCACTTCCGTTAAAAATATATTTATAAGACTTTTTATAATTAAACATTCTGCAACACAGAGAAACAGTGTGCTAAGTCCATGTTTTACTTTTAATGTCATGCAAAAAAAATCTGACAATGGGAACTTTCAAATATTTCATGCTGAAACCTACCTTGAAATGTATTCAGAGAGCATTGTGATGAACAAAGGTAGTGTTCAAAAAATGTAATGCCGTTTTTAACTGCAAGGCACAAAAATCCAGGGCCAAATCTCTCATTTAAATATATGGGGAAGTAATACAAGTCCTGTATTGGCAGACTGGTTAACCCTCACTACCTGCCGTCCGGGCCGCGTCCCGCCTGAATACAATTCCGCTCTTAACGCATGCAGCGGGTTGCCATTGGATTCTGGTTTCGATTGCTGGTCTTGCAGTAAAAAACGGCAATTTTTTTTTGGGTACGACCTTGGTACATCACAACGCTTCACCGGGAGAAATTTCAAGGTAGATTTCTGCATGCAAGGTTGACTGTTACCTTGTGAGTATAATTAAACCCTCTGCTCGTAGGGTAAATTCAGGTAAACTCGTGTATGTTTCGAGCACTATTACAGACGATTGGGGACCATTACTTATTTGTCGTCATATAATAAAAGGTCAACCACTGACTCTACATTCCAACCCCTAGTATAGATCTGAAAGAAAGCGCTGTCTCTGTTATTGATATCAGTTCCAAACAAGTACTACACGGAACAATTTTGTAAGAAGGGAACTGTTAACCATTGCATACCGAAACCTACCTTGAAATTTCTCCCAGAGAAGCGTTGTCATGTACCAAGACCGTGTCAAAATAAAAGTATCTGCTGTTTTAACTGCAAGGCACAGAACTTGAAGCCAGAACCTGTAAGGAGGAGATGGATTCCCTGCTTGAGCAAGAGCAAGATGAAGTGAGGTGGGATGCGGCGCGGACGGCAAGTAGTGAGAATTATCCAATCCACCAATTCGGGAATTGTATTACTTCCCTATAATATAAATAAGAGATTTGGGACAAGACATTAATGCCTTGCAGTTAAAAACAGCAGGTATTTTTATGGACACAGACTTGGTACATCACAACGCTTCTCTAGGAGAAATTTCAAGGTTGATTTCGGCATGTAATGGTTTACAGTTCCCTTGTTAGTATTAATGCACATTTGAAATGTCTTTTGGGTAATAACAGCTGAGTTGATATTTTTAAGTCAGTAATAGTACCAATTCACCTCTTGTTTTTCCAATTACAACAATGACGTTACACACCCGCCAGTGCTAGACTCTCTTTCACTTCTTTTCAAGCTTCTGAATACCTACACTCCTTATTGCTGATGACCAGTTTTGAAAAGTTATCTTCTTACCACAATATTGACACTAGGTCACAAGATAACAGTCTGCTAACAATCCCTCTTCACAGCACTTCCTTTTATTCTATATATTTCACAGTAGCCTCTGTGCGTTCCTGAAATTCCCTCCCTCAAGTGGTTTCCGCACACTTGACACTTTTAAATCACGCTTATACAATTACTTGTTGTTAAATAATTAATTTTTCTCGAAAACTAAATTTATTCTGTCATTAATAGTATTTTTAATATTTTATCTCGAACATTTTATATTTAATTTGTGAAATCTGGAGTAAATCAAAATATATTGTATATAATAATTATATTGTATATACAGTATATCATATCGTGTAATATTCTTGTTTATTGTAATTTAGCTGTAAGAATAATTTTTACAACATGTTCATCGAATGGAAGATCACAGAATACCCAAACTAATGTTAAGATATCAACCTGCAGGAAGAAGAAGACCAGGACGTCCACTCAAAAGACTTCTGGATGGTGTTTCTCTTGAGGCCGAAACAGGTCAACAAATGGCCTAAATTCCTGAATGTACTATGATGATGATGATGAATAATTTTTGTATTTTTTAGAACCTGGTTTAGTGGTAGACAAGGCCACAAGACCTCAACTCTGCCAGGTAAAATAATAATAATAATAATATCCTTATCTAGTGTTCAACGAGGGGCGGATCGAGGGAAGATATGAGATGAAGCACCTGTTTTATAGATATCTGAGAACGATAATGTTTCTTGTCGACCACGCATGACCTACTGTCACAGGGGCGGATGAACGAAATGAAACTACAAAGACAAAATGAGTATAGATAATTGGTGGAATGAAATTTCTAGCATCGGAAAATGATAGAAACCCTAGAGAAACCTACCAAAGCTCCGTGTCGCCCATTACAAACCCAAATGGAGTGACCGAACTCGATCTCGAGACCCCAGCAGCTGTGAGAGGTGAACGTCTAACCGCTTGTGCAACTGAGCCGTCACATATACAATTATGAGGGCAATGTCGCGTCTTACAGGTGAGGAAAAACAATAGAATAAAATAAACTCCGTTGGGGCTAATGATAAGTATTTTATCTTTAGGATTTGCTGGACTAACTTTCTTTTTCATTTATTGTTCCATGCTCTATTTAAGGCATTACTATTCATACGTGCAGGGGTAATTTATTTAATGAAGGATTCTCAACATATTCCTTTGATAGGGAGTCATTCATTTTAAATATATTTTTGCAGGAATGACGGTCATGATTGAAGGTTCAATTTCCTAAATTTCGGGGTTGCCAACCTATAAGTAACTATTTTCTTCATCCAACCAATTCTTGGGTCTATAGGCCTGTTATGATCTCACTGATGAATTTGTATCCAGCGTTTCCTTGGACGGACCAGAGATCTCTCCCCTTTGGCCAATAAGGAAACTTGGCCTTGTGAACTCTATCTGAAGTCATTCGTCGCAAATGATTCATTCAGTTGTTCTGGTATATATATGTATATATTCAATGACCGGTTCTAAACGTAATTCCTTCAAGATATCAGCATTGAGTTTTTGATCCCGTTCTGTATATCCTGCTGTATACCTCATGAATCTCATTTCACTAGAAGTTAATCTGCTCTCTTCTCCTTTCCTCAAAGTCCATGCCTCACTGCCGTAGCAAAATGCAGATCTTGCTAAGGTTTTGAATAAAGTATTCTGGTATCTATCTGGACTAGCGAAGGGTTCATTACTGAATTTATTAATCCCATGGTTTTATTAAAATTAATAATTTAATTAGCTATGTCTAATACCATCTTCACTTCTCGCAACTGGAATTTCCTACCACAAGAAATAAGGGGCTGTCGGACATTGGCAGAAATCTAAATTTATATTTGCTCTAAACTCGACTTCATTATTATCCAGTGTAAGGTATATATATTAATTGGTGTTTCTCGTATAATGTATCATATTTATATTATTATTATAATTATTATTATTATTATTATTATTATTATTATTATTATTATTATTATTATTATTATCATCGTATCATTATTGTTATTACCCTATAAAATGTTGTTTATACATGACATTTATATTGCTACATTATCGTATCTTTAACTGTTTATAATTAGTATAGTGTATATCTATATTTGTCAAATATTTATTTGTGCTGGTTGAGTGGAAGAGAGGGCCTTATGGCCTTAACTCTGCCAGAATAAATAAAGTATTATTATTATTATTATTATTATTATTATTATTATTATTATTATTATTATTATTCAACTAAATATGCTAATGTAAATGAATTTACTCTTTCCAGTATTTTTGAATCTATACAAATTTTGCTACATACAGGGTATTTTCCTTGACTATTTAACTCATGCCCCAAATGGGAGTCAATGACCAATCACGTTTCAATGATTTCTGTTTTACAACCAATCAGAGTCGTGTTTCACCAAATATTTATCAGTGTTATAATTACCATATTAAAGAAAGCTCATCCTTACAATATTGCGTTCCTTTGGCAATAAATAGTATGATCTGGTTGCAGTGATAAAAAAATAAGCAGTAGAAGCGTACCTATCGTTTCTCATTTGTTTTCAAACATCGCCGTTTACATTAAATATATAAATATTTTAAAATAACTATAGTTAAATAATGATTTGTGAGTAAACAGCTTAATTTTATTCGTTAAATAGTCCTAACAAATGCCACTCTTGATTTCCAAATTCTCTAGATAAATTCACTCCTCACTTCGTGAGTCGTGAATTTATCGATAATTTGGAAATCACTCGTGGCATTACTTATGAAAAGCCATTAATTTGTTTTCTCTGTATAGATTTTCATGTTATATTGATAGCTATTTTATTAAAATTATATACTGAATATTGTAATTCGTCCTCTGAGAGCGTCACTAATGTTACATCATCTACGAAAATTAACGTATCTAATTTCATATTTCTATTCAATTGTACATGTCCATGACTTGGTTCTCTCCATTCTCTGATTCATAGGCCTATTAATGATAACTACATAACTATACTGTAATGTTACAAATTACCTACCTAGGACGGGAAGTAAAACAACTGTCCTTTATGTATACTACGAAATATATATATATATATATATATATATATTTATATATATATATATATTTATATATATATATATATATATATTATATATATATATATCCAAAAGGCAGGTTAATATACATTATATGAAATAATTCACTGCATTTTAAATGAACTGTACTTTATTTGAAACAATATTGAAAGTTGACTTAAAATACAGTAGGTCTACCATATTCATCTCTTCTCTATTGAAAACTTCAGACTTTTTTAGCTTTGTGTTCAATATTCTTCTTTTTGAGGAAGCTAATTAGTGTAACAAAATCTGCACTATTGATACCTTCTTTTAAATTTAACATCGTCTTCAGCATTGAATATTCTGATCACAAACTCGTTGGAGATTTCAATGTTTCACTCCTGAGCACAAAATAAGCAACTATATATTTTTTTCAGTTATAGTACAATTCTTCCCCTCCAGCTACTTTCTGAACGAAATTTATGTTTTTCATATCTTTATTTACATTTCTGTGGCACTATAGAAGCATACCCAACTTCCCACGCTTCTTCAATTTCGTCATTTTGATTATCATCATTCATACTTGCCGCCATTTTATGCCCGATTGATGTCACTGCCTGCTGTAGTCTCAACTAAATTATTTTCGGCATTTATTGTATATAGTCCACCGCTGTGGTCTCGAGGTAGCGTGCTGCCTTGTCACGCAGCGGACCCGGGTTCGATCCCCGGTCGGGGCAGATTTTCTGGGTGAAGTTTTTATCGGGGTTTTTCCTCACCTGTAAGACAAATGCCAGGAAAACTTTAAGGCCCAAACGGTCCCCGAAATCATATGGCCATCATCATCAATATCATCTTTATCATTATCATCTCATCATCTCATCATCATCATCATCCTTCACCAGTGTGGAAAGCAACGGGAAGCTACCACATCTACAATTCCCTAGTAAAGCTGAATGGATAGCACGAACATGCTATGAGTGCAGAGAAAGACCTGCCTTGGGACAGAATTACTATGTATGGATTTTATATACATTGGCCAAACTGTTAACGCCAATCAATTGTTTATAATAAACGCAAATTTTTCCAACAAATATGTTATTATTTTACTATTATTTATTACTTTGAAAACACCTTAGGCAAAAAATAATGTACAAGCCACGTTCGTGAAGTGTTTTACAGAATATCGGAAATTAAAAACCTGGCTATCGCTCGGTTTTTAATCATTTCCTCGCTTTTGTAAAAAAAACCACTTCGTAGCCTCGCAATGTAATATACTATTAACTTCTTTAAGTTTAATACGAGTAATTTTAAACTTTGTATTATGTTGAGAAAAAAGTTTGATTTACTGCTGTAACATGATCATAAATTGAATTCTTAGTCAATAAAACTTGCCTCGATCAAGGAACGAACCCGTGTCCGCTGCGTTTTAAAAACAACATATACCCTAAACCAGAACGGTGAAGGTAGCAACCGTTTATGACTTTGATATACAGTACATGTGTGCCGTGAAGGGGATAAAACTGGCAAGGATCAAACAGAGAGGCTTATAACAGAGATTGATTCGTCTGAAATTGACAAATCACACGCAGTCAACCTTGCAATCTCTGGAAAGTTTAATCCTTTACAAGTTAACACCAAGTTGAGGGCAATCTATCATCTCATTCATTGAGAGAGATGAAACATTGTCATTCATGCCAGGTACACAATGGGCAGCCTGCCAGTCGCAAACAAACTAATTTGTATTTTACACCTATCACCTCACATTATTTAAGTCGCACTCTAATAAGTACATTAATAAGTGCGATACGTCCACCAAGATTTATGAAGCTACTCTCAAACATGTATTGAGCTACCGAGCCTTAAATCATTTATATTCATCACCAATATTTATAAAAATGCTATTTCTGGGACGGTTTATAATAATAATAATAATAATAATACACTGCTCAAAACAATTAGAGGAACACTTGTAATAAATTGAATAAGTAATTGTTTTTTAAAGCTCTGATGCTGAAAGTTGGACAATACGTAAATTGAATTATTAATTTTATCATTGGATACAAATTTTAAAGTTCCATGGCCTAAATACAGAGAAATTACCTCAAATACAAATATAGAGATTTTTTTTATTTTGGAAGGCACTGGCCACTTCTAATTGGTAAGCTTCCTGATGTTGCTATAGTGACGAATGTTGATTATTGCCTTGTTTATTGAAGTCTCTGACAAAATGAGGCATTTAAATGAGTTTGAAGTGTATCATGCTCTACATCTTTTACGACAAGGTCAATCTCTGCGACAAGTGGCTAGAGAGCTTGGGGTTTCTCCTTCCGTGGTGTCCAGGTTACGCAACAGGCACAGAGAGACAGGTCAGTATTGTAGAAGACGTGGCCAGGGCCGTAAATTTAAAACAAGCCCCCAGGATGACAGATACGTTGTTCTTTCTGCTCTTCGACAGCGTACAAAAACTGCAAAAGACCTGCAGAATGACCTTCATATGGCTTCCGGAATCCGGGTTTCAGACCAAACCATAAGGAACAGATTAAGGAAAGAGAATATTCGTCCAAAAAGGCCCGTTAAAAAACCACGCTTAACAAATGGGCATAAGGCAGCAAGACGTACGTATGCTGAAAACCATGGTGATTGGAACCTGAACCAGTGGGAGTCTGTGCTCTTCTCGGACAAATCCAGGTATCGTCTTACACGTTGTGATGGTCGATTGAGGGTGTGGGGACGGCCAGGAGAAAGATTTTCTGCAGAGGCTGTACAGGAAATTGATAGATTCGGAGGAGGTTCCATAATGGTGTGGGCCGGAGTTATGTACAACAATCGTACGGACCTTGTACTTGTTCCCCAGCGACTGAATGCTGTCCGGTATATCGAGCACGTTCTGGAAGAGCATGTAGTACCTGCTGCCATTGGAGTAGGCCCTGGATTTCTGTTTATGCAGGATAATGCCAGGGCACATTCTGCGGCTGTCACCAGGGATTTCCTGAGGAGGAATGAAATTGAGGTAATGGAGTGGCCAGCGGTCAGCCCAGACCTCAACCCTATTGAACACTTGTGGGATCTTCTAGACAGGAAGGTCAGGAACCGACATCAAGCTCCACAAACTCTGCAGCAACTTGGAGATGCTCTGAAGGAGGAATGGGAGAATATCCCGCAAGAGGAAATCCAGAATCTTATTGGGAGCATGCCACGAAGGTGCCAAAGTGTCATCGAATGTCGTGGAGGCCATACACGATACTAACTCTATATAACGAGTGTTTAACTTTGAAAAATAAGCACAAGATTCAATTGCTTACATAGCGGAATTATTTGAAAAGTTAATTGTCAGCGTTATTCATTTGTTTTTACTGACATGAGCAATAAATAAATAAATAAATAACCACAAATAATGTACTTTATTAATTTCATGTTTGTACCTTTATCCAATGAAAAAATATTTGCACAATTCATAGTGTTCCTCTAATTGTTTTGAGCAGTGTATATAAAATTGTTATTCTCCCAGTTATATCATACGGATATGAAACATGGGCTTTTATTTTAAGGCAGAAAAAATATTAGGAGTTTTTTAAGAATAAAGTTCTTAGGATTTGTTTTTATCGAAGAGAGATGAACAAAAAGGCGAATGGAGAAGACTACTGAACACTTTATAGGAAACCAGATATAATAAGAGTAGTTAAGTCTCATAGATAGCGACGGGTAATAATAATAATAATAATAATAATAATAATAATAATAATAATAATAATAATAATAATAATAATAATAATAATAATAATAATAATAATTAGAGAAATACAATATTGATAGAAACCTAATAGAAATTATTAAACAAATTTATAAAGATAACTCCGCTTATGTTAAAATTGGAAATATAATATCTAATCCTATAAAAACCACAAAGGGAATGAAACAAGGGTGCAGTCTATCACCAATTTTATTTAATATTTATGTAGAATTTATATTAATGAAATGGAAACAAAGCTGCAAAGGTATGGATATCCCAATAGGCACCAGATTTTTGCTGACATTACAATTTGCTGATGATACACTGGTTTTAGCGCAAGACAAATTTGATATGGAATTCATGATAAAAAGGTTGAAAAACACATATGAATCATGGAGTCTCACAGTAAATTTACAAAAACCAGAATATCTGGCAGTAAAAAGCAATGAAAGAGAAAATGTAATATTGGAGGAAGGAATCCAAATAAAACAAGTGAAACAAACTAAATATTTGGGAATAATTATGGATAACATTGAAGGTATAGACAAAGAGAATATAAAACATAGAATTGAACTGAGTAGCAAAATAATATCAAGGTTAAATTCCATATGGTGGGATAAGCATATTTGGAAAAACACAAAAAAATATATTGGTAAAACATTGGTGGAATCTGTTGCAATGTATGGAAGTGAGGTATGGACAATCAATAAGTACTACTAGAATAGACTAATAGCTCTAGAAATGGATTATTTACGCAGAAGTGCCAGAAAGTCAAAATTAGAACATGTCACAAATAAGGAAATTAGAAATATAATGGAAGCAGAAGAAAGCATAATTGAAAGAATTGAGGAGAAGGAATTAAAGTGGTTAGGACATATTTTAAGAATGGAAGATGAGCGATGGCCAAAGCAACTATATCAATGGCATCCGACCAGAAGGAGGAAGAGAGGGAGACCGAAGTTAACACGGAAAGAAAACATGAAGACATTAATGCAAGCAAGAGGGCTAAGCATTGAAGATGCCCAAGATCTAGGCTTTGGAGGTTTGGTACAGGAAGACGGCAGCAGCTGTAAAAACTTGAAGATAAAAAAAATAATAACTTAGGGGCGGAATTCTATGACCTAAAAAATGGAAAATATGCATGCATTTAAGACCTAAATAAGGGTTTAAAAATGACCTAAAAAGACAAAAATATGACCTCATAATTGAATGAATTTTATACCCGTACTATATTGATTGTTTAGGCTATTCATATACATTTTCAATCGTATCATAAGAAAAAGGAAATAATCTATTGTCCAATGCAAACGTTTGCTACCTGATAACAGAAACCTTCCAAACAAGTGAACTGTGAAACTGACGATTTTTATACAGATATCATGTTGGTTATTTCCAATCGCCTGATGGCTATTAAAAATACCCAAAATATGACTACCATAGAAATATGCAGAAGTATGACCAAAGATCTGAAAAAGTGAGAAATATGAATTTTAAGACCCAATAAAAACCACTTAATCTTAATAATAAGGCATATATAAATGTTTTTACTTACTTCAAGCTTGGTAAAAATATGACATGTTATAGGAATCCGCCCCGTAATAATAATCCATCCATAGTAATTCTGCCCGAAGGCAGGTCCTTCACTGCAATCATAGAATTTTCATGCTATGATTGCAGCTTTACTAGGGAATTGTGTAGGTGTGGTAGCTTCCCGTTGCTTTCCACACCTGTGAAGGATGATGATGTTGATAATGGTAATGATAAGGATGATGATGATGATGGCCATATGATTTCGGGGACCGTTTGGGCCTTAAAGTTTTCCTGACATTTGTCTTACAGGTGAGGAAAAACCCCGATAAAAACCTCACCCAGAAAAACTGCCCCGACCGGGGATCGAACCCGGGCCCGCTGCGTGACAAGGCAGCACGCTACCTCGAGACCACAGCGGTGGACGTAATAATAATAATAATAAATAATAATAATAATATTACTATTATTTATTTATTTATTTATAAAACAGGTTTAAGATGTAATAAAACATCTTCCTGTGCCCAAAGCTTTTTATGTTCTTATCTTATGTCTCCATTCTTCTCTGTCTTCCCATTCCAATTATTCCAAACCTATCTCCATCAATATCTCTTCTTATATCATCCATCCATTTAAATCTAGTTCGACCTCTCTTTCCTTTCCCATGTGGAATCTATTTCAAGGATTGTCTGGGTAATCTTGTCTCTGGCACTCTGGTGTATGACCATACCATTCTAGTTGTCTGTATCTCACAAAAACTAATATTGAATTTTGGATTGTTGTTTGATGATTGAATAATAAGAAAATAATAATAATAATAATAACAATAATAATGTTACTAATACGAATAATAATAATAATAATAATAATAATAATAATAATAATAACATAGGATTTTTGGAGGCAACCGACAAGAATTTCAAGGAGGGATAACGTCAGAAACTGCATAATAAGAGAAATTATGCAAGTTGAAATAAATATATTAGAAAACATATAAGAAAAACTTTTGAAATGGTATGGACACCTCGTAAGAATGGAAGAAGATAGAACCAAAGAATATCCTTGGTTTGAAAGCTAATGGACGAAGTGCAAGAGGCAGACCTACAGAACGTTGGATAGAAGAAGTATTGAAGCTAGAAATTTGAGGGAAGAAGATGCTTTAGATGGGAACCTCTGGCGACAAATAATCTTGGGTTGAAGGAGAAACACTGTATTGTGGCATATTCCTAATAAAAATATAGTATTATAAGATTCAGCGGAACGTTTACCTCCAGTCAAAGTAGCACTGTTGCTGCGTCGCATTGACGTAGTTACTAACCATGTATAGTCAGGAACAAATAGCAAATGAAGGACGTACCCTGCTTACTCAGGGTACTAGTTGCTGCCCTCGACGCTACAGACTGACGGGAAGCGAGTGTACGCGGGATGACACGGCATTAGTTCGCAAATAATACACAAACGAAGCAGATCAATGTTCCGCTGTGTCGGATAGTATAAAAATAGTAATAATAATACGTTTCTAAGAATAGTTAAGTCTTATAGACTGCGATGGGCATATGGCACGAATTGGAAATGAAAGATGGGGCATGGAAGCTTCTTGTAGACAAACCAGAGGGAAATTTCCAGTTTGTAGACCAATAATGAGATGGGAAAATAATATTAACGACACGAATGAGAAATGAAAGATGGGGGGCATGGAAGCTTCTTCTAGGCAAACCAGAGGGATAATGCCCAGTTTGTAGACCAATAATGAGATGGGAAAATAATATTAACTAGCCTATGATTTGAGGGAAGTAGATTATACAGGGGAAGATTGGAAAACATTAGCTCAGGATACGGATGTATGGAGATCTTAATCGCGCGGCCATGAATCTACGGGTTCAATAGTGCCAGTGAGTTAGTATAACGTATAACCGCTTGCGCCACGGAGCTGCCCGACAGTATAATTCTACCGGGAACTTTAGATTATGTGCGATAATTAACTAAGAGTCCGAAAAAAAATGCGGGACAAATCTGGTCCCGCTTGGGACAATTTAAAAAATAATATCCGGAATCGTACCCCAATTTTCGGGACAGGTGGTCTTCCCACGGATACTAGGAAAAAAAAAACATCTATTTTTCAGAGGTCAACAGAAAACTAGCCATAACATTGTTTTTTTTTAATATCCTCAAGAAGTAACCCTAGCCTCCTGGTAATTAAGCAGTAGGTCTAGACATTACCAATAATAATGAGCGATATGGGGATTGCATAGAGATATGACAAAGAAAGAAAGAAAATAAGTCTAGGGTGGGAGGAGGACCACGAGGGGGAAAAAAAAGTGTGATGGCGTTAGCGGGGGCGGTGGAAAACAAATGAGGACGTGACTGGGAGACCAGAGAAGGGTTTTAAGCCACGAGGGTGGGGTACGCCTGCACTGAAAAGTTAATGGGTTCCAAACGTAACTATGGCGGGTCCTAACGCTCTCAGATAACGCTACAACTCCCAGCTGGGACCAAGATCTTCACTGATAACCCATATTTCTTTAAATAAGAGCGCGCTTATCTCTACATTAAGAGCTCAGCATAATGGATAAGCGCTGTTATTTGTTAAAAACCTCGTGTCATTGCCTTTATATTAATCGATACTTAATTTATATCTACCGTACAATGTTTATCCATTCCAAACAATTAAGATGGACATGTCTCAGTTAAGCTTATGGGAATCGTCTGTGAAAGGGTGTGAAACGAAACTCCTAAACAAAGTATTACATGCAGTCTGATTCTAAATACTTGATAACAAAGTTACTGGCACTATCGAACCCGTATGCTCATGGTCGCTCGGATATAAGCTCACCATATATATTTTTTAAATTTTACTTATTTATTTATTTCACCTGATGGAGTTAAGACCGTAAGGTCTTCTCTTCCACTTCACCAGGATTAAATTATACATATAATAAGAGTTATGAATTATCTACATGTTGATTTTCTATACATAATATATGTATAGGCTACATAATATAAAGTTAGACATACATTATATAATGGAAATGGACAGCTAATGACCAATGAGGGAAATTTTGAGGAAGTGGCTGAATTCAAATACCTAGGAACAAATAGGAATGAGATACTTACTTACTTACTTACTCACTGGCACTATCGAACCCGTAGGTTCATGGCCGCGCGGACATAAGCTCTCCATACATCCCTATCCTGAGCTAATGCTTTCCAATCATTCCCTGTATAATCTACTTCCCTCAAATCATAGTTAATGTTATTCTCCCACCTCATTCTTAGTCTACCAACTGGGCGTTTTCCCTCTGGCTTTCCTACAAGAAGCTTCCATGCATGTCTTTCATTCCCCATACGTTCAACATGTCCTGCCCATCGCAGTCTACGAGACTTAACTGCTCTTATTATATCTGGCTTCCTATAAAGACAATAGGAATGAGATGCACAAGGAAATTAAACATAGGCTCGATTCTGGAAATGCGTGCTATTATGCATTACAGAGACTCTTGACTTCCCAAATCCTTTCAAAAAAACGTTAAACTGAAAATATATAAAACTATTATTCTACCAGTTATATTATATGGATGCAAAACATCCTTAGCCTGGAGATGCTACTTGATGTAGCCACCCAAATATATCACAATGCTGGTTGGACACCGGTCCCATACTGGTTGAAATTTCATGAGAAAATGTATTTCCCCGTCGAGTCTCGAACCAGCACAAGTCAATAATAATAATAAGAAGAAGAAGAATAATAATAAGAATAATAATACGGTAATAATAATCTTAGGAACATATTTGGGCCATAAAAAGATGAACAGACAAGTGAATGCAGAAAACTATACAATAGTGAGCTACATGGTATGTATAGGAAGCCATATAAGTTATAATAAAAAAAGTTAAGTCTCGTAGACTGCGATGAGCAGGACATGTCGCACGAATGGGGAATGATAAAGGTACATGGAAGCTTCTTGTAAGGAAACCAGAGGGAAAACGCCAGTTGGTACACCCAAGAATGAGGTGGGAGAATAACATTATCTATGATTTGAGAGAAATATATTATTCATGGAATAGTTGGAAAACGTTAGCTCAGGACAAGGATGAATGGAGAGCTTATATCCGCGCTATCATGAACCTACGGGTTCGATAGAGCCAGTGAAGTATTTAGTTAATAATAAGATCCGATTGAGGGTCTTTCCACTTTTCAGCGGTTGCCCTTTTACCAGCCGGCTGCTGACCCTTCACTTCCACATGTGTCAATCACAGAGGTAGATGATCAACAGCCAGTGTAGGGGTGACATGTGGTTAGCATGTCGAGTCCCCCAGCCGTTATAGCTGGTTCCTCAACCTGGAGCCGCTACTTATTGTAGCTACCCAATTACCTCACGATGCTGGGTGGACACTGGTCCCATACTGGCCGAAATACCATGAGAAAATTTCTTCCCCCATGGAGACTCGAACCAGCGCAAGTCCCGTAGCTCTGCGCCAAGGCTTCCTACCTTAACCACTCGGATAAAATGTTAAATATAAAATTGGTATCTGGTAAATCAGTCGTTCTCAACTAAATTATTAAATAGTTCCAATGTGGAGGCCTTTCAAAATCAATGTTTTATCTTCTGCATTTTAACTGATACTGATGTTGTACTGATTGTACAACGGGTTTATGCCTGCGGGTGTGTTTTCATTGAGTAGGTCTGTATTCTTTGCTTCTTTTAACCCGCAGACATAAAACCGTTGTACATACAACGTGTACAACAACGTAGTACCAGTTAAAATGCAGAAGATGAAACATTGATTTTGAAAGGCCTCCATATTGGAACTATTAAATAATTTAGTTGAGGACGACTGACTTACCAGGTACCAATTTTATATTTAACATCTTATTACTAGAGTCCGGATGTTAGGCACTAAAAAAGTTTAAAATTGGCAGCAAAAAGGCACTAAAAATCATTAATATAGGCACTAAAAGAATCAAAATAGGCTCTTACAAAAATAGACTAAAACATACATTTTTACAGCCTCACGTAAAGAATATAAACATATGCTATCAATAGCATACGAAGATATCAAAGATGATTTTGGAACTTGTTTTGCCTTTTGACAAACAGCATATTTATGTTTTGCAGTGTGTACGTGCTGCGAAACATGGCACTTCTTCGCGCAAGTCACTGAAATTTTACGCACTTTGCAAAACAATATTGAACCGTCACTTGAGAATATTTTTGCGCACCAAATTATTTTACTAAATTGGTCAGTTTGTCTTTTACTGTCGTCCGTTCTTTAGTCATCGTAAAACAACTGTTCTAAAGGTAAAAAATATATAATTAAAATTAAAATAAGCCAGGATACATTTGTCGCACCGTTTTGTCTTTGAAGCACCTATCTCTGAACGAGGACTGAATTCAGTGATACCAACATCAAAAATAATATTGCCAGTCACTTAAAGGTTTCTATGCAATTATATGTGACATAAAGTGTGTCCATTTCGATTAATTTAATTGAAATATTATGTTAATTTCGAGAAAAATGGCAAATAGGCATTTATAGGCATTGTAAGCTGAAATAGGCATTTATAGGCAAAATTTACTTCATGGAAAACAACTCTAATACGAAGTCACTTTTACAATATCTATAATAAATAACTGTAGGCATTTCCCCTAACATCCGGTCTCTACTTATTACATAGCCTCAATGGTGCTTTAATATGAATTTGAAAAGTGTTGATTAGTAATAAAATAGTAATAAATCATTTTCTTGATGACTTATAACAATATCCTTTTTTGAGGTTGATTTTACTGCCCGATAAACTGTAGTGTGAATAATATATTTATTAACAACCACTGTATTTCTATTCTATAATAAACGAGCACGGAAGTTGAACTGCTTGCAATTTATGAGGCTGATTTACAGCAGAGTGAGGTTTACTTCGCACATGTAGAAATTTATAACAAAGAATAACTTAACAGTGTTGCTAGAAAATTATTGTGTCAGCGAGAAAGCAAAACATTTACAGCTCGATATGTTAACTATAAATCTTAAACTCCTTGAACTTTTAATTCAATTAAACCTTTTTTCAATTTACTTTATTTTTGTTGCGATTAATTGAAACCGATAACAAAACCTTTCACTTGTTAGTTAAAATGGCAAGTGAAAGGCACAACAAAAACAACTCTTCAAGAACAGCCGTGCGTATTCTCTCATCAAGATCTTCAAGTGAAAGACTGAAAGGTAAAGTGATTCCACTACAGGCCTCAGCAGTCCCTTGGGTTAGTAGAAGGTTAAGGCTCCCACTTTTTCTGGACAATAGGCACATGATGTCAGCCGGGTAAAGATAAAGTGATCCCACTACAGGCCGTATAAGACCTATGGGGTAGTAGGAGGTTAAGGCTCCCACTTTTTCTATACAATTGGCACTTGTCAGCCGGGCTGTCAATCCTGCCCAAAAATAAGATAATATTTTAGAACTTCAAAGAGAAAACATATCACTTCGTAAGTCTCCAAAACTTGTATTTTAAATAAACTACTTATTGAAATAGTTAAATTAATTATTTTAATTTCTAGTCTAATTACTAGATTTATTTTTACCCAAATGAATCACCCATTAAAAAATAATTTCCGTATCTTCGAATTATAGATACCTAAAGCCCCCGGTACTCTCACTTTATCTTATTCTATAGTTTCTTTTAATTATGAATTATACTTTAGAATGTTTTTTTAACCTTTTCTGGGTGACGGCTGCCTTTACCCCCAGAATAAGCATCTGCTACTTACTTCCGTTAGAGGGCCATGGTGCCACCAGAAGGTTCGGGTCAGTTTAAAAATCCTGACCCCAGCCGGGACTCGATCCCTCAACCTTTCGTTTTGTGCCGAATTGCTTTAACCATATAGGCCTACGCTACGGCGTGCCCCCAAGTAAAATATTAATAAGTTTTATTCATGCTTTTTCTCATTTTTTTTCTGAAATAAGTTAATTTGAATTTAAGTGTTATATTACGGTCTCCTCTACCATTCAATTTTGTACTAGGACGAAGAAGTCAATTGTATTAATTAGCTGTTGGTATATACTCATATTTATAGGGCGAATTTGTATATAGTATTATCATAAGTAATGCCACGAGTGATTTCCAAATTATCGATAAATTCACGACTCACGAAGTGAGGAGTGAATTTATCTAGAGAATTTTGAAATCAAGAGTGGCATTTATTAGGACTATTTAACGAATAAAATTAAGCTGTTTACTTACAAATCATTATTTAACTATAGTTATTTTAAAATATATATATATATATATATATATATATTTAATGTTAACGGCGATGTTTGAAAACAAATGAGAAACGATTGGTACGCTTCGTTTGCTTCTTTTGTTCATCACTGCAAGTTCATATTATTTATTGCCATAGGATCGCAATATTGTAAGAATGCACCCTAGTGGAGAAATTTATAACTAACATTATAGGTATTAATTAATTCCTGATTTCCTATGATGTAAATATCTCAATTATATTTTTCTGCGGCGTCATTTCCTGGAAAATAATTAATTTAAGAAAGTACAAACAGTGTTTTTTTTGTGGTATAATCAATTGCTACAAATGTTTTTTATATTCTCTCCTGCATGCGCTATCTGCTGACATGCATGGACTATATATACAATCTGGTAGCCGTATTTCTTACAGAGTCAGTCACTGCAAAATAATGCTATGACCTATTCAGAATGTTAAAAAGCAGCAGCTTTCTTTAATATGATAAGCTTCGGATGATAAATTCGAGGCAAAACACGGCTGTGACTGGTTGTAAATGAAAAATCATTTAAATGTAATTGGTCATTGACTCCCATTTGGGGCATGAGTTAAATAGTCTTATCAAATATATACACACATACATGTAATAAAAACCACACAATATGTAATAAATATATAAAATCAAAAATACAAATATTCATTCATTCTTTCATTCATTTTGAGAATTTTCCTCATCATTGAGGGTTTTCTCCAACCAATCTTAGCAATTAAAATTAATTTAAAAAATACATGAATGACTATGAACTTATAGACTATCAGTTTGTAACAAACACTTACAAATGTCCCTCAATTCAAGTTCTCCATCGTTCCCTGTCCTCTGTGCCTTCATCTGTTTCACCAAATTTCCTCATTGAATTCTGAATGTTATTCTTCCAGGTTGTAGTTGGTCTTCCTTCTCTGTTCCTTCTTTCAATTTTCTATGCATAGACAGCCTTTGGTATTCTTCCATCCTGCAATTCTTCTTATGTGTCCATACCATTTTAACCTTCTGTATTCAATCTCATCCATTATACTTCTTTCTTCATTTTTTAATATCTGTATTTCTAATTCTTTCCAATCGAGATTTTCTGACAGCTCTTCTCCAAAAATCCATTTCAACTGCAGTTATTCTGTTGGCATGTTGTTGTGTCATTGCCCAAACTTCCAATCAATGTAACATTACACTTTCTGAGAGTAAATACAGATATATGTTAAAATTATTTTATTTGTTTGCTTATTTATTCTAATGGCGGGAATATGAATTTCATAATTTTCCCAATCGTGATTTGTTTTCATTGCAGTCCGACACTTTTAAATAAGCTCAGATCAGAAATTGAGTTCCTCAAATTTAACGAAATAAATCCAGCAAAATGCTGGGACCATACATTTAATTTGCTGAGGAATTCTCTTAACGTAGGCAGTTCCTACGTGACGGATTTTTCTTACGTATCTTTTCTCGTAGCCGATTTCGCTTAAAGCAGATCAAGCTCAGTAACATTAGAGTAAGTGCTATTTGTGAAACGAATAAGTAAGAAGGTGGATTATTGAAGAACGCGGTGCATATTTTATGACGGATGATGTCATGTTTAGTGGATCTGACAGCTCAGGAATGAGCGACGTGGGGCCAGATCGCTACAGTATATTGGAAACAGATACTAGTAAATGTAAGCTTTGTATTGCGCCGAAATTTTAACGAGAATAGATAATGTATCAAACCAAATTGTATAGCACAACTCGTGTGTTAAAGCATTTGGGACGACATGAACTCTTCCACAACCAAATAACGTTATTTCTACAGCAAAGGTTCAAAACTAAACATTTCCATTTATCAATGTTCTCCAATGAATAAATAAATTCAGTAAAACCTGTCTTAGCCGGAACCTCTATAAGAAGGAAACCTGTAGAGACGGAACATCTTCAGAACGGTACGATTTTATATGTAAAATCGTCCTGTATAGGCCTAAGCCGGAAACCTTAATAACGCGGAAACGGAATGGTTTTTAAAGTACCAATAGTTAGTTTTTACCTCAGTAAGACGGAAAATTATTCTTAAGCACGTTCTAATTACAGTATTAATGACCACATATGAAAATTCTGCACATGACGCTTTTTGCATTATATCGTTTTACCTTCTAGTGTTACCATTGTATTGCGGGGATACACTTGTGTATGTGTGACAGCGGGGAATCCCTCGCTTTTTCTTACCTGCTTACGTTACCTGCGAGGGAGTTGGGAAACTCATCAGTCTTACTATAGTTGAGTTCCTTTTCGCCTTTGTGCAATATAATTGTTTTGTATTGCCGTGCAAACTGAGCTGTGTTACATACACTATTTTGTCTGTATTTCAGTTAATACGTTATGTCTTTAAGGCGTGCATGTAAAACCCTTACACAACTTGAGAAAATTCAAGCTTATAATTTGGGAACCCTTTATAAGAAGGAAAACTGCCAAGACGGAAATATATTTAAGGAACCGTCACGTTCCTTCATAGACAGGTTTTACTGTATTTATATAGGCTTACATGTCTATCTATAATGGCGTAGCCCATTGTTGAGGCATAGCCTTTCCTTTATATAGAGTTGCAAGGCCAAGTTAATTTTTAGTTACCTTATTTGATCATAGATGTCATGGATGGCATGCATTCAACACACTGACACAATTAGACATCTAACAGGCTACTAGGTTATTACTAGGACTTGAGGTCGGTAAATTTTGCTTAGAGGCCTCTTTATTCAGACTTGCGGATCTTTTAGGAGCCTGTAAATCTTCACACTCGGGACCCATGGCTTAAAGTCCCTCCTGGAGGACTTCCTCCTTGGATTTTTCCATCCTAAAAAAATGCATAGACCCCGGCCGGGTTTGAACTCAATATACTCCTACATGGTGTAACTAAATTCCCATTGCAGACTTTGAGGACGTGTAGGGGGACCAAGACGGGTACGCTTAACATAGGAACTCGTGTCCGGAAACGTACCGTTTTGCCGCAACATACAACATACCACAATACACGTTCAACTCTCCTGCGTTTTCGACGCAATAGACCAGCAAGTTCTCCCAATTTGACCCCGCAAAATTACTACGTGTGGGGTCACATCAAATCCCTTATTTAAGAGACTACGGTGGCATCCGAGGAAGTCCTACAGGGGCGAGTTATGGCTACGGTGGATGTTGCAGGACCAAAGCTTGGTGGTCCTGTGTACCAGAACGTGGTACGGAGGTACCGAATCAAGTGTTGACATCGATGATCGTCACATTCAGTCCTTATTGTAAGTGAACTCAGACGTCAAGCAGCAGACGCCAGAGAGAGCAAAGTATAGTGGGAAAACGGTACATTTCCGGACGTGAGTTCCTATGCTAATTATAACCGTCTCGGTCCCCACTACACGTCCCCAAAGTCTCTAATGAAAGTTTAGTTACTAAGCTATATAAACATGATTGTGAGTCTGTCTGTCGTTCATGGACTCGACATCTACTTTACCGACTTGAATCGGGTTTTCGCCATTATTTAGAGAGTATTTCTGAGATAATTAACGTATATGACATATTACAGTTGTGCTACAGGGTCTGAGCTAAAAAAAAAGGGGGGTATCGGAGTATTAAAAAATCGCTTTTTGGGCGCTTAAATGGCTTGCGATGCCTATACTGTATCAAATACACCAAATTAATGCAAGTATAATCGAATATCTAAAAAAAATGCTAGAAAAAGGTCCGCGGCAGCTTATGTCTATCTTTTATGGATAATTCACAATAAAGATTTTTGTCTTACAACTCATTAATGCCAAGTAGATCCGGGCAACGCCGGATTCGCCATTGTCAGTTAACGCTCTATCGGTCCCAATTTTTGTTTCATTCAAATCAGACTTAGCATATAGGAATTAATTAAAAAGTCAGGATAAATAGACTCCCGGACAACGCCGCGTAATCAACTAGTAAATAAATTAACATGTACCTAGTTCTATACGTAGTGGAGGTTCGTGGCGTAACTAGAGTATGTTTCACCAGTGAAGGCCGATCGTTTACCCGAATTTTTGAAGGTTGAGTAGGGAAAATATTTAAAGGATTAGGACTACTGGGATAATTTGGAATAAAAATATTACAAAGGAAACTAAAATGAAAATTTATAAGAGCATAATACAGAATATTTTGTCATATGGAAGTGAAACTTGGTTTTTGACGGAATTACAAAAGAATAAAATTAGAACAGTTGAATTTGATTATTTTAGAAGAAGCCTCCAAAAAACAAGACAGGATAAAATAAGAAATGAATTCGTTTGGAGAGAAATGAATGTCACCACATCTGTTGTTAAGAGGATTGAAAATCAAACGCTTAAATGGTATGGCCATGTACAAAGAATGGAAAATGAAAGATGGCCAAAAAATATATACCTACCAATGGTCACCCCCTGGAAGAAATAAACGTGGCAGACCTAGATGGAAATGGAAAACCTACGTCAGAACTATAATGGATGATAGGAATTTGGAAGAGGGAGATTGGAATGATAGAGATAAATAGAAACTGAAGACGGCAAACCTATAAGTGGGGGAAAGCCGAAGAAGAAGAAGAAGGACTATTGAATGTTAAAGAATTATGTCGATCTTATCTATGTATCTATCTAAAACCATGGGAATAGATGAATGCGGCCCTCAATTGGCCGGCTAAAGCATTCCTTTTATTGATTACAAGTTTTAATGTACCCGCGGATTCCATGGTATTGTCTTTAACCCCTACCGACCAATTTTGAAAAAGAAATTAAATTGGTGTTAGTCGTGTTATATCCATGGCAGACGTGTTTTTAGCAGTGATATTAATTTGGTGTGAGATGGTGAAGAGCCCGAAGGAAACTTGTCGGTCGTCCTGTAGTGACTGGTTAAAATTCGGCGATTGCATAGAATAATTTATTGTTGAGGGTGTTTTTATCATTAAGTACTAGGTAATGCCCGGCGTGCGCTGCTACGCCTAAATAAATGTAATGTTTAGTTGAACAAGTAAAAATAAAAAATATATATCAATTTATATCGTAATTATTTATAGATATCCCGTACTGATTAGATGGCGTTGTCCGCAAATCTACTTATCCCTATCTTCTTGGCATCAGTGAGCTGAAATACAAAAAGAGTTCCTATTGTGAGTTATCCGTAAAAGATAGACATGCTGTCGCAAACTTTTTGTAGATTTAAGATATTCAAATCTGTGTAAATAATTTGGTGTATTTGTTATGGTTTTGGCAGCGTAAGCCATTTAAGTGTCCAAAAAGCTACTTTTTCAGTGCACCTATGCGCTTTCTTTTTATATCCGGCCGTATAGTACGTAGGTAATATGCTAATTATATACTTTAATTTTCCCAGAAAAAATCTCTAAATGGTGGTGAAAACCCAATTCAAATCGGTCATGTAGTTGTCGAGTCCATAAGCGCCCAAAAAGCGACTTCTTTAGTGCGCTGATGCTTTTTTTTTTTGTTTTTGTTTTTTCTTCTGCCCGATAGTAGGCTTACATAGGCTACATTAATTGGTTAAATCCTTAAATAAGTTTATAATTGAAATAATTCAATATTTTTACAATGAAAATGTAATGTTTTAAGTAAACTATGTAAACTAAGAAATATAAATGGAAGTAAACCACTAAGATGATAAGTTAGCAGCTTTCATCTGTTTCTCGTATAATTTATCAAATTTATAGTATTATTATCATCATCATCGTCATCATAAATATTATTATTGTTGTTATCATCGTATAAAATATTGTTTGTACATGAAATTTCCATTGCAACATTTAACATATTTTTAATTATTTATAATTAGTATAGATTATATAATCTACATCGTCAAATATGTACTTGTAATTTGTGCTGGTTGAGTGGAAGAGAAGGCCTTATGGCCTTAAATCTGCCAGAATAATTAAATCATTATTATTATTATTATTATTATTATTATTATTATTATTACTACTACTACTACTACTACTACTACTACTATTACTACTACTAAAGTAAAGTGATCCCACTACAGGCCTCAGGAGGCCCTTGGGGTAGTAGGAGGTTAAGGCTCCCACTTTTTCTTGACAATCGGCACTTGATGTCAGCCGGGTTGTCAGCCCTGCGTGACGGCCGCCTTTACCCCAGAACAAGCGTCTGGTACTCATTTCAGTTAGAGGCTGAGTCGACCCCAGGGCCATAGTGCCGCCAGAAGGTTTGGGTCAGTTTAAAAATCCTGACCCCACCGGGACTCGAACCCTCGACCTTCCGGCTTGTAGCGCAGTGCCTTAACCACTATGCTACGGCGTGCCCCCTTTATAATTAGTATAGTTTATATAATCTACATCGTCAAATATGTACTTGTAATTTGTGCTGGTTGAGTGGAAGAGAAGGCCTTATGGCCTTAAATCTGCCAGAATAATTAAATCATTATTATTATTATTATTATTATTTATTATTACTACTATTATTATTATATTACGTAAAAAATATTATCAGTATTATTATTATTATTATTATTATTATTATTATTATTATTTTATTATTATTATTATTATTATTATTATTATTATTATTATTATTATTACGAACGGTAATATGTTATATATGATAATTTCCCGGAAAAAAAATTGTAAATGATGGTGAAAATTCCATTCAAATCGGCCATGTAGTTTTCGAGTCCATAAGCGCCCAGAAAGCGACTTTTTTTTAGTATACCGATGCTTTTTTTTTTAGCTCTATAGGTATGCCTTCATTAGTTTGAAATTCGGTGAGATTATATATTCGTATGGTGCACTTTCAATTATTTTCCCGAGTCAATGATACATTTGCAGAAGACAAGATCTGTATGAGTATTGCATCTAAATCCACTAATATCACACGATATGTGAGGAACACAAGTAAGGAGAGTCTGGTAATAATGAGGTGTAGGGAGACTCAGGACAGTTACAAATGAGCCAACTCAATTTCTTGAGAGGTACATAAGAGAATTTCCCTTCAGTAACTAGACGAGGCGAGGGTATCAAATTCCCTCCACTATTCCAACATCTAATTTATCACTCGGCTTCAATATATTTTTTTAGTTGATTTGTTCACATTCTACAGCTACACTATTCAACTTCTTCAACCCGACAGTGAAATTATAACAATTAAAATTATATTTTGTGTTAATTACACTGGTCAACTTGATTTTTGTCTCATGAGTACTAATAGCTGTACTTAATACAGTTTTTTATCGTGTTTTCAAATATGTATTCGGAATTTCTCTATCACCCACAGTTTTTTTTATTTAAATTTCAATTAATGGATTTAAATAATTATTTTTTAATAAGCGTTGTTTCGTACATTTGTCCATTGTAAAATAAAACCAAATGAGCTAACTCAAGAGATTTCAGCTATGGAAAAAATATATCAAGGTAAATGGAATCCTAATATGCTGGCCGATTATTGTTGGACCATCAAGAGGGATGCTCCACAGGCAAAATATAGCATAAAATTGCCATTTCTTACTTTCTAGGTGAGTCCGAATGTTCGAATATTGTATAGTTACGAATGTAGAAAACATTAAAGTGTTGAAAATTATAAATTCCTGTCTCTTGGAAACCTTGCGTGATGGAGAAACTCCATATCATATTTGAATTTAGGGGGGAAAATACTATCAGAATCACATATTCTTCTTTCTGAGACAAAAAAAAAAGTTTATTTTTTGTTGCTCAGTGTTATTTATTAGTACTAATTATTAATATGGAAGAATTGTTTGTTCTTCAAATTACTACTTTAAGCCAGATCCAATACCACCCAATTTTATTCTCCTACCTCTTTCTTGTTCTACCAACAGGCCATTTTCCCTCTGGTTTTGTTACAGAAGATTTCATGCCGCTCTTTCATTCCCCATGCGTGCCACAAGTCCTGCCCATCGTAGTCTACGATACTTAACTATTTTGTATTATATCTGGCTTCCTATAAAGACCGTGTAGTTTACTGTTATGTATGCTTCTGACTTTGCCTGTCTGTTCATCTCTCTTTGATCCAAAAAGTTTTCTGAGAGTTTATTCTCAAATACTCGTAATATTTCCTCCAACCTTAGAGTCCATGTTTCACATCCATATAATATAACTGGGGAAATAACTGTTTTATATACTTGGAGATTAACTTTCTAAAAGGAGTTGGGACGACAAGAGTCTCTATAGTGCATAATAGCATGCATTTCCAGATTGGCACTATGTTTATTTTTTTGTGCTTCTCATTCCTGATTGTAATTATTGTTCCTAGGTATTTGAATGCAGCCACTGCTTCAAGATTTCCCTCATGTTTCATTAACTGTCCATTTTCATTATATAATTATATCAATATGCAACCATAGTAATTCTGCCCGAGGGCAGGTCTTTCACTACAATCATAGCACTTCCATGCTATGCTTTGCAGCTTTACTAGGGAATTGTAGGTGTGGTAGCTTCCCGTTGCTTTCCACACCGATGAAGGATGATGATCATAATGGTAATAAGGATAATGATGGTGATGGCTATATGATTTCGGGGATCTTTTGGGCCTTAAAGTTTTCCTGACATTTGTCTTACAGGTGAGGAAAAACCCCGATAAAAACCTCACCCAGAAAAACTGTCCCGACCTGGGATCGAACCCGGGCCCGCTGCGTGACAAGGCAGCACGCTACCTCGAGACCACAGCGGTGGACAAGAATGTAATAATAATAGTAAATAAAATACCCTCAACTCGTGTCCAACTCAAGATCGGGTCGAGGGATGAGACGAGATGAACTTCTTATACAGAGGTCTGTGAATGACAAGGGTGCCGGCAGACCATCGTCATGCACCATCACAGGGGCAGATGAACGAAATCAAACGAAATGAATGAGATGAGTATGGAGAAATGGTACAATGAAATTGTGGCAGGGGAAAACGGGAGAAACCTCGAGAAAAACCTGCTCAAGCACCGTTTCGTCCACCACGAAATCCGGATGGAGTGACCAAGATTCCATCTTGGGAGGCGAGCGTCTAACCGCTTATGCGCTATGGAACCGCCTAGTAATGATCATAATAACAATAACAATAATAATAATCAACAACAAGGATTAAGTCCAATGGCCTGTTCCGATCTCATTATAGATCGAATTGGTCCTTCCATCTCTTCAATGGACTTCCCAAAAATCATCTCCCTTTTGGTTTATAATTATACATTCTTCTTGGTATGCGCTGTTCAATCATTCGTAATATGTGTTGAAGGTAAGCATTTTTATAGTATTTTATTCTTTCAAAGAGATTAAATATATTAAGTTCTGTTCTTATATCTTCGTTTTTCTTTCTATCGGTCCTTTGGTATCCTGCTATTGCTCTCAACATCTTCATTTCAGCAGCCTCTATTTGTTTACTATCTTCCCTTGTTAAATGTCCAGGTTTCACATCCATAGATAACAGATGGAACTGCCAATACCTTGTAAAATTTTAAAATAACTTCTTTTCTAGTTTTATTCAATAAAGTACGTTTAATTGTGCCACATAGAAAATTAAATCGTTGTATTTTAGTGCGTTTATCTAAATTTCTGTCATTACCTAAATGACATCCCAAGTAATTAAAATTCTGAACTTGGTCTATAATTACATTGTTTATCACTATTTTTGTCCTTATTGCACATTTTCCTTTCAGAGCTAATATTTTTGTTTTAGATGTAGATATTCTTAAATTGTATTTTAGAGAGATATTATTTAAAGTATAATAATAATAATAATAATAATAATAATAATAATAAAATAATAATCTTCATTGTTTTCTACTTGAATTTCAGAGATAACTAGGAGCATGTGTTTTTATATGAGCGTACAAATGCAGTAATGAGTCTATAATTACATTGTTTATCATTATTTTTGTTCTTATTGCACATTTTCCTTTCAGAGATAATATTTTTGTTTTAGATGTAGATATTTTTAAATTGCATTTTACAGAGATATTATTTAAAGCATAATAATAATAATGATAATAATAATAATAATCTTCATTGTTTTCTACTAGTATTTCATAGATAACTAGGAACATGTGTTTTATATGAGCGTACAAATGCAGTAAATGTGTCTATAATTACATTGTTTATCATTATTTTTGTTCTTATTGGACATATTCCTTTCAGTGCTAATATTTTTGTTTTAGATGTAGATATTCTTAAATTGTATTTTAGAGAGATATTATTTAAAGTATAATAATAATAATAATAATAATAATAATAATAATAATAACAATAATCCATCCATAGTAATTCTGCCCGAAGGCAGGTCCTTCACTGCAATCATAGCATTTTCATGCTATGCTTGCAGCTTTACTAGGGAATTGTGTAGGTGTGGTAGCTTCCCGTTGCTGTCCACACCGGTGAAGGATGATGATGATAATGATAATGGTAAGGATGATAATGATAAGGATGATGGCCATATGATTTCGGGGACCGTTTGGGCCTTAAAGTTTTCCTGTCATTTGTCTTACAGGTGAGGAAAAACCCCGATAAAACCTCACCCAGAAAAACTGCCCCGACCGGGGATCGAACCCGGGCCCGCTGCGTGACAAGGCAGCACGCTACCTCGAGACCACAGCGGTGGACAATAATAATAATAATAATAATAATAATAATAATAATAATAATAATAATAATAATAATAATAATCTTCTTTTTTTCGACTTGTATTTCATAGATAACTAGGAACATGTGTTTTATATGAGCGTACAAATGCAGTAATGAGTCTATAATTACATTGTTTATCATTATTTTTGTTCTTATTGCACATATTCCTTTCAGTGCTAATATTTTTGTTTTAGATGTAGATATTCTTAAATTGTATTTTAGAGAGATATTATTTAAAGTATAATAACAATAATAATAATAATAATAATAATAATAGTAATAATAATAATAATAATCTTCATTGTTTCCTATTTGTATTTCAGAGATAACTAGGAGCATGTGTTTTATATGAGCGTACAAATGCAGTAAATGAGTTATGGTGGATTTACAATCTTCAGATGAACCGCTATCTCGTGGTGAAAATGCGCATAACTCTTTAGCTTGAAGCCTCAATTTAAATTCAGTTCAGTGACTGACAAACTGCCTCATACATCAGCCTCACGATCTTGTTTATAAGATAACATTTTATCTTCCATTTATGAATGATTTTTATATATTGCACTTATCTCACACACAAGTGGTGTAACGGCCTGTTACACTAAGCGTTTATAGACTCCTCATTCCAGCTCAATCCATACGCTAAACTGTTATTTTTCTGTCACTCTTTTGACGTATTATTCTAAATGTCCGTTATCTAGACCGTTATCTTTTATAGGTAACTCTAAAATTATCCATCAACTGCATCTATATCAGCAACATGAACTATGTGTTGTTCATCTATCTGTAAATAATACGCATTAGTTTATAACTGCGATGCAAGATACAGTAATTTGAATGTTTGGCTGTTCTTTACAACCTGTGGCGCGACTCATTTCCTTCATAAACTCCTGTCAAATTTTATTCTTAGGGTTTCATTTTAAAAATTATTTCCCACCATTCTGAATGATTTTTACACTTTTCCTAGGAATTATTTCAATACGTATATTTTTCTATAATATTTAACTTCTTCTTCTTCTTCCTTCCAAGTATTAGGCAAAGGTATGTTAATAATAATAATAATGTTTTATTTATTCTGGCAGAGTTAAGGCCATAAGGCCTTCTCCTCCACTCAACCAGCACAAATACAAATAAATATTTGACAAATATAGATATACAAATTATTTCCCACTATTCTGAATGATTTTTACACTTTTCTTAACAATTATTTTAATACGTATATTTTTCTATAATATTTAACTTCTTCTTCCTTCCAAGTATTAGGCCAAGGCCTGTTAAAAATAATAACAATAATAATAATAATGTTTTATTTATTCTGGCAGAGTTAAGGCCATAAGGCCTTTTCTTCCACTCAACCAGCACAAATACAAAAAAATATTTGACAAATATAGATATACACTATACTAATTATAAACAGTTAAAGATACATTAAATATAGCAATGTATATTTCATGTACAAGCAAACATTTTATACGATAATAACAATAATAATACTTACGATAATAATAATAATAAAAATAATAATAATAATACTAATAATAATAATAATATAATAATGTTACGATCCTATAGAAAATTTTCCCTCCAGCGTTTCATAGGACGGCCCAGAGATCTTCGTCCTCTTGGTATATAATTATAAACAGCTTTGGGGATCCGATTTGAACTCATTCTTTCAAGATGGTGTTTCCAATTTAGTTGGTACTTTTAATATATCCCAAAATTGGCGTAGTCTTCAATTCTTTTAAGATATCGGTGTTCCTTTTCCGATCCCATCTGGGTAACCCGCTGTTCTGCGTATGAATCTCATTTCGCAAGCCCTTATTCTGCTTTCATGTTGTCTTTTTTAGTGTCCATGCTTCAGTACCATAGGTCAACACTGGTCTAGCCAAAATGTTATATAAACGTAACCTGGTGTTTTTTTTTTTTTTTTTTTTGTCCAAGGGATGATTTCGTAACTTGATTAATAATTCCCAAACTTGCATAATAACTAGTATTTTTTTCAGGGATATCCTTTTCATCCCTTGTAGAAAGATAACATCCAAGATATTTAAATTGATTATATCTCTCTAAAATTTTATTCTGGAGACAGATTTTACTTTGTATGGGGTCCTTCCTATGAAATGCAATAATTTTAGTTTTGTTAATTGATATTTCCATATTAAATTTGGCAGCTATTTTTTGTAAATTATAAATTGATCGTTGCAAATCATTTTCATATTTAACTACATATAGTATGTAACATGAAGACGTGGCAGCCATGTTGATTTTAACGAATATTCGGCTGTTCTTCACAACATGTGACGCGACTTTTTTAATTCCATCATCAACTCCTGTCAAATTTTATTCTTAGGGTTCCATTTTTTCAAATTATTTTCCAGCATTTACAATGTTTTTTTTTACATTTTATCTAACGATTATTTCAATGTATTATTCTATGATATTTAACTATATACTGTACGTAACATGAAGAGGTGGCAACCATATTGAGTTTAACGAATATACTTCCATTGCAGCCAACGTAGAGTATTTGCTAATTAACAATACACATATACTTCAGAATTTCAGAACTTATTGTTTAGTTTGGGCGTTGTATTCATTCGCAGGTTAGAGTGCACAATTGCATTAGGTTAGCTTTTAGGTTGGTGTTTCACAGGTTGGAGTACTTAAATTGCGTTAGGTTAGCTTTTAGGTTGGTGTTTCACAGGTTGGAGTACTTAAATTGCGTTAGGTTAGCTTTTAGGTTGCTGTTTCACAGGTTGGAGTACTTAAATTGCGTTAGGTTAGCTTTTAGGTTGGTGTTTCACAGGTTGGAGTACTTAAATTGCGTTAGGTTAGCTTTTAGGTTGGTGTTTCACAGGTTGGAGTACTTAAATTACGTTAGGTTAGCTTTTAGGTTGGTGTTTCACAGGTTGGAGTACTTAAATTGCGTTAGGTTAGCTTTTAGGTTGGTGTTTCACAGGTTGGAGTACTTAAATTGCGTTAGGTTAGCTTTTAGGTTGCTGTTTCACAGGTTGGAGTACTTAAATTGCGTTAGGTTAGCTTTTAGGTTGGTATTTCACAGGTTAGAGTACTTAAATTGCGTTAGGTTAGCTTTTAGGTTGGTGTTTCACAGGTTAGAGTACTTAAATTGCGTTAGGTTAGCTTTTAGGTTGGTGTTTCACAGGTTAGAGTACTTAAATTGCGTTAGGTTAGCTTTTAGGTTGGTGTTTCACAGGTTAGAGTACTTAAATTGCGTTAGATTAGCTTTTAGGTTGGTGTTTCACAGGTTGGAGTACTTAAATTGCGTTAGGTCAGCTTTTATGTTCGTTAAATATCGTGTATATGTTGGCTGCATACATTGATTCCAAAGTGTAAACCGCTTCGCATTTGTTGACACATGCGCATGGTGTAAGATTGGAACTTAGAATTTTTTTTGCGTCACATGTTGTAAAGAATCCCCGAATGTTTTATTTTATTCAAAGCCACCAGTTTATCATTTAGACATTCCGGTATTCTTTCCTGGTATTCTGAGGTCGGGGCGCCTGGATGCCGGGTTACGCTGCCACAATGATATGAGAGATGATGATGGTGGTAATGATGTGCCAGGAGAGGCATTAATCTTAACCTTATTCTAATGAAATGAATATGATAATGATGATTGTGATGGCCAGATGGTGCTCGGAGCCGTTTGGGCCTTAAAGATTCCTAACATTTGTCTTACAGGTGAGAAAAACCCGAACCTCACCCAGGAAACTTGTCCCGGCCGAGACTCGAACTCGAGCCCACTGCGTGAGAAGGCAAGCTGTTACCTCGACACCACAGCGGTGGACGTAATTAGTATGTAGATTTGTGAGAATCTTTAGTCCATATATATATATATATATATATATATATGTGTGTGTGTGTGTGTGTGTGTGTGTGTGTGTGTGTGTGCGCTCGCGCGCGCGCGTGTGTGGGTGTGTGTGAGTGTGTGTGAGTGTGTGTGTATGTGGGTGTGTGTGGGTGTGGGTGTGTGTGTGTGTGTGTGTGTGTGTGCATTGCCATTTTTTATTACATATAAATCCTAGCCTTGGTAATTAGGCAAAAATTATATGGATGATCATGATGAACATATGGTATTCGGAGACTATTAAATGTGGAGTTTAAAATTTCTTGATATTGTTTTATCTTGAAGTTTACTAACAATAAAGCAATACAGGTTTTTTACACGCTTTATATTAGCTTGACCTGTATGTATCTATCTATGTAATGGAATCTTTCAACGCGATTTTCACTCACTTAAAATCATTGGATCGACTTGAAACTTTGTATACATGTAAAATACCCCTGACAATACAATAATTTCATATTTTGTTTCTAAAATCATGGCCAGAATCATCATAAAATCAAAAAAAGTGTCTTTGTATCTATGTAACGGAATCTTTGAACACGATTTTCGCCCACTTAGAAACATTGGATCGACTTGACACTTTGTATACGTGTAAAGGACCCATGACAATACAATAATTTCATATCTTGCTTCTAAAATCCTGGCCAGAATCACCAGAAAATCAAAAAAATGAAAACTGGTATAATAGGTTGCGGACTTGTCGACTTTTTAGTCAATCGTTGTAAGAGCTCTGTTAATAGAGCGGTGAACTCTAGTGGTATATAATTTCAGTAATCCATAGGTCGCTGGATCAAATCCGGCTGGGAGGTTTTTTTTTTTTTAGAAGAGTATTACTTTTAGCTCATACTACAATAGTATCGAATTTAAAGATATTTACATTTTTATCTTATTCTGTAAAATATTAAAACTAAAAAATAAATAATAGTTTTAAAAAACTAAAACAACACGCTTTATTAGAAAACCGATCTAAAAGAATGAAAAATAATTTTAATTTCCAACACGCTTGGGACAAATAATTTTACCATCAAAAGCGTGGGGTGCTTTTTATGATTTTTACATTTTCTTCTTAGAGACTTTACTTTTACCAATATCCGTTTATCAAATATATTAATTGATAAAGAGCACCCCACGCTTTTGATGGTAAAATTATTTATCCCAAGCGTGTAGGAAATTAAAATTACGTTTCATTCTTTTAGTTCGGTTTTCTAATAAAGCGTGTTGTTTTAGTTTTTTAAAACTATTATTTATTTCATACATTTGTGTGTCTATCTCTGGTGCGTGTGCGTGTGCATGTGTGTATGTGTGAGTGCGAAGTCCATTATTATTATTATTATTATTATTATTATTATTATTATTATTATTATTATTATTATTATTATTATTATTATTATTATTTTATTAGTTGAATGCAGACTTTCACGGCCGGTAATCATAAAATTAACAGATTCCGGGCTATGTAGCCATGATCCATGACTAATGTTTATTCCAGACGTTTCTCCCTCAACTGCGGAGGGCATCTTTAGTGGCGAGTACATCTAGGCAGTGTTCCCTGGTTGGAGGCTCGACAGTGAATGGATACATCTGCAAGGAACACCAGTCATGGATCACGTCCACATAGGCCGGAATCTCTTAATATTACATTATTATTTATTATTATTATTATTATTATTACGTTATTATTATTATTAATTTATTATTATTATTATTATTATTATTGCAATTAAAAATATTATTAATATTATTAACATTATTATCATCAACGTCGGCGTTATGATTATAATAATCATCATCATCGTCATTATCATTATATCACCATTCTTATCAATATCGTTATCACCATTATCATTATTATAACAATTAATATGATTATCACCTTTATAATCATTATCAGTAATATCACCGTTACTATTATCAACATCATTAGCATAATCACAAATGCCATTATCATTATATCATAATCAGCATTATCATTATCGTTATTATCATTGTTGTCATTATATTATTATTATTATTATTTTATTATTAGTCGGCCGCAGTGGACTAGTGGTTATGCTCCTTGCCTCTGGTCCCGAGGGTCGCGGGTTCAAACCCGGCCGGGGTCGATGGATTTTTTTAGGATGGAAAAATCCAAGGAACAAGTCCTCCGGGAGGGACTTTAAGCCGTGGGTCCCGAGTCTGAAGATTTTCAGTTTCCTAAAAAATCCTTAAGCCTGAATGAAAAGACCTCTAAGCAAAATTTACCGAATTTTCCCGCCCTAGTACTACCTTTGTTTAAAAGATGTCAGTATAAGGCGGAACGCCGACCACGGACCACTCAAAATGACATCTATACGAAAACAAGTTTAACTAAATTAGTATGGTTCAAATTCTTCCCTGTAGGGAGAGCGCCTAAATCTCTGTAAAGGGAAAACATGGGCTATAAAAAAATTATCATTATTATATTTATCGCTATTATTATGAAAAATGTTATTCTCTCATTTTTTTTTTAATTCGCCCGGGTTTGGAATCAAGTCTCTGACTGGATTGAACCAGGGACTTCATAAGTAAAAATACTATATTTTATTTAGGTTGTAAAGTAACTGTACACATGTTTTTATCGTTGAACTAAAACACATTTGTGTTCTTATGAAATAAGTTTTTCAACTTGCGATTGTAACTAGTAAGTTATTCTCACATACATAAGTAATACCTTTTCTATGTACACCCTACCAACTATCATGGGATTCGCTTTTTTCTTTCCTCCTAGATCTATATATAGACTTACTTTACCTATTGCAAGGAAAATCTCTAGAGACTCAGAAAAACATCTCCCACCACCCGCCATCTTTATTTATGATACCACTGGGATGGAGCAAACATACGTATCTCTAAGCGCAGGAACACGTTCTTGGTCTTCTCTTCTTATGCACGTCACATGAAGTTACACAGACTATTTAACTCATGTCTAAAATACTAGTCAATTACCAATCACGTTCAATGAATGTTGTTTTACAACCAATGACAGTCGTGTTTCACCTCGCTCTTTATCGATTTCTCTTTATTAGCTCCTGCTTTTGTGATAAAAAAAGCTCTTCCTTTTTAATGTTCTGAACAGGTCAAAGCATTATTTTTCTCCAACAAATACATTGAATATAGTAAATAATGAAAAGATTCCTTGATTTTACTGAGTTGTTTACTAAAAAAATAAATGAATAACCCGTAATGTTGATTATGATATAAGCCTATAGTTTGATCTGTTTCATTATATCTCCACTCGGGTGCACTCTTACAATATTGCGATCTTATTTGGCAATAAATAATATGATCAAGCAGCAGTGAATGAACATAACCTCACATTTCTGATTTGTTTTCAAACATCGCCGTTTACATTAATATATAAATATTTTTAAATAACTATAGTTAAACAATGATTTGTGAGTAAACAGCTTAATTTTATTCGTTAAATAGTCCTAACAAATGCAACTCTTGATATCCAAATTCTCTAGATAAATTTGTAAATCACTCCTGGATTACTTATGACTATTTAACTCATGCCCCAAATGGGAGTCAATGACCAATCACATTTCAATGATGTCTGATTCATAACCAATCACAGTCGTGTTTCGCCTAGAATTTACCAACTAAAGTTTATCATAATAAAGAAAGGACCTCCTTTTTAACATTCTGAATAGGTCATAGCATTATTTTGCAGTGATTGATCCACTAAGAAATACGGCTACCAGATTGTATATATAGTGCATGAATGTCAACGTAAAGCGCATGCGAGAGATAATGTAAAAACATTTGTAACGATTGATTATACAAAAAAAAAGAAACCACTGTTTGCACTTTCTTAAACGAATTATTTTCCAGGAAATGACGTTCCAGAAAATTGTAATTGACATATTTACAATAGGACAACAGGAATTAATTAATACCGATAACGTTGGTTATAAATTTCTCCACTAGGGTGCATTCTTACAATATTGCGATCCTTTGGCAATAAATAATATGATCTGGTTGCAGTGATGAACAAAAGAAGCAAATAAAGCGTATCAATCGTTTCTCATTTGTTTTCAAAACTATAGTTAAATAATGATTTGTGAGTAAAGAGCTTAATTTTATTCGTTAAATAGTCCTAACAAATGTCAGTCTTGATTTCCAAATTCTCTAGATAAATTCACTTCTCACTTCGTGAGTCGTGAATTTATCGATAATTTGGAAATCACTCGTGGCATTACTTACTATTTAGCTCATGCCTAAAATGGCAGTCAATGACCAATCACGTTTCAATGAATTTTGTTTTACAACCAATGACAATCGTGCCTCACCTCGTTCTTTATCGATTTCTCTTTATCAGCTCCCGCTTTTGTGATAAAGGAGCTCCTCTTTAATATTCTGAACAGCTTAGAGCATTATTTTTATCCAACAAATGCATTGAATACAGCACATAATGAACAGATTTCGTGATTTTACTGAATTTTTTACTAAAAATAAACAAGTAACCTATAACGCTGATTATAATAAACAGTTTGATGTATTTCATTATTTCTCCACTAGGGTCATTCTTACAATATTGTGATCATATTTGGCTATAAATGATATGATCAAGTTGCAGTGATTATACATAACCTCACATTTCTGATTTGTTTTCAAGCATCGACGTTTGCATTAAATGTATAAATATTTTAAAATAACGGTAGATATATTTAATAATTATTTTTTGAGTAAACAGATTAATTTTATTCGTTAAATAGTCCTAACAAATGCCACTCTTCATTTCCAAATCCTCTAGATAAATTCACTCGTGGTATTACTTATGAAAACAGTATTCGGGAGGTCGTGAAATCAAACCCGGGATACGGGTTTTCTTTATAATTTATCAATATTGTATATACTGATAGATATACATGTGTTAACACGGTTATTAAAGATAGTACAGGTCTGTTACAATGAGAGGTTAGGCAGTGGTATTTACGGAAGTGAGGAAAATTATTAAAAACAGTTCGATAGGGAGGTTTTTAATTTGCGAGATTCTGTAAAACACTTCACAAACATGTGTTCTACATTATTTCTTCGCATGATGGTGTTTTCAAAATAATAAATAATAGTAAAATAATGACATCTTTATTGGAAATATTTGCATTCATTATAAACAACCGACTGACGTTAGTCTGGCCAAAGTATATACGGTAGATGCCGAAAATAATTTAGTTGAGACTACAGCAGGCCCTGACACCAATCAGAAGTAAAATTGCGGCAAGTACGAATTTATTGTTTTATGTAGTTTCAAATAAGGTTCAGTTCATTTAAAATGCAATGATTTGTTTCGTATAATGTATATTAACACTATCTCTTTGGATATATTTTTGTATATACATTGTACGTAGTATACGGAACAGTGGTTTTTACTTCCCGCCCTAGGTAGGTAATTTGTAATATTACTGTATAGTTATTGGGGGCACGCCGTAGCGTAGTGGTTAAGGTACTGAGCTACAAGCTGGAGGGTCGAGGGTTCAAGTCCCGTTGGGGTCAGGATTTTTAAACTGACCCAAATCCTCTGGCGGCACTATGGCCCTGGGATCGACTCAGCCTCTAACGGAAATGAGTACCAGACGCTTGTTCTGGGGTAAAGGCGGCCGTCACGCAGGGCTGACAACCCGGCTGACAAAGTGTCGATTGTCTAGAAAAAGTGGGAGCCTTAACCTCCTACTACCCCAAGGGCCTCCGGGCCTGTTGTGGGATCACTTTACTTTTACTGTATAGTTATTTAATTATTTATTGGTTGGCAACCCTGGAATTTAGTTAATGGAACTTTCAATTATAGTCGCAGTTCCTGTAAGCACGACAGAATGCACTATGGTGCAAAAAATAATGATGAGAATCTGGTAGATTAGAATCCACAGTCGCACTAGAGGTATGTGTACTCCCTAGCGAGAATTATTTAGTCGGCCGCGATGGACTATTGGTAATATTCCTTGCCTCTAGTCCCGGGTTCACATCCGGCCGGAGTTCGATGGATTTTTTTAGAACGAAAAAATACAAGGAGCAAGTCCTCTGGAGGGACTTTAAACCGTGGGTCCCGAGTCTGATGATTTTCAGGCTCATGAAATATCCGTAAGTCCCGCGCCGTAGCCGAGCGATTAAGGAGGGAAGCATTGGCGCAGAGCTACGGGACTTGCGCTGGTTCGAGTCTCCATGGGGGAAGAAATTTTCTCATGGTATTTCGGCCAGTATGGGACCGGTGCCCACCCAGCATCGTGAGCAATTGGGTAGCTACAATAAGTAGCGGCTCCAGGTTGAGGAACCAGCTATAACGGCTGGGGGATTCGACATGCTAACCACATGTCACCCCTACACTGGCTGTTGATCATCTACCTCTGTGATTGACACATGTGGATGTGAAGGGCCAGCAGCCGGCTGGTAAAAGGGCAACCGCTGAAAAGTGGAAAGACCTTCAATCGGCAATCGGAATGAAATATCCGTAAGTCTGAACAAAGAGGCCTCTGAGCAAAATTTACCGACCTTCATCATCCTAATAAGACCTTAGTTGCCTGTTCAATGTCTCATTGGGTCAGTGTGTTAGCCGCATGCCATTTATGCCATCTGAAGGAAAATAAGCTTAACTAAATTAACTTGGTATAATAACTCCTAACAAAAGAGAGGCTAAGGCCCAAAATTGGGTTATTACGCCATTGTACATAGAATTTAGTTTTACGCTTATTCCATACATATGTCAGTGAGTGGCATGCGGTTAGTTTATCATAAGTAATGCCACGAGTGATTTCCAAATTATCGATAAATTCACGACTCAGGAAGTGAGCAGTGAATTTATCTAGAGAATTTGGAAATCAAGAGTATCATTTGTTAGTACTATTTAACGAATAAAATTAAGCTGTGTACTCACAAAACATTATTTAAATATAGTTATTTTAAAATATTTATGTTTTTAATGTAAACGGCGATGTTTGAAAACAAATGAGATACGATTGGTACGCTTCGTTTGGTTCTTTTGTTCATTACTGCAACCAGATCATATTATTTATTGCCAAAGAAACGCAATATTGGAAGAATGCACTGTAGTGGAGAAAAAATAAAACACGTCAAACCGTATTTTAATTAATTTCTGATGTCCTATGATGTAAATATGACAATTATATTTTTCTGGATTATTACCTGGGAAAAATACATTTAATAAAGTGCAAAAAGTGGTTTCTTTTTTTGGTGGTATAATCAACTTCTACAAATGTTTTTATATTAACTCCTGCATGCATATGTTGACATTCATGCACTATATATACAATCTGGTAGCCGTATTTCTTGGGGAGTCGGTCACTGCAAAATAATGCTTATGACCTATTCAGAATGTTAAAAAGGAGGTGCTTTCTTTATTATGATAAACTTTAGTTGGTAAATTCTAGGCGAAAGACAACTGTGATTGGTTGTAAATTAAAAATCATTGAAATGTGATTGATCATTGACTCCCATTTGGGGCATGAGTTAAACAGTCACAACAAAGATATATCAAACAGGTAATTAAGATATTACATGGATGGGAAAGACCGATTAAATTTTGCTCACAGGCACTAATATAGGCTTGAAGTGCTTTTATGAGCCTGACTTATCTTTTGGATGTCTCCATTCTAAAATTCTGTTGACTCCGGCCGGATTTGAACCCGCGAACAATGATTGTAGTGAAGAACTTGCCCTAGGGCAGAACACTGTTAAAAAAACTCAATAGAGTGTGCGTGTTGGCCCTTAGTATCTCCTCGCTATCGCCTTAATGACATTGTGTAAAATCTTTATTAGTTGTCTTTTATCGTAAGTTGATAGAAGCGCCTCCACACACGAGTCTTGTGTTTTAGTCCAGTTACTGACAGATTTATGTTCGCAGTAAAGTAATTGCATGCTGCAACGGACTGAATTATTTCTTGCAGAGAGCTGCATCTCATCACTTGTATATCGATTGTAATGCATGTACCATGAAGATGGCGCGGCGCGGAGAACATACACCGAGAAACATTTGCTTGTCTCAATCTCTTAACCTCCATCATCGGGTTATACATCACATGCTATGAGTAATGGCGAACACATGTACAGTCCCTGGTTCATCTTCTAGACCAAATCACAGATACGCGTAATTTTCCAATTACTAAAAACATAACTAATAATATATTGTACTGAAGTCTGGCAAATTCCTACCAGGGAAATGTAAATAATTTTAAATTCAGAAATGGATGTTTTAAGAAGATCAGCTGGAAAATCTAGAATGGATAGAATACGAAATAAAGAAATAAGGGAAATTATGGGTGTACAAGAGGAGCCGGACATCATAGACATTATAGAAAAGAAAAGATTGCAGTGGTATGGTCATGTCAAAAGAATGTCAGAACAAAGGTTGCCAAAAATTCTTATGGAATGGATCACAATGGAAAGGAGGAAGAGAGGAAGACCGAAGAAAACTTGGATAGAAGGGGTACAAGTAGCTATGAATATCAGAGGAATGGAGGAAGATCAATGGATGGACAGAGAGGAATGGCGTTTGGTTTCCGGAAGACGGCGGCAGCTGCCATGATACCGGATGATGATGATGATGATGATGATGATGATGATGATGACTAAAAACAACAAGTAGCAAATTTCTTTAATATATTATTTAAACCCATTCGCTTCAGATTTAAATGCTCAATTAATTTCCCCAGAAACCGGATTTAAGTTACCGTAAATTATAACCATCATCAGCAACAACAAGGATTAAGCTCAATGGCCTGTTCCGATCTCATTATAGGTCGAATTGGCCCTTTCATCTCTTCAATGGTCTTCCCAACATTATTCTCCCTTTTGGTTTATAAATATACATTCTTCTTGGTATGCGCTGTTCATTCATTCGTAATACATGCTGAAGATAAGCATTTTGATAATATTTTATTCTTTCACAGAGATTAAATATATTATGTTCTGTTCTTATATCTTCGTTTTTCTTTTTATCGGTCTTTTGGTATCCTGCTATTGCTCTTAACATCTTCATTTCAGCAATTATATTGTCTATTTTCAGACATTCAAAACAAACAAAAGATAACGATACAATACGGGCGAAGGCCAAAACACATTCTTCTACTATTCATAAATATTAACAAAAGATTACTCTGCCAAGGGAAGTACAAAATAATGCAAAATATATAACAGCAGAGTTAAGCCAGTGTACCTCGTCTTCTGAGTTGAAGGTCATTTAACTGCCGGCGAGTCTATCTCGTCCTTTGAGACCAATGAATTAATAATGTAGTGAAGCATGGTACTGAAGTATTATAATCTTAAAATCTCAACTTCAAAAGCTAAATTTATGACTTTTCAGGGCAAACAGCCAGTCAAAGCAAAAATAGTAATCAATAATGAAATAATAGAAGAGATAGCACACTTTAACCATCTAGGTTCTGATATTGGGATACACATAATAAATTAAACCGATATCAAATAGTGTGTGGCACCATAAGAAGAACCCCTCCGAAAGACCAAGAAGATAAATTCAGTTCAGGTTTTATAAAATTATGGCTGTTCCTGTTCTTTTAGATTCATCTGAATCTTGGGTACTTACAAAAAATATATATCTCACACATTCCAGCCACTGAAATGCTGTTGGTGGAGACGTCTGGAATGACAACCCAGAAATTGTATTGTTTTTAGCGGGGGAAGGATCGGGAAAGATCGGTGGCCAGAGGCTTCTACGGTCGAAGTATCTCGAACCTAAGTCTTAGAAGGTTCCTCGCGCCTATATAAATGCTTTGAGGACATAGGCTAGTTTGTATTTTGTTGGAAGGCGTGAAGTTAAGTGTAGGAGAAATTGTAGTGAGCGGATTCATCAGAGACCGTGAAATAATTGTGACTGAGAAAAAACATTGTAATAAAATTAATTGTGAGTGAAAATTGTGATTAAAAGTTTACTGATAATTGGTAGGAAAAAAAATATGTTAAGTGACATTTTAAACAACATCTGCGTATTCATTTACGCCGAAATAACGTAAAAGAAAAACCCTGGTCTTCCTATCCCAAGACCTGTGGCTCGACCTGCTAAAAGAAGGCGTGAAAAGTTTGTGACACCTTAACAGGGGTAGACTTAAAAAGAGAAATATTTTGATTATAAATAAAATTTTCTCGATAGACAAGTCAAGAATTGGGATGCGGTAGTAACATGAACTACGATTCGATGGAAGTGAATTACACAAAATATATATTAGGATAGGGAAGAAGAGAGAGTTTCTGTCCGCAGGGCTATGATTCTCTGGATAATGAAGTAAGCGTACCAGAGGATTACAGCTTGTCCGCGAACAAAATCCACTGCTAATGCATTCTTTCATTGACTATACATGTCCCAATACGTAGAACTGCGTTCTCCTCTAATCCTCTTTTTTTTCGCCAATCAACGTCAATATTCATATTACTTGAACTGGAGCTGGTATCACTATTAGAAAAATGCTATGTAACAGCGATTTTAATGCAATTCAATCCCTCCCACGGGTAAAACTAAATCACGAGATCACGGGGAATCCCAGATAAAACTGTATGGAAAGATAGTATTAGTCGTACATCATAGAATTTTAAGGCATGTGCAATAAAACTGCATTTTGATCACTGCCAAATTGTTGTTAGACTATATTTAAAAGAATGTAAAGCGTAAAGGTCAATAGTTTAAAAATTACAAACATAAGAATTGCATATAGAACAAACAATACCTAAATTAAATAACACAATCTCAAATAAAATAGAACAGACACACATTTATAAAAAAACAAGAATGTTCACAAACTAAAATGTTATAGCTGTGAAAATGTTTATATTGGCAGAACAATAATACATTTTAGTACAAGATTTAATGAACACTTTAAAGATTTTAAATATAACGAAGGTAAATCAAGTATAGCCGAACATGTAATAGAACCAGATCACCAATTTAATGCAATCGACAAGGTGTTATTGATAATCCACAAAAACTCGAAAATCAATATCCTAAAAGAAATCGAGATAATAAAATAAGTCAAGAATGTACAGTTATTAAATGAGAACACACCTAGTGATCTAAACCCTCTATACAAAATCCTGACCAGCAACAATTAGTATCATTCCAGAAGCAGAAGATGAAACATGTTTCGAAAGGTCTCGTGAATATTTGACAGCATTCAACAGTTGAAGACGGCTGATATCTCAGGTACCAGTTTTATATTTCAACTTTTACAGAGCAAAGGTGTTGTGACCCCAATGAAGGTCGTAGAAGCTCCTTTGGGTAATAGGAGGTTATTGATCCAACCTTTCTAGGCAATCGGTACCAGACATCGAACGGGTTGTTGGCTATTTTTTTATAATTCATTAATCCTTCCTATGGCTCTTACAGCCCTTCGTCCCCATTTTGGGTTTCTTGATTATTCTGAGTTAGTTACGTTTATCTCCCTACAGATTTCGTGAGTGATATGTGGTAAGCATGTCGCCTCTAGGGACATCTAGTAGGCAACTAAGATATTACTTGGATGGATGAAAGTGGGTTAAACTTTGTTCACCAGCCTCTCTTAGATCTTTTTCATGCCAGAAAAATCTTCTATTCCTCAGACCTATAGCAGAATATCAAAGAACAGACAAAAAACATTAAACAGAAATAAGACAACAACTAAAAATAAAGGAATTAAACACAACAATAGTGAAATACAGAACAAATTGGAAAGAACACTTGGCAAGGATGACTGAGAATAGAATACTAAAAGCAGCATACAGCTATTAATCACGAGGAAGAAGAAGTTTGGGAAGACCAAAGAAAAGATGGAAACAGCAGCCATTTGGAGCCGGAACAGGCTAGTAAATAAGCCTAAACCGTGATGTAGAAGAAGAAGAAGAAGAAGAAGAAGAAGAAAAATCTTCTGACTCGGTAGCTACGACTTAAAATCCATCTTGGAGGACTTGCCCCTTGGATTTCCCATCATAAAAATCCATCGGACCGAGATAGGATTTCAACCCGGCAAGGAATATAACGAGTAGGCTATCACAGTCAATTTTTAATAATATATTATCATAACTGTCGTAAGTAATGCCACGAGTGATTTCGAAATTATCCAGAGGGTTTGGAAATCAAGAGTGGCATTTGTTAGGACTATTTAACGAATAAAATATTTAAATATCCACCCATAGTAAATCTGCCCGAGGGCAGGTCTTTCACTGCAGCTTTACTAGGGAATTATAAATGTGGTAGCTTCCCGTTGCTTTCCGCACCGGTGAAGGGTGATGATAATGATGGCCGGATGATTTTCGGGGACCGTTGGGCCCTAAGCTTCCTGACATTTGTCTTACATATGAGGAAAAACCCCGAATAAACCTCACCCAGGAGACTGTACGGACCGGGAATCGAACCCGGGCCCGCTGCGTGACAAGGCAGGACGCTACCTCGAGACTACAGCGGTGGACTAACAAATATGTTGAATAAGCTCTCCAAACATTCTATCCTGAGCTAATATTTTCCAAACACCCTGTGCATAATTTATTTCCTCAAATCACGGTTAATGTTATGCTTAAGCCTTATCTTTGGTCTACCAACTAGGATTTTTCCCTCTGGTTTTCCTACCAGAAGCTTCTATGCTCCTCTTTAATTCCCCATTCGTGCCACATGCCCTGCCCATCGCAGTCTACCATACTTAACTGTTCTTATTATACCAGGTTTCTTATAAAGATGACGTAGCACACTGTTATGGAGTCTTCTCCATTCACCAGTCTGTTCATCTCTCTTTGGCCCTAGAAGTGTCCTAAGAACTTTACTCTCAAATACTCGTAATATTTTCTCCTCCCTTAAAAGTAAGAGTTCATGTTTTGCATTCATATAATGTAATTGGGAGAATAACAGTTTTGTAAGTTGAAATAGTCCACCACTGTGGTCTCGAGGTAGCGTGCTGCCTTGTCATGCAGCGGGCCCGGATTCGATAACGGTCGGGACAAGTGGCCTAGGTGAATAATTAATTAATATTAATATTCACATATTTATAACGTAGAAATTCAGTATATAATGGAAATGGACAGCTAATGACAAATGAGGGAAATTTTGAGGAAGTGGCTGAATTCAAATACCTAGGAACAATAATCACAAATAGGAATGAGACGCACAAAGAAATTAAACATAGGCTCAATTCTGGAAATGCGTGCTATTATGCATTGCAGAGACTTTTGATGTCCCAACTCCTTTCAAAAAACGTTAAACTGAAAATATATAAAACTATTATCCTACCAGTTATATTATATGGGTGCGAAACATGGACTCTTACTTTAAGGGAGGAAAGGAGATTACGAGTATTTGAGAATAAAGTTCTTAGGAACATTTTTGGACCAAAGAGAGATGAACAGACAGGTGAATGGAGAAGACTACATAACAATGAACCACATGGTCTTTATAGGAAGCCAGATATAATAAGAACAGTTAAGTCTCATAGACTGCGATGGGCAGGACATGTTGCGCGTATGGGGAATGAAAGACATGCATGGAAACTTCTTGTAGGAAAGCCAGAAGGAAAACGCCCAGTTGGTAGACCAAGAATGAGGTGGGAGAACAACATTAACTATGATTTGAGGGAAGTAGATTATACAGGGAGTGATTGGAAAGCATTGGCTCAGGATAGGGATGTATGGAGAGCTTATGTCCGCGCGGCCATGAACCTATGGGTTCGATAGTGCCAGTGAGTAAGTAAGTAAGTATTCACATATTTATATAAATTTTAATAATAATAATAATAATAATAATAATAATAATGTTTTATTTATTCTGACAGAGTTAAGGCCATAAGGCCTTCTCTGCCACTCAACCAGCACAAATACAAATAAATATTTGACAAATAAAGATATACACTGTACTAATTAGCCTATAAACAATTAAAGATAATTTAATAAATTTATTAATTATTAATCCATATATGCTTGTAAGATTTTATTCGGGGTTTTTCCTCATCTCGTGAGACAAATGTCAGGAATCTTTGAGGCCCAAACGGTCCCCGAGCATCATCTGTTCATCATCCCCGGTGTGGAAAGCGACGGGAAGCTACCACTCTAGTATAATTCCCTAGTAACGCTGCAAAACTTAATATAAAAAATGCTAGATCAGGACACTATAAATAAAAAAAGTTAAATGCTTACACAAATGCATAATACTTCCATTTTACTATAATGATATGTAGCCCCTTGATATTATATATTTCCAAAGAATTTTTAAGATGTGTTGAATTTGCATTTGAAAGTGAACAACATGGCGGGCGATATCTCTTGATCATCTCTGGTTGCTTACACTAATACATCTACTTTGGCAGGTGTTCAACATTCTTCTAAGGCGGAATGTACGGACGGACATCCGCCATGTTCAACAATCGCTCTGCTCGTAATGGCTCCATCTATTACTCGGCCGACCCTCCCAAGTCATTGAAAGAAGGAACAATGGTAATGTCTCACCCCCAGCAGCGCGTCGGCACACCGTCTTCATCTCCTTGTTATCTAGGCCAGACTGTCAGCATCTCAAAGCTAGGATTCGAACCTCTGATCAACATCTTATCTACCCCTGACATCTCTACATGTATCATTTTCCTTTTATCAAGTTCCGTTCTTTCTTCCACCATGTAAAAATGTTAATCCCACAGTTTATGACATGTCTACGACTCCGAGAAAATTAATGTCTTTTGATTTCCCCTAGCGCTGACCTCTGATACAGAATTCAGATGTTTGCGTTATGCGCCAAACTTAGTCTTGCATGCGTCTTTCTCCGGAAATAAATCAAATTGTACAGTTCTTACAAAAGCATTATTACTGTAAAACGGTATGACGTTAGTTCTATACCCGTTCATTATCACTATCGTAGATATATTGAGTCTTTCAGATATTACGTAATTTTTAAAAAAAATACGATAATTAAGTCTAAAGAGAAGTCAAGACATCAAAGATGAATTACATAAACGAGAGAATACACAGAAATAAATGTAATTGGTTTAAACATATACAAAATAATCGTTTATCAAAACAGCTGCTTCATTATAAACCTCTAGGCAGAAGAAATGTAGGAAGACCAAAACGTCGTTGGAAACACGACCTGCACCTGCAGCATATAGTGCACCGGGGAGCGGAACGAGCCAACAGGTCCATACCTTGAAGATGATGATGATAATTAAGTCAAAATGCATCGAAATATTTTATTTTATTTTATTCTACATATACTCCCATTTCCATAGTAATGCTGCCCGAAGGCAGGTCCTTCACTGCAATAATAGCATTTTCATGCTATGCTTGCAGCTTTACTAGGGAATTGTAGGTGTGGTAGCTTCCCGTTGTTTTCCACACTGGTGAAGGATGATGATGATGATGATGATGATGATAATAATGATAAGGATGATGGTGATGATGATGGCCATATGATTTCAGGGACCGTTTGGGCCTTAAAGTTTTCCTGACATTTGTCTCACAGGTGAGGAAAAACCCCGATAAAAACCTCACCCAGAAAAACTGCCCCGACCAGGGATCGAACCCTGGCCCGCTGCGTGACAAGGCAGCACGCTACCTCGAGACCACAGCGGTGGACTATACTCCCATTTAAGTGCGGAAAATTATATTAGGCATATGTCCGCCTCCACTGTCTCGGCAGGTTGTTACTCGGTCTATGAAGTTCGTGATAACCCTTTCATAGACATCTCTGTTGATGTTGATGACACGTTGATTGACGTCCCACAATTTCAGAAACACCCAATACAATTATTTGATAAATATTTCGAAATATTCCTTTTAAAATATGGCGTCCGTATTAGCATCGGTTTGTAGCCTATTATAACGAAGTGAGTAGCAACTCACTCAATCTCTCAATCAAACTTAATCGGAATTTCAAGGCTCCAGAGCACGGACAGCACATGACATGCCGGTCCCCGGATTTAAAAAAAAAAACATGAAAAGTTGTAAATTATATGCATTTTTTTTACTCGTGTTACTTCTCGGCGGGACATCATCAAACGTATAGAAGTACATAATATTTCAATGTCATTTATTTTAAATTAAACTCTATGTTAAATAAGTATTGTATTAAGAAATTAATACGAGATAAGTGTTTGCCAACCCTGAAGAATCTCTAACTCAACGGTAGATAAAAGTGGATCAAAAAGAGGACGAATAGCCCAAAAGTCATCAAGGGATGTAACGCAATAAACAAAGAGGTGATTTTTCAAAGGACATTCCCAGCTAGAGTATTCCAAAAACATGTAATTTGCTTAAATCCATGGCTCTCTCCTCTGACACCCAAATAAATTTCACGTACACTCGATGTCGACCTGATCCATTACACAATATCCAATACAACTGATACAATAATTGAGAATTCTGCATATACACGGGCCAGAAATATAAATATTAACTCCAAAGTATTTTTTTCGGTACAGAATATCGTATTACAGCCGCCAATAAATAAATAAAAAAAAACACTCTTTATTAAAAATTGCCAATAGAACTAATGTCCATTCGAAGAGAATTATATATAGGCCCTACCTATATTTTTTCATCTCACTTACGGTCAATAATATTCTATTATTCTAGCGAATTCTGAAGGTGTATGTTATAGTTGACTACCTGGGATGGGGCTGGCAGGTCGTGGTCTCGGATTCTTGTTAAGTCAGTAACACTGAGCAACAAAAAAACTTTTTTTTTTCTCAGTAAAAACAATATGTGATTCTGATAGTATTTTTTTCTCCTGAATTCAAATATGATATCAGTTTTTCTCCATCACGCAAGGTTTCTGAGAGACAGGCATTTCTAATTTCAAACACATTAATATTTTCTACATTCGTAACTACAAAATAGTCGAACATTCGGGCTCACCTAGAAAGTAAGAAATGACGATTTTCTGCTATATTTCGCATGTGGAGCATCCCTCTTGATTGTCCAACAATAATTGGCCAGCACATTAGGATTCCATTTGCCTTGATATCACTTTTCCATAGCTGAAACCATTTGAGTTACCTCTTTTCCTTTTATTTTACAATGGACAAATGGACGAAAAACGTTTACTAAAAAATAATTATTTGAATTCATTAATTGAAATTGAAATAAAAAAACTGTGCGTGATGGAAAAATTCCGAATACATATTTGAAAACACGATAAAAAACTGCATTAAGTACAACTATTGGTACTCATGAGACAAAAATCATGTTGACCAGTGTTATTAATTTATTAACTCTGTTTAAGCACCAATATACTTCCAATGAACTTTGTTCAGATTTGCGGCATCATTTTCACACTATGCTTTAACGAAATTGTCATAAATACTAAATATTTTATATTTAAAAGTATTAATTTGAATGTTCAGTCTTTTGGTTATATTTGTTCACATTATTTAAAAGTCTCTGCCCAATATAAGGGATTCTAAAAAAAAAAAAGAACTTTTTCACTTGTGCCAAAACACGTCCATCTTCAATAAACAAACCTCTTAGCATAAAAAAACAGAAGCTGGTACTTCGCTCAAAAATAACCCAAGAGCATAGATTCTGATGTGTCTATTTTGAACAGCAGTTTTATTGTTTTATTAGGAATATTCCACACTGCAGTGGTTCTCTTTCAAACCAAAGTGATTTGTCGCCAAAGGTTTCTGTCTAAAGCATCTTCTTCCCTCAAATCTCTAGCCTCTATACTTCTCCTCACTCCATCTATTCAACGTTCTCTAGTTCTAACTCTTCCACTTCATCCAATTGTTTGGTATTCTATCTTCTTCAATTCTCATGAGGTGTCCATACCATTTCAAATGTTTTTCTTATATTTTTCTAAAATAGTAGATTAATTTGTCAAAAGAAATTCAAATAAAATGTTTGTTTGAAAAAGACATTATTTATGAGACAGCACGCGCGTGAGTGTGTATGTGTGTGTGTGATACTTTAGTGCACTACCAGTTACGCTATCCAGGCATCCTAGCATAAACATTTATTTTTCCTTTATATATTTTTTCTCTATCATGATAGAGATTTGAACCCAAGACCTCTAACTTGATACGTTAGTTCGCTCGCTATCCAGACATCCTAGCACAAACATTTTTTTTTTCTTTCACATGTATTCTCTACCATGATGTTGTGCTAGGATGCCTGGATAGCGTAACTGTAGCGCACAGAAGTATCAAGTTAGAGGTGCTGGATTCAAATCCCGGTTCAGGCGTTTATTTTTCTTTTCATGTCACATATATATATATATATATATATATAGAGAGAGAGAGAGAGAGAGAGAGAGAGAGAGAGAGAGAGAGGAACTTCGGGTAATATGGACCCCTATTCTGAATTTCTTGTTTTTCTTCATTTAATTAAGGGGTTTGAATTTTGTTTAATTGCGGTGAATATACGTATTCGAGAAAAGTGGACCCAGGTCCACTTTAACCGCCTCGTGGAGGGTCTACATTAACCGAATTCCTTTGTTATGTTTACTTATTTTATACAGCAGTCGTGTCACATAATATCAAACCAAACCCGGCAGCGTGTTAAAACAGCATCTACATAATATATTTAGGCGATTTTTCAATATTTATAATATTCTATACAGAAATTAAGAATTAATTCTTACCTTGAAAAACTTTTATTAAAGTGGTAATTTTCAGAAATTTCACAAAAATAGCCCTTCTTTGCACAAAGAATAAAATAAACTGACATCGAACACTTCCAAGCTGATGAAGGGAAGATGTTAAAATATTTTCTGTTCGAGGACAGCACCAATTAAAGAAGATATTAACAGGTTCCACTGAAACCGTAGGGCCCACATTACCCGAACTTCCTCTATATATATAAAATTGTCATTTTCGAAGTCTTGTAATTAGTTTTAATGAAGAACAACCTCAATAGCTACAAAACTTCGATATTCGCTAAAGGTTAAGCATCCCTGACTTAGAGTAAATTGCTTCCATAATGAGACAGTAATCTAGTTCATTTATATTACAGAAGTTAGAATGTCATTAAAACGCCATTTCGAAAATAGACTGTAGCAGGGAATACCAAATAGCTTTCCGTTGTGGCTGTCCACATGTTGAATATGGGAGAACGTACAAAGTGAAATATACTGTAATTATCAATCTTAGAGCGAGAGAGAGGCAGAAACCATGAGACATTTTATCTGGATGCATGGACTTTTACACCTATCCACCCAAATGCTAAATGTATGTTTCCAGTCTTATTTTTAGGAGTAAAAACACCTAAATAAAGGTTAGGGTGGAGCATCAAGTACGCATGCATGCGTTAATTTGTGTGGGGACAAATAGTTTGGTGCTGCATTTCTATATACTACCGTGTTGCTATAGTGACAAGCGCCCGGACACTGACAAATGATAGACAAAGGGTGACTCGGTCCCTCGTTTTACATATGCAACGACACCCATTTGTCTTGCTTCCTCCCCCTTCCATACAACCCCACTAACGATTTTTATCCACCCCTTCTCTATTTTTTTGTGAATGTAATCTCTACTCTGAGTTCCCATTCTCCCTCTTTCCTCCAGTTTCCACGATAATTTCCTTGTTATAATGGAATAAGGGTGCATGAGTCTCCACTCAACTTCCTGATCTTCATTCACGGGCTCTTCTTAACATTAACTATTTTAAATAACGGATTAGGAAGCTATATAAAATTATTATGGTAAGGATTCTGCCTCCGTGGTATCTGTACCTTCTCGTGGTAGAGTAACTTGGGTCCTTAAATGACCCCGAGAGCTGTGATGACCGAATCATTACTGCCAAAAGGCTAATGGCGGGATTACGATTAACGTTCGTTGATGTCGCGTTACGTTGCGTTGAGCGTTGAGAGGGAAAGCTACAACACACAATTTGAGTATGTGTATCATGATCAACGTTCAGTGAAGTTTATGGCTACTAGCTCACTCTGTTGTCAGTTTGATGAACTTACACTGATTTTATATATAATTGTTTTATTTGCATTTTTATGTATTGTATTTCAAGAACAAGGTTGCCCTCTTTCTTCAATTCTTTTTAATATATATTTAGATGATATCATTAATACATGGCAAACTTTTTTAGATGAACATTTTATGATAAACGGTACGAAGATGAACTGTCTTTTATTCCCAGATCATTGTAGCTTCCTCAGAAAATAAACTACAAAGATCAGTTTATAAATTATGGAAACTAATAAACGATTATAATTTAAAGATATCAACAGAGAAAACAAAGTCAATAGCATTTATTGGAACTCGGCATAAAAGGACAAAAATTGTAATTGAAGCAAACATAATTGAATAAGTAACTTGTTTCAATTATCTGGGATGCATGATATCGTACCTGCAAAATTTGGACATGGAGAAGAAATTAGGGAAATTCCAACAGATATGTGGTTCAATAAGAAGATATTTGAGAAATAGGACCACAAGGGAAACTCAAATAAAATTTTACAAAACAGTTGCCATTCCAACGTTAAGATACGGGTCTAAGATTTGGCCTTTAACGATCTCTGATAAACATAAAATTGAGACAATAGAAATGAGATTTCTCAGATCATTTACAGCTGTATCTCTAAGAGATCAAAAGAGAAGTCAAGATATCAGAGATGAATTACAAATATATAATATAAACGAGAGAATATACAGAAATAAATGTAATTTGTTTTAACATATACAAAGAATGCCAAATAATCGTTTATCAAAACATACACCTTCAGAATTCGCTAGAATAATAGAATAATATTGACCGTAAGAGAGATGAAAAAATATAGGTAGGGTCTATATATAATTCTCTTCGAATGGGCATTAGTTCTATTGGCAATTTTTAATAAAGAGTGTTTTTTTTATTTATTTATTGGCGGCTGTAATACGATATTCTGTATCGAAAAAAAAACTTTGGAGTTAATATTTGTATTTCTGGCCCATGTATAAGCAGGATTCTCAATTATTGTATCAGTTGTATTGGATATTGTGTAATGGAACAGGTCGACATCGAGTGTACGTGAAATTTATTTGGGTTTCAGAGGAGAGAGCCATGGATTTAAGTAAATAACATGTTTTTGGAATACTCTAGCTTAGGAATGTCCTTTGAAAACTCACCTCTTTGTTTATTGCGTTACAGCCCTTGATGACTTTTGGGCTATTCGTCCTCTATTTGATCCACTATACCGTTGAGATAATTCATTATAAACCTCTAGGCCGAAGAAATGTAGGAAGACCAAAACATCATTGGAAAGAGGACCTGCACCTGCAGCATATAGTGCACCGGGAAGCGGAACGGGCCAATAGGCCCATACCTTGAAGATGATAATGAATTTAAAGAAGGGAAATATTTTAAGGCGAAATGTGGAAAATAGATATATTATGGCAGTACTTACATTGTAAAAGTTTCATATTTCTTTCAAATAGTTTCCGTTTTTTTCCCCCCATATTTTTATATTCTGGGTGATTATTATTAGATATAAATTCGTGTGATCGCACAAGCCCAATAAGCACATCGTCTCTCATGTTGATATAATTAGAATAGAATAGAGTAGAATATATAAAAATATTACAATTTCTTGGCTCGAATAAGGTCGACAACTTACAGCTAGAAACAAATGAAATGCGGGAACCGTCGATGTCACGTGATTTGAACTATATGACGTTACGTTTGCGTTTGTTGAAGTTTGATTTTGCCAATGTACAACGAACGCCATCATGAGCCGTACCCTACAAACGTTGATCATAATATGAACGAACTCAAGCGTAACGCAACGCAATGTCAACGAATGTTGATCGTAATCCCGTCATTACTCATGTCACAAAGATCAAAGGCGGTAAGCAAGACGAAAAAATAATCCTTGGTCAAGACAGTGACGATCTGGCACGGTAAAAATACAACCGTCTAGAAACGTGGGAATGGGTTCCAATTGAGTAAAATTTGCCGGAGGTAAAATACTCCAACATTCGGTTCTCTGGGCGGGGACTACTTCAGAGAAATTATGACAAATGAAGCGAGATGTAATATAATAATAATAATAATAATAATAATAATAATAATAGTTAAGACTTGATTACTGGTATGTACAGGACATGTGGCATGAATGGGGAATGAAAGAGTGGCATGTAAACTGCTTATAGGACAAATACCAGTAGATTGGCCAAGAACAAGCTGGGAAAATAATATTAACTGTGGTTTGTGGATGGTAAATTATGCAGGGAACAATTGGAAATGATTAGCCCTGGATATAGATGTACGGGGAGAATATATCCTCGCGGCCATAATCATACGGATTCAGTGAGTTAGATTGTTAGTTAAGGATACATTTTATTTTTAAATTTCAATTTTATATTTTTGGAAGCTGCTGAAATGAGATCCCTCAGACCAATAGCAGGATATCAAAGAACTGACAAAAAAAACACAAAAATAAAACAACTAAAAATACAGGAATTAAACTCAACAATAGAGAAATACAGAATAAACTAGAAAGAACACTTGGCAAGGATGACTGAGAATAGAATACCAAAAGCAGCATACAACTATTCACCACGAGGAAGAAGTTTGGGAAGACCAAGGAAAAAATGGAAAGAGCAGCAATTTGGAGCCGGAACAGGCTAGTAAATAAGCCTAAACCGTGAAGAAGAAGAAGGATATTTTTGGAAAATTGGTGTATATCTTAATATGTTAGGAAATTGTTTCAGTAAGTTACGTATATGACTTTACCAGACTTTTAAATGCTTATAAAAAGTAAGAGTCCTTCATTATAGTTTTCCATAAATTTTGTTTTCAATCATATGAAGGCGACAGGGGAAAAAAAAACATATAAATCACTTTCTCCTTGAAAACTAGTAAAAGTGTTTTTAATTCTACAATATCCATATTTCTTTACCTGAATGTCAAACTATGGAGGTAAATAAATAATAGTTTTAAAAAACTAAAAGAACACGCTTTATTAGAAAACTAAAAAAATGAAAAATAATTTTAATTTCCAACACGCTTGGGATAAAATAAAGTGGTCATCAAAAAAATCATCTCCAACACATATAGAATAAAATTAGAGTTATCAACAAAAAGAAAATAATTTTACCATCAAAAGCGTGGGTTGCTCTATATCAATTAATATATTTGATAGTAAACAGATATTGGTAAAAGTAAGCTTTCTAAGAAGAAAATGTAACAATCATAAAAAGCACCCCACGCTTTGGATGGTAAAATTATTTTCTTTTTGTTGATAACTCTAGTTTTATTCTAGATGTGTTGGAGATGATTTTTTTTACCACTTTATTTTATCCCAAGCGTGTTGGAAATTAAAATTATTTTTCATTTTTTTAGTTTTATAATAAAGCGTGTTCTTTTAGTTTTTTAAAACTATTATTTATTTTTTATTTTTTAGTTTTAATATTTTACAGAATAAGATAAACATGTAAATATCTTGAAATTCGATACTATTGTAGTATGAGCTAAAAGTAATACTCTTCTATAAAAAAAAAAACCTTCCCAGCCGAATTTGAACCAGCGACGTATGGATTACTGAAATTACATACCACTAAGAGTTCAATGCTGTACCAACTGAGCTCTTACAACGATTGACTAAAAACTCGACAAGTCCGCAACCTATTATACCAGTTTTAATTTTTTTTTATTTTCGGATTATTCTGGCCAGGATTTTAGAAACAAAATATGAAATTATTGTATTATCATGGGTCCTCTACAAGTATACAAAGTTTCAAGTCGATCCAATGTTTCTAAGTGGGTGAAAATCGCGTTGAAAGATTCCGTTACATTGATACAAAAACACTTTTTTTGATTTTCTCATGATTATGGCCAGGATTTTAGAAAATAAATATGAAATTATTGTATTGTCACGGGTCCTCTACAAGTATACAAAGTTTCAAGTCGATCCAATGATTTTAAGTGGGTGAAAATCCCGTTGAAAGATTCCGTTACATTGATACAAAAACACTTTTTTTGATTTTCTGATGATTATGGCCAGGATTTTAGAAAATAAATATAAAATTATTGTATTGTCACGGGTCCTCTACAAGTATACAAAGTTTCAAGGTCGATCCAATGATTTTAAGTGGGTGAAATCCCCGTTGTGAAAGATTCCGTTACATTGATACAAAAACACTTTTTTTTTGATTTTCTGATGATTATGGCCAGGATTTTAGAAAATAAATATGAAATTAGGTATGCAGGGTCCTCTACCACGTATACAAAGTTTCAAGTCGATCATGATTTTAGTGGGTGAAAATCGCTTGAAAGATTCCGTTATATGATGGATGATGATGGACGGACGGACGGACGGACGGACGGATGGACGGACGGACGGATGGACGGATGGACGGACGGACGGACGGACGGACGGACGGACGGATGGACGGATGGACGGATGGACGGATGGACGGATGGACGGATGGACGGATGGACGGATGGACGGAATGGACGGATGGACGGATGGACGATGGACGGATGGACGGATGGACGGATGGACGGACGGACGGACGGAGATGGACGGATGGACGGATGG
>JASPKZ010005283.1:1980000-1992500 GCA_030220185.1 Diploptera punctata | reverse complement strand
GCATGTGGAAAACAAGCATGGTACACTAAATAGGGGAAAAATGCATTCATACCGTTCTCTTCCCTTAATTAAGTAACATTACTTGCTCTACATTATAATGTTCTTATATCAGATACATTAACTCAACACTTTAAACATGTTATGAGCCGTATTAAAAAAATAGAAATTAGACTAATCCGAAGCTACAACAAGCTTTATACAAAGTCATATGATAGATACAATAGCAGATAATAAAGCTAGAAGAGTCGAGTGGTGGGATGTGTAAGGCTGCCTAGAATGGACACAAACCGAATCCCCCAGGCAGTTCTGGAAGCAAAACTTGACTTTAAAACAAGACGTGGTATATACCCAGAAATAGATGGCTGGGATGACGTGGAGAACGTTTTGATAAGAACTGGAAACAGTAATTGGAGGCAGAAAGTAAAGGACAGAACAGAATAGCGAGCAGTTGTTTGGGAGGTCAAAGATAAACTCTAAGAGCTGTAGTACCGAACATGAGGATGATGATGATGATGATGATGATGATGATGATGGTGATGGTGATTAAAAAAATAGAATACCTTTTTTATTAAGGCGAGGGACAACGCCCAGTTGGTAGACCAAGAACGAGGTGGGAAAATAACATTAATCAAGATTTAAGGAAAGTAGATTATACAGAATAGGATTGGAAAACATTAGCAGAGGATAGGGATATATGGATAGCTTATGTCTGCGTGGCCATGAACCTGCGATTTCAATAATGCCAGTGAGTTAGTTAATTAAAGGTTTTCTCTACATTACAGTAATTATCCTTCCCAAATGCATTTTGCCCCGCGCAGATTTCTATCCTCAGCATCTTCTTCTTTGAGGTCTCTGCAGATCATGTTTCTTCTCACATCATCTATGCACTGTTCCCTGGGTTTCCCACTCCTCCCCCTGCCTTCAGCATTCCAACTCAGCATCATTCTTGGGATTCTATTGTTATCCACCCTCTTCAGATGTCCATACCATTTCAATCTTCGTCCTTCGACTATTTCTATAATATTATGTTCAACATTCATTATTTCTCTAATTTTCTGGTTCCGAATTTTCTCTTTTCTTGTTTTCTTGATGCCCTTCGCCAAAAATCCATCTCTGTTGTCATTTTTTTGTTGCTTGTTGTCTATCTAAAGTTCAGGTCTCTGCCATACAACATAACACTTTGTATTAATTAATTAAATATCAATGTTTCGGTTTTATTTATTTTTTTTTGCGCAATAGTCCGTTTTGTCGTATTTACAGTAATGGCGACCATGATTGAAAGTTCAACTTCCTACATTTCGGGGTTGCCAACTTAATAACTATACTGTAATATTACATATTACAAACTACGTGTGGGAAGTAAAACCACTGCCCTTTATGTACACTATGTACAATGTATATACAAAAAATATATGCAAAATATAGTGTTAATATACATTATACGAAACAAATCACTGCATTTTAAATGAAATGAACTTTATTTGGAACAATATACAACAATAAATACGCACTAGCCGTCATTTTATGACTAATTGTTGTCACGGCCTCCTGTAGTATCTAACTAATAAACATTTCCACACTTTTAACGTTAGTTAGTTGTTTATAATGGACGCAAATATTTCCAACAAAGATGTTATTATTTTACTATTATTTATTATTTTGAAAACACCATCGCGCAAAAAATAATGTGAAGTTTTTTATAAAATCTCGAAAATTAAAAGCCTCGCTACAGCTCGGTTTTTTAACACTTCCTCGCTTCTGTAAAAACCATTTAACAACCTCGCATCTTAATACAGGCCTACTATTACTCCATATCATTGAATTTAACATTCCTATTACTTTTCTTCTTTCGCTAATCCTTTTCTGAATTTCACTATAAATTTTCCCATTTGATTCTAAAATTGATTCCTAAATATTTGAATTTTTCAGCTTTCTTAATTTCTACATTTTCACATTGCAATTTCTCTTCATTCTCTAGTTCTTTCGTGAGATTTGGAATATATTCAACCGCTATAAATGGCATTTAAATTATACGAAATTTCAAAATCAAGGTTGAAGTTGAGAAAAATATGTCGGAAAAAATTTTAGTTAGAAAGGGCTTACGTTGGGGTTGCAGTTTGTTTCCAACATTATTTAAAATATATGGGAGTATACCTAAAGCTCTAAAGAGCTGGTTATAAGTGCTGTGGTAAGGTTGTAATTATTGAGAACTAAACACTGTATTATATGGTTATTTAAAAATTATCAGTATGTTATAATACGTTATTAAGAAAGATAATAGGACCTATGGAATATATCAGGAGAAAATCGTTAGAGAAATATAATAAATAGGGCTAAGTCTAATTTTAAAAACAGATTTTATGACTTGCGAGAATGAAACAAGAGGCCTCTTTATGGAAAATAAAAAAAAATGTTACCGTTTTTGCTGTGTTAGGATTGTGACTGAACTTCTTTAAACGCAAAAAATTATGAAATCGCTTTATTTAATGAACTCACTGGCCGCGAAGACATGAAGTCCCCATACATCCCTATCCTGAGCTAATGTTTTTAATCATCTCCTGTATAATATACTTCCTTTGAATCATGGTTAATGTTATTCTCCCACCTCATTTTTGGCCTACCAATTAGGCACTTTCCCTATTGCTTTTCAACTAGAATTTCGGATTCGATCCCCGGTCGGGGCAGTTTTTTGGGTGAGGTTTTTATCGGGGTTTTTCCTCACCTGTAAGACAAATGTCAGGAAAACTTTAAGACCTAAACGGTCCCCGAAATAATATGGCCATTATCATCATCATCATCCTCATCCTTCACCGGTGTGGAAAGCAACGGGAAGCTACCACACCTAAAATTCCCTAGTAAAGCTGCAAGCATAGCATGAAAGTGCAATGATTGCAGTGAAAGGCCTGCCTTCGGGCAAAATTACTATGGATGGATATATTTGGGGGTGACCTTTTCTTGAAGCTCAGTGAAATGAAGGCCTTTTTCAATGGTTTTAAATAAAAGTTCATCCATTAATTGCACAGGTAATATTTTCACCCATTCATTGCACTGGAAATATTTTATTTCATAAAAGTACAAAAAGTTATAACTCAAGAGGTTTTTGGGCTGTTTGCTAAAATAAAATGTTTCCTTGCAATGGATGGGTGAAACACACACACACACATATACACAATTTAGCATTACTATTATTGCATTACCTTCATTTAATCTGTTCTAAACGCCACTTACTTACTTACTCACTGGCACTATCGAACCCGTAGGTTCATGGCCGCACGGACATAAGCTCTCCATACATCCCTATCCTGAGCTAATGCTTTCCAATCATTCCCTGTATAATCTACTTCCCTCAAATCATAGTTAATGTTGTTCTCCCACCTCATTCTTGGTCTACCAACTGGGCGTTTTCCTTCTGGCTTTCCTACAAGAAGTTTCCATGCACGTCTTTCATTCCCCATACGCGCAACATGTCCTGCCCATCGCAGTCTATGGGACTTAACTGTTCTTATTATATCTGGCTTCCTATAAAAACCATGTAGTTCATTGTTAAGTAGTCTTCTCCATTCACCTGTCTGTTCATCTCTCTTTGGTCCAAAAATTTTCCTAAGAACTTTATTCTCAAATACTCGTAATCTCCTTTCCTCCCTTAAAGTAAGAGTCCATGTTTCGCACCCATATAATATAACTGGTAGAATAATAGTTTTATATATTTTCAGCTTAACGTTTTTTGAAAGGAGTTGGGACATCAAAAGTCTCTGCAATGCATAATAGCATGCATTTCCAGAATTGAGCCTATGTTTAATTTCTTTGTGCATCTCATTCCTATTTGTGATTATTGTTCCTAGGTATTTGAATTCAGCCAATTCCTCAAAATTTCCCTCATTTGTCATTAGCTGTCCATTTCCATTATATAATGTAATTCTACGTGCGACCATATATTTAGTTTTACTGATATTTACTTCCAGTCCTAATTTCTTAGTGTTACTCAATAGTGTGTGCATGTTGGCCTTTAGTATCTCCTCACTATCGGCCAACAATAATACATCATCAGCATAAACTAACAGCTTATTAATACCATTCAGTTGTAAGCCTTCCTCATTCTCTAAAGATTTAATGGCATGCTCTAGTACAAAATTAAATAGCAGAGGAGATAGTGCATCTCCTTGCTTCAACCCATTCTGGATTTCAAAAGTGTCTGAAAACTGTTTGCCTACACGCACCCTACTCGTTGAGCCATTTAGACACATTCGTATAAGTCTAACTAACTTTTTAGGAATTCCGAACTCCAGCAGGATACTATATAACTTCTCCCTCTTAGTTGAATCATATGCTTTTTGGAAGTCTACGTATAGTTGATGTACAGTACCATTATATTCCCATTTCTTTTCTAAAATCTGTCTTATACTAAAAATCTGATCTGTTGTAGACCTGTTTCCCACTTTCTTGTCTATTCTCTTTATCTACGCTACATTTATCCCCAAATACTAATATTCTTCAAATCGTTTAATATAATCATTCTGAACTTCTAATAACAAACCTTCGGTTTCTTCTCCAACATTCACTATATATTTTTTCTAATTATACAGTAAATTTCTGAGCTTAAACTCCATGTCTTCATATTCTTGTGCAACTATTATCAGTTCATCCGCAATATATGCTACATCCTTGACGAAGGCCCTTTCGTTACTTTAATTTCTTCTGATACGCAATTTTTAATTTTAATTTTAGACACTGCAATTTTATACAAGCTTTTTTATTGCATTAATAATTGTATCGTTATGTTCACATCTTCTAATGCTTTCCACAACTTAGGCCTATGTAAAGGTAAAATATCATAGCCTTTGCTATTTCTAGATCCAAAAAAATTGAAATGAACTTGTTGCTTGTTATTAGTCTTTTCATATATATATATATATTAAGCCGCTACACATAATGATATTCTTAATCCAACATCGAGGTCGCAATCTTTAATGTCGATATGAACTCTCAATTAATATATATACACCCGCACATTTGAAGGATGTATATTATACAGGATATGATTGGAAAAACATTAGGTCAGTACAGGGATGTATGGATAGCTTATGTCCGCGCGGCCATTAGTGCCAGTGAGTAAGTTAGTTATAGTTGTATTTTCAACTTCTTTTTATTACAGAAAATGAGAAAAATTTAGCCTAACTCAATACAGGAATGAGATGGCAAAACCTCAATAATTTAAAGATTAATTCAGACAGAATTTTTATGACATTTAAAAACTATATTAAACACATATTTTTAAAGCTAAAAAATTATTGTTAATTTTTGTTATATACAACTTTTGTCATTAGAGGATTGCCTCAAGGACAAAGTGATACGGGCAATTAATTTTCGAAATCGATGAAATACATTTTCTAAATACATTATTTTTTTTTTCAAATTGTAATTGAAGTACACATATTATAAAGTAGAAATTTTGTAAAGATGGTTTCTTAAAATTGAAATTCATCCTCTAATGGCAGCGATGGTAATTTTAGAAATACACTCTGTCCAAATCTGAGGAATTCCAAAATTCCTGGTATAGTACCTCTTGCCCCGATCATCTATCCTGTGACAGTTATACTATCTTATTTGTATTTATATTTGTAATAATACTGTAATAAATACAAAGTTAAACAATATCAAGTAATTAGAATGAAATATATAATGTTTTGATTGTCAGTTCCTTTTTTCACCTGTTCACCTTTGACTCTCGTAAAAAGTCACAAACTTTTCATGATATTAAATATTCCAACTCTATGAGGATACAGGTTTGCTCATATCGTGGTTCGATCCTCGTCACATAAATAAAAACTAAAATCTGATGGAGCGACTTAAGTCGTTATTTCCCAACGTGATCATTATATCGTGTTTGTTGGGGCCCCACACTAGTTAGTACCAGCGGGCGTTGCCCATTCAGGATGTCCCCTTAACAAACAGGCAATTAAACGTCCAGTCGACATCAAAATGCCAATCTTACTGCCTATATAATCCAACAAGAATTCCTATAAATAACATCCAAACAAAACCTTACAGCACTCGTAGACATTTCGTTAGTTTTACTCACTGCGTGTGTTTCTAAGATATAAATTATCAGCCGTCATCTTACGTGTTCTTTAAATTTGACAATTTATATAAATTGTTTGTAATACTACAGGGTGTTTTACAACAAATTCAGTGTCAATGTATAAATATTCCCTTATCAAAGTGTATAAGTTTATACAATTTATAGTAGGTCCATAATTTTGGTTTGTGTTTATAAAGATATTCTCTGAATAACTTACAATTAAGACTATATACACAATATAAAATATTAAAACATTTTGAGATGGAAATTTCAGTCCAATGTATAAATATTCCCTTATCAAAGTGTATAAGTTTATACAATTTATAGTAGGTCCATAATTTTGGTTTGTGTTTATAAAGATATTCTCTGAATAACTTACGATTAAGACTATATACACAATATAAAATATTAAAACATTTTGAGATGGAAATTTCAGTCCAATGTATAAATATTCCCTTATCAAAGTGTATAAGTTTATACAATTTATAGTAGGTCCATAATTTTGGTTTGTGTTTATAAAGATATTCTCTGAATAACTTACAATTAAGACTATATACACAATATAAAATATTAAAACATTTTGAGATGGAAATTTCAGTCCAATGTATAAATATTCCCTTATCAAAGTGTATAAGTTTATACAATTTATAGTAGGTCCATAATTTTGGTTTGTGTTTATAAAGATATTCTCTGAATAACTTACAATTAAGACTATATACACAATATAAAATATTAAAACATTTTGAGATGGAAATTTCAGTCCAATGTATAAATATTCCCTTATCAAAGTGTATAAGTTTATACAATTTATAGTAGGTCCATAATTTTGGTTTGTGTTTATAAAGATATTCTCTGAATAACTTACAATTAAGACTATATACACAATATAAAATATTAAAACATTTTGAGATGGAAATTTCAGTCCAAAAGTCAAAAGTAATGGCATTCTTAGGAGAAGATTCATTAGAAGTAAGATAATACGCAATAACCAATCCCTAGAAGCCAACCGGAACCTTTATAGATATTATAATAATTACTCCTATATTATAGGAACAGAATTTCAAATATTTAGGTTGTGAAATATAGAAATTAAATCAAGCTATATTGAATTGCACAATAAAACTTTCGATGTAAATGAAATCCCTAACTTCTAGATTATCGAAATGAAAAAAAGAAGCGAACAAGAAAATCATTAAACTTACTCAAATCTTAGGAACAATTAATGATGCAATAGAAGCTAAATGAGTACAAAATTTCACAAGAATAAAATTATATAATACTTTAGCATTAACCTCTCGTTTATATGCAAGTGAGATTTGGACATTAAGAAAAAGAGATAGGGCAGAAACAAAGCAACGGTAATGAAATTTCTCAGGAAGGCAGCAGGATACACTTTTATAGATCGAAAAAAGAATGAAGAAATTTTAGAACAAATAGAACTAAAATCAGTAGAAGAAATACTGAACAGATATAAATTAAACTGGCTAGACCATGTAAAAAGGATGGATAATACAAGAATACCAAAAAATATGGTGCAATATAAAAACATAATCATCGACGGCCAGGGAAACCTCTTAGAAGACTGCTGGATGGAACCGAAACAGGTCTACAAATTCGTGACGGATAATGATGATTTATAAAGTTTTATTCTTGCTTGAATTAGTTACATTGGGAAAATTCTATATAGGCCTATTAGATTTTTCTGAAATGAATATAAATTCTAAAGGAAATCAACAACAAACTGATTTTAAATGAGAATGCGCCCAGTATATACTATCCTCCCTAAATAAAACCATCACAAATATGCTAGTATTTTATTCAGGGTCAGTGGAAACCTTCTGCTGAAAATAGGGCTAGTTCCGGAAAGGTCTACAGATGGTACTTTAAAAGTTGAGGAAACGGACCTACAAAATAAATTATCATCATCTTCAGTATCAAGGATTAGACCTTAAGGTTTGTTCCGATATCATGCTAGAATTGGTTTGTCCATCTTTTACTGGGTCTTCCAACATTTCTTCATCCTAGTGGCTTGTAATGAAGAATGTTTTGGAATTCTATTGTTATCCATTCTATTGATGTGGTCCATCCATTCAGCTCTGTATTGTGCAATTATATGCAACAGTTTTTACAAGGTAAATCATTTTATAATTTTATCTTATGACTACCTAATACCCGTTGTGCGCTGCACGCCTAAATAAATTAATTAAGGTTTATTAAATTATATGTACAAACTGCGACGAATCAAACATGTCGGTTGCAAGAGTCAATTTTTAATCTCAAAAATCCAGGTAAACCCCTATTTCTAATGATCATATTTCCCTGATTTTTGGGCAATAAATACCTCCGTTTATTTTAATAGGATATACTAAGTTCTTTGAGAAACATCGATAATTGCTACCGCTAGAGCGAAAGCAAAATTTTCGTTATATAACGATACATAGAATACAAATTCCCTCCTTGAACAAATACATGTGTGTGTGCAAAATTTTAAGTCAATCGACCGACTACGTTTCGAGTTTTGCGAGCTCAAACATACGCATACTGAAAGTTTATAATTTTAATATTGTGATTAACACCTCAACGGAGTTTTACCATGGATGTTACTAATGTGTTCACAAAATTGAATGTACTAAGCTCCTAGAACGGAACTGGAAGACACACCGTGTCCTATTCAAACCTCCCACATTTAAATTAATCATAACTCTCAAAGAATGCGGAATTATGAAATGAGGTTGGTATTGAAAGAAAGAGAAACTCAAAGAATTTTTGTTTTTCATTGTTGCAGTTTAATTCATCTGTCGCATGTTGGACAATAATGACATAAAAACACGTTCGTCAGACATCACTCCACTGGACTTCTTCCTCTGGGAGTATGTAAAAGACCGTGTGTTTGCGACTCCAGTACAAGATCTTCATGATTTACGAACCCGTATCCTTGACACAATTGCAACAGTACCAATGGATATCTTGGGCAGAACGTGGTACGAAATCGAATACAGACTCGATATTGTTCGTGCTACTAATGGTGCACATATAGAGGTGTTTTAGTGTGTGGCAAGGTGTGGCAATGAAAATTCTTTGAGTTTCTGTTTCGTTTAAATAACATGCGGAATTATTACAGTTGCGGTAGTCGACATCTTTGTATATATATATAACTGCTGCGGGGAAGCAAAGTGAGCCGCTGGGCAACCATCATAGTGAGGCTATACTACTACTACTACTACTACTACTACATTCTCAAAAACAAATAATATTTTCTCCTCTCTTAAAGTGAGAGAACATGTTCATCTACTGTATTGAAACCTAAAACATTTATATAAAAGAATCACTTTTGTATAAGTATATTTTATCCCTATACACCTTCCAAGCGTCCCGCGCCGTAGCCGAGTGGTTAAGGCAGGAAGCCTTGGCGCAGAGCTACGGGACTTGCGCTGGTTCGAGTCTCCGTGGGGGAAGAAATTTTCTCATGGTATTTCGGCCAGTATGGGACCGGTGCCCACCCAGCATCGTGAGGCATTTGAGTAACTACAATAAGTAGCGGCTCCAGGTTGAGAAAACCAGCTATAACGGCTGGGGGCTCGACATGCTGACCACATGTCACCCCTACACTGGCTGATTATCATCTACGTCTGTGGTTGACACATGTGGATGTGAGCCGGCTGGTAGGCTAAGGGCCTTGTAGGCCTGTCGCGCTAGGAGAAAAAAACCACCTTCCGAGCTATGTTCTAAATGTAATGTAAACAAAACCAGATTTACGACAGCATTTTCATTGGTCGAATAACGATTTTGCCCTTAAATCTGTAAGAAAATATAGTTATCTCGCTACCACTCGTTATAAAAAAATCGTATTATCTAACACATGTCTGTACAAGTTATATAGGTGAATTTTAAAACATATGATTACCATTTTAATATAGCCTATTAAATAGGAATTGTTATATTCTTACGTATGCGCAATACAAAATACACTGAGATTTATATTGTTTTAAAAATGACCGCTTTCTGTATAATTTCTTAAAACGTTGGAAAAGAAATAATTTGAACAACGGAGAGAAATTAATTATTTTGAATCTTTTAAAACAGTTTAGAGAAAAATTTCCCACATTAGCCACTGAGGATGTGGTGAAAATTGCAACAGAATTTACAGATGAATCAGCATAGAACATTATTCTGCTCGAAATGAAATTGCAGATAGAGGATATATATCTACACAATGAAAAAGTGTAAACATCTGCATAGGTAGGCCCATATATATTTTTTTGTCACAAATATATAATAAATGGAATCTCTTAATTATGGTAGGGTTCTACTATCTTACCTTGTATTCGGTCTTATTTCCCGTAAAATATATATAGTTCTGTCTAAGAACAATGTTTCTATCGATGACAGTTCCAGTCACATAGCGGGTAAAATTAGCACCACGGTTCCTCCAATGGATGGGATCTGTGGAGTAATATCTTCAAAAAATGATGTTAAGATGCGATGTTGGAAAGTGGTTTTTACGGAATGAGAAACATGTTTAAAAACCGAGCGATATCAAGGTATTTAATTTCTGAGATTCTGTAAAACACTTTACAAACGTGCGTTGTACTTTTTTTTTCTTGCGCGATGTTGTTTCAAAATAATAAATAATAGTATAATAATATCATATGTGTTGGAAATATTTGCGTTCTTTATAGACAATTGAATAATGTTAATAGCGTGGGCAATGTTTATTAGTTGAAAAAATATGAGGCCGTGACAAGAATCAGTCTTTAATGGCGGCAAGTACGTATTTATTTTTTTATATTGATTCAAATAAAGTTAAGTTCATTTAAATTGTCAGTGATTTGTATCGTATAAAGTATATTAACACTAATTTTTGGATATTTTTTGTATATACATTGTATGTAGTATACATAGAGGGCAGTAGTTTTACTTCCCACACGGGAACAGGAATTTTGCCTAGCCCGTGAAGTGAAGAAGAAGATGTTTTTAACAACTCATGTAAGGTTATCAGCGCCACAATTTAAAAATGTACATTCAAGATCTGACAAATTTTGCTTAGAGACCTCAATTCAAGTTTCAGGCTTTTTCATCTTCCGTAAATCCAGGCAAGGAGACACAGCTTTATAAGGCCTAACTTCCGAAGGAAACCACATTCAGGACGTTTCCGCCCTGAAAAAAGGGTACCCAACAACATTTTATTTCAATGAGTCTTCAAGTAGCGCCATATTTACGAAAATAATATTAAGATTAACAAATATTTTTATTTGTTTTGTTTTAAATGTATAATCGTAAAATTAGTTTTCTATATCTCATTATTTTTCTTTGTTTTTTTGTATATATTAGACACGGACAATTTAATATGTCTTGCTTGTATACATTTTATTATTAGTTTGTCTCAATTTTAAACTAACATTAACTGGTTGCATTATAGATCTAATATAATAGATATTATATTTTTGATCAAATTTTTATTTAGTATTTAATATTAGAGTTAATTGAGATTGTTAAAATCTGATGCAATATATGTTTCTCCTGATGAGTGGAAGAGAAGGCCACATGGCCTTAACTCCACCAGGCTAAATAAATAAATCTAAATCTAAATATAATACTCAGGGTTCAAATTAAATCTGGGCATGAACAGCTGATTTTTTTTCAAATGTCTATTTTTTTACGAATTTGAATGGACTAGTGGTTACAATACTTGTTTCTAGCTTCAAAGCTTGCAGGTTCAAATTAGGGCGGTATCAGCGTATTTTTGTAATACGTAATATTACAGTATAGTTATTTTATTACAGAGTGATTCAGAAATATGGTTATACGTTTGATTGCATTTTGTGACGAAAATATTATTATTAAAGGAAATATGATTTTATCATTGGAAAGGGAATCATTCAAATTACAACAATAGAACAAAACAAAACAAATCACTGCTCACGTGCAGCTTGGCTGGTTGACTTTTGTGGGCTAGTGTCTAACGCCTCCACAATTGTCTTCGTTGTTTCTGCATGCGTGCTAATGCGAGGCCTTCCAGGTGGTATGATTTTCTGCGTCCTTCCCGTTTCCAGCAGTCATTTTCTCCACTTGCCCACAGTCGACGGCTGCAATGCTACGTTAAACTCACGTCTTGCCCGTCTTGAGGCCTCACGATCATTAGCATACGTTATTGTCCATGCAGCAATTGTAATTTGCTGTTGCATATTCAACGCCATTTTGACGAATGACTTAAGTTCTACATCGTTTTATTTTATTCCATTTTTGTAATTTGAATAATTGCCTTTCCAACGATAATTTCATATTTCCTGTAATGGTCATATTTTCATCACACAACGCGATCAAACGTATAGCCATATTTATGATTCACTCCGAACAGTAGGCTATAATTATTTAGGTTGGCAACCCCAAAATGTAGGAAGATGAACTTTCAATCATGGTC